>PVIW01000586.1:0-447131 GCA_004026585.1 Noctilio leporinus
CAAAAAAAAAAAAAAAAACCCTTCAGATATGCAAAGCAGGAGGATGAGACCCATCATGAGGAGAAATGTCACCCAAAATAAGTAGGTTCAGGAGTGACACAGGTGATGGAATTAGCAAGTAACAAATTAAAATACATTTTTATATCTATGCTCAAGAATTTAAAGAAAATTGAACAGAGTAGGAACAGAGTAGGATAAACAAAATAAAAAAGGAAACTTGGAGAGCTGGAAAGTATCATAAATAAAGAGAAACATTCACTGGACAGGCTGAAGATGAAATACTACACAAAACTGAGAAACATTTAAAATATTACAAAAATAAACTTATCTAAACACAGGAATAGGGATTTAAAAAAACAAACAGAGTTAAGGATCTATGGCTAAAAAGATACCTCATGGAATGGGAAAAATATTTGCAGATCATGTCTGATATGGTGTGAACTTCCAGTGCATGTATGGAAGGAACACAACACAATACAATGTACACTTGAAACCTATATAACGTTATTCACTAATGTCATTCCAATAACTTTAACTTTAAAAAAAACCTAACCCCCCCAATAACCTAATGTCTAAAAATGGCAAAGGACCTGAATAAACATTAAAAAGAAGATATTGAAATGGCCAACAGGTACATGAAAAGGTGCCTAACGTCATTAACCATCAGAAAAACGCAAAGGCAAATTACGACGAAATATTGCCTCATATCTGTTAGGATGACTGCTATCAAAAAGGCAAGAGATTGGAGAGATTTCTTAACCTTGCCGAGTATGAGGGGGAAAGGGAACCTTTAAACATTGTTGGTGAGAATGTAAATTGCTGAAGCCATTGTGGAAAATATTATGGAAGCTCCTCAAAAAATCAAAAATCGAACTACCATCTGATCCAGCCATTCCACTTCTGGGCATTTATCTGAAGGAAATGAAATTGCTATCTTGAGTAGGTATCTTACACCCTTGTGTTCATTGAACCCTTATCTACAATAGCCAGGACATGGAAATAAACTAAGTGCATGGAAGATAAAACAATTACTACTAAACAATAATACAAAAATAAACTGTGTTTTGCACATTCACAATTGTAAACCTGCTTTTGCCACTCCCTGTATAGATACCCCCCTGATATCCAAAAGTGCCTGTTTCTGCCAAACTTTTAATGAGCAGATTAATAGAAATGGTATAAAATGAAGAAGCAACAGCTATTAACTTATATGGGAATATTTGTAGTGTTCTCAGGCCAGCCCCCCCAAATAACCAGCATCTCATAGCAAGTATCACATACAACCTGCAATCACACTAAATATAGAGAAATGAGGAATGCACAAAACCAACAGAGAAAACACAGATATCCACAGAGCAGCTGCCAGCAACCACAGCCTGAGGCAAAGACTCTGGGTCTGGTGTCTGGGAAGAGGCTCGGCAGTGCCACTCTGCCTCTGTCTGTGACTGCAAAGCAAACACTGAACACTATTTTTTCTTTATGCCTTTTTTTGGTAAAAATGAAAATTCTTTTGGAGTTCTTTTGATTACTAAAAACAGGAACTGATGTAGTAGGTCTTTTGTAAACATGAGGTGGTATACTGCAAGCTTACAAGCAGGAGGTGCCTGTTTCTGTAGAGGAATGTTGTTCAACCGTGAAAAGAAGAAAAACCTGTTATTTATAACAGCATGGATGAACCTTGGGGGCATTATGCTGAGGGAAGTGATTCAACCAGAGAAAGGCAAATGTATGATCTCACTTATATGTGGAATCTAAGAACAATTTGGTACATATACACAATGGAATATTACTTGGCCATAAAAAAAAAAAACAAACAAAAACAAAACCTTATATTTGCAACCGCATAGATAGACCTAGAGGGCAATAAATCAGACAAAGACAAATAGCATATGATTTCACTTATATATGGAATCTAAAGGATAAAATAAACAAACAAAACAGAAACAGACTCATAAATAAAGAGAACAGACTGATAGTTGCCAGATGATAGGGGGATTGGATAAAAAAGATGAAGGGACTGCAAAGTACAAATTGCTTGTCACACAAAAGTCACAGGGATGTAAAGTACAGCATAAACAATACAATAATATTATAACAACTATGTGTAGGTGGGTACTACACCTATTGGGGGATCACTTCATAAATCATATAAATGTCTAACCACTATGCTATACACCTGAAACTAATATAAAATAATATTGAATGTCAACTATAGTTGAAAAATAAAATAATAATAAAAGATAGATAGATAAATGAATAAAGGAACTGATAGAAACAGAGAACAGTCTGGAGGTTGCCATTACAAAAGCTATTATATGTATTTTAGGTTTCAAGATTATTTTATGAGTTTTGGTCATTGGGGCAATTGCAATTATACTCAATAGGAAGTCATTAAATGTTTCTCAAGTGGTTTTAATGTAATACTGTGTCTGGAAATTTTCTGGCTCAAAATCCCAACAGTCACGGTTAGCTGCACAGGTTTTGCCATAAGTTCCAATCTGCATAATTGTAATTTTCAGATACTTCCAAAATTCTATATGTGTGTAGGTCTTATAATCCCAAAAACATTGCAAATACACACATACACACACACACACACACACACACACACACACACACACACATATATATATATTTGCAGTTTGGGCATAGTTTATCATTTATTAATGCAGTGAATTAAAATTGACCCTCTCATGTGAAGTCACACTGCAGTTGGCTCTTTTTTGAGACTGGGAGGATAAAAATTATTTAAAAATCAACCATTGAGTCCTAGTCTCCTTTGGCTTATAGTTTTTGCACTGTTAAAGTCATATCAAGGAATTCTGCTATGGTGGATGGTACTAGTTTATTCAAGCCTTTATAATCTTCTCTTAGTACTACAAGCCATCCACCTTCTTCATGGGTCACAGGGCTATTTTATAGAGAACTTCTGATACCAGCTCTCCAACTCTAACAAGTCATTCATTAAAATGATATTCCCCTTTCGTTCATCAGGTATATGTCACTATTTTACATTAACAACCTGTGCAGGCTTGGACAATTCTGTAGATTCCTGTTTAGGATGTCCAATAATATTGACTGAAGGTAAACTTACAATACTAATAGTCCAGTGTTAGGTACAATTACATTAGATAGAGTATTATGATACTAGATGGAGGAACTACTCTGCGGTCAGACATAATATTCATCCCAATAATAGTGAGGCCAAGGAGACACAACCATTTCAGACAGTCTGTTGCTATTTCCATCCCCTCAATTGTTACATTCCCTGCAGCCCTCCAATCTGATTTTAGCCCCTCTTAGCACTTCACCACCAGATTTTGGAATCATAGTGCAGTGGAATTCTATGCCAAGCAGCCCCAGAAATTCCTCTTCTTTAGGTCTTGGCCATTTTATACACACACGGGTATATGGCTTTGGGTCTCAAGCTTGAGATTGGGTCGAGACCTTGAGTCTTTCCTGAATTCTCTCCCTGATAAAGTTGTTGAACTAACATCCCTGGAGATTTGAGGTCAGGTTTTTCATTGTCATCTTTGGTTTCCAGCTTTAAAAATGTCTCTAAGGCCCTGGCTGGTGGTTCAGTGGATGAGGTGCCGGCCTTCGAACCCAGAGGTCGCTGGTTCGATTCCCCAGCCAGGGCACACAATCAGGTTGCAGGCCAGGTCTCCAGCCAGGTCCGTAGCTGGAGGCAGATGAAAAGCAACCATACATTGATGTCTCTCTCCCTCACTGCCTCTCTTCTCATCCTTCCTCACTCTCTGAAAGTAAAATGTCTCTATACTAGAGTAAATAGTGTGTATTTGTTTAGAGTTCTTTGGTATTGGGGTTTCAGCACCTCTTCTGTCCATCTCACCTCCAAAAGTACTGCAGAAGACCTCTGTATTGGCCCTCTCTGTGCCTGCTTTATCTATTCTATTCCTTATCAGTCAGTAAAAGTTTCCTGCCCTGTTGGGACAACTCACTTCGTTTTCCTCCATTATTTGGGGATAACTGTAACAACAAATCCCATAGCATCTTGCACTATTGCTTGATTTTTCAGCAGTGAGGTTACATGGAATGCCCATGCCTAAAGGGTCTCCTCAGTTTCAGTGTCTGCCTTGATAAGGTTAAGGAGCTAATAAAATGGATAACATCCCGATTGTCATCTGCCAATCTAGCCTGCCCTGCAAACATAGCACTTAAGCTGAAAAATTCTACTTGGCATTTAAATGAAAGAACATTCCTCTTTTCAGGGTTAACAAACCTTAAAGTTTTCAGTAGTGATCTGTGGGTCTTCCTTAACCCCAGCATACTCCCAAACAGTGAAGCATTAAAAATCAAAGTGATCCCAAAAGCAAAAGAAGAAAAAGAAAAAAATAAATGAATGGTACTATATTAAACTAAGAAGGCTTCTGCACAGCAAAAAACAAACAAACAAACAAACAAAAAACATCAACAAAACAAAAAGGCAACCAACTCAATGGGAGTAGATATTTGCAAATGCTACCTCCAGTAAAGGGTTAATATCCAAAAATATATAAAGAACTCATACAACTCAACAACAAAAACCAGATAATCCAACAACAACAAATAAAACAGACAAAAACAAAACAAAACAAAAAAGCCTTAACATTTTTCCCAAGAGGGTATGCAAATAGCCAACTGATATGCAAAAAGATGCTCAACCTCACTAGTGATAAGGGAAAAGCCAATGAAAACCACAATGAGATACCACTTCATACCTGTTAGAATAGCCATTATCAACAAGACAAGAAATAAGTAATGGAAAGGATTAAAAAAAAAAGGATCCCTTATCCATTGTTGGTGGGAATGTAAATTAGTACAGCCACTATAAAAAACCATATGGAGGTTCCTTTAAAAATTAAGAAAAGAGCCCCTGGCTGGTGTGGCTCAGTGGATTGAGTGCTGGCCTGCAAACTCAAAAGGTGCCATTCAGGGCACATGCCTGGGTTGTGGGCCAGGCCCCGAGCTGGGGGCATGTGAAAAGCAACAAATTGATGTTTCTCTCCCATGTTAATGTTTCCCTCCTTTCCCTTCTCTCTAAAAATAAATAATAAACTCTTTTAAAATATTAAGGATAGAGCTACCATATGACCCAGCAATCACTCTTCTGGATATCTACCCACCCAGCACACAAAATGAAAATATGTGTACAATATACATATACTCCTATGTTATTGGCAGCATGATTCAAAGTAGCCAAGATATGGAAGCGACCTGAATGTGCTTTGATGGATGATTAGATAAAGAAGATATAGTACATATGATATATAGTAATGGAATACTAGTCAGTCATAAAAAAGAAGAAATCCTGCCATTTCTAACAACATGAATGAATCTTGAGAGCATCATGCGAAGTAAATTAAGTCAGATGGAAAAGGACAAGAACCATATGATTTAACTCTGTGGCATATAAAAAAGAAAGCAACAAATTAACAAATTCATAGACCCAGACAAAGAATGGTGTTTACCAGAGGAGATGAGGGTGAGGGAGGATGAAGAGGGTAAATGGGGTCAAATACATGCTGATGGAAGCAGACTAGACTTTGGGTGGTGGGTTCACAATGCAATATACAGATGATGTATCATAGAATTGTATACTGAAACGTATAATGTTATTAATTAACTAATGCCACTTGAATACATTTAATTTTAAAAATCACCAAAAAAGTGTGCATGGGAGAAGTTGCAGAGAAATCACATGCAAGCTTCCAGGTGTCCCCTCCCTCTGGAACCACAAGGGCATGTCTGTGTCCTTCTCACAGTGATGTGTGGTAACAGGTGGGAATTCTCATCAGTGAGGAAAGCTCACCTGGACCTTTGTGCGTGGGTTTTTCCTGAGGCCATTCATTGGTGCAGCATCTGCATAACTGCCCACAGCTACTCGGACTGCAGCTCTACAGAACGAAGTAGGTCATCTACCATAAATCACATCGTTAGAATAAACTATCTTATCAAAGTGGAACTATGAGGTCCAAGGCCTCCCAGCAAAATTGCTCTTATCAGACAGGATATTCCAAAGGTTTAAAAGATTATCTCCCAGGACTAGGTCAAGGATGGTCCTAAAGACATGTTTTTATTGGAAATACTCAGGGTTGAGTAGTCCAGGCCTGCTGGGTTAACCCTTTTTTTGTACATTCCCTATCTAGTTGTATGAATCCACCATTACCTTGATTTTTTCAAAAAGGACTTAAAATTTAAAAGCAAAGATTGCACATCAGGTTTTGTCACGTAAAAGCAAAAATAACCAACAAAATATTAGTAAACTGAATCCAGAAATATATTTTTAAGATTTTATTTATTATTTTTAGAGAGAGGGAAAGGGAGAGAGGCAGAGAGGGAGAGAAACATCAACGAATGGTTGCCTTTTACCTGCCTCCAGCTACAGACCTGGCTGGAGACCTGGCTTGCAACCTGGTTATGTGCCCTGGCTGGGAATCGAACCAGCGACCTTTGGGTTCACAGGCTGGCATCTATCCATTAAGCCAAGAGCCAGGGCCTGAATCCAGAAATATTTTAAATGTCTAATAGATGAGGGCCAAATACGATTTTTCCATGAAATATAAAGTTGGCTGTACACTTAAAAATTAATCAATGCTCTGGCTGATGTGGCTCAGTGGATTGAGCACTGGCCTATGAACCTAAGGGCCACTGGTTCAAGTCCGTCAGGGCGCATACTTGGGTTGCAAGCCAGGTTTCTAGCCAAGTCCCCAGCTGGTGGTATGCAAAAGGTAACCATACATTGATGTTTCCCCCCTTTTCTTCTTCCCTCCCTTCCCTGCTCTCTTAAAATAATGAATACTTTAAAAAATTAATCAATATATCTACCCTGGTTGGGTATCAGCAGGTTAGGGAATTGTTCCAATATGCCAAGGTTGTGGGTTTGATCAGGGCACATGCAAGATTCAGCCAATGAATGCAGTAAAAAAATTAATCAATGTAATTTACCATATTTTAATAATAAATAAGAACAACCATATAATCATCTTAGTAAATGCAGAAAATTCATAAAACTATTCAAAGCCATTTAGGATAAAACTTGTCAAAAATCTATGATTAGAAGAGACTTCTCCAAACTAATTTAAAAAAAAAAAGCATCTATGAAACAACTACAAATATCATCTTACCAAATAGAGGAAAAAAGGAATGCTTTCTGCTTAAAGTGAGGAATTGGGCAGGATGTCTTCTCTCGCCACTTCTAGGCAACATGGTATTTCAGCTCCTAGTTGCTGCAGTCAAGCAAGGAAAGACAAAGAAAATCCATACAGGTTAGAATGTAACAGGTAAAACTGCCTTTATATGTGGATTAAATGTGTATCTCTGTGGAGAACCTTCTAAGGAATCTTAAAAAATCACTACCAGAATTAGTAATAAGGATAGCAATATCACAGGATTCAAAAATATACAAAGATCAGTTTTATATCTATATAATTGGGTTTAAAATTAGAAAGTATAATTTAACATAGTATTTAGAATGCCATTAAATATATATTATTTTAACTACTGTGTGTATGTGTGTGTGTGTATTATTCAGGATTTCTGAAAACTTGCACCTGACTTTGCTTGGACTTTGCCCATTCACCTTTTTCTTTTTAAAAATCATAACATTTAATTTTACTGCTCTAAACAACACAGTGGGAATAACAGCTTTTCTGGTTTTATGAGTCATTTTAGCTAATCATTGGGTGTGGGGGTCATTTTGTAAACCTAGTTCTCAAATTGGTGTAGTATTATAAATATATATCTATGTGTATATAAAGTATTAGTAATAAAGTTAATAAAGTGTGTGCAATAGTTCCACATTGAAAACTACAACTCATTGCTAGAAAAAGTTAACCTAAAAATGTTCATGGGTTGGAGACTCAGTTTTATTGAGATGACAATTCTCTGAAAACAGAGCTCCAGTTTCTATGAGATACAGAATAAAGGCCAGTAGGATTTTCTTGGTAGAAATTACCAAGCTAGTTCTAAAACTTATATGGAAATACTAATATATATGAAACAGGCAAATATCAACATTTTGCCTATTTGCCATTTTCTTTAAAAAAAAAAAAAAATACACTGTAAAGCCACAGTAGTAGAGAGAGTTTGTTACTTGCCTAAGGACAGGCATATAGATTAATGGCTCAGAAGAATAAATCCAGCAATAAACCCACATGTATATGGTCAATTGATTTTTGACAAAAGTGCCAAGTTAACTCAATAGGGTAAAAGATCATCTTCCCAACAAATGATTCTGGAAAAACAACAACAAAATAAACTTCAAATAATGTTTTACACCATACCCAAAGGACCCAAAATAAACCTTAGCCCTACATGCAGGAAATAACTTTATCACATTTTGAAAAGTCAGAGACATAAATCAACAGGCAGGGATATATGCTATATAACATCCTCAGTGTCCACTGGGAAATCAAACACGGAAGGGGCCCCAGCTGGAAAGCCATGTGTCCCTAGAGCTGCAGATTCCTGGCAAATCTTCCCTGGACATACTGCTGCTGCTCACATTCCACCCTCCTGGTCCCACTTCTACCCCAGAAACACAATTTTCACAGATGGCCTCACATACCAGATTTCATGGGAGAACCTCAGTTTCAAATTGAGCAGTATCTATTCCTAAACTATGTCCCAGTCCTGAAACATAAAACTATGTGACCTTACGTAAAAATAGGGTTTTGGCAGATGCAGTTGAGTTCAATATTTGGTTTGAGATAATCCTAAGTTTAGAGTTTTCCCTAATTCTAATTACTTGTGTACTTATATGAGAAATGTGACATAGATTTAAGATACAGAAACATGCAGAAACAAGGTCTATGTTATGTGGGCATGAAAACAGAAATTGGAGTGCCACAGTGCAAGCCAAGAAAATGCAATGATTACCCACAACAACTGGAAGTTAGAAGCCCAGCACAGAGCACTGTCCCCTGGATCCTTTAAAGGATACAACCTGCTGGCACCTTGAGTTTGGATGTTTATCCTCCAGAACTGTAAAGGGATAAATACCTGTTGTTTCTGCAGTGCTTGAGGTAATTTGCTACAGCAGCCTTCGGAAATAAATACATCCTATAAATTTATATGGATTTTCTGTGAAACCCCTCACCTTGTAAAGAGTTTTTAATACTGTCAATTTCCATCCCCCTTCTCATTAAAAATACATATTTTTTTATTTATTATTTTTAGAGAAAGGGGAAGGGAGAGAAGCAGAGAGGGAGAGAGACATCAATGTGTGGTTGTCTCCAGCCACAGAGCTGGCTGGAGACCTGGCTTGCAACCTGGTTATGTGCCCTGGCTGGGAATCAAATCAGCAACCTTTGGGTTTGCAGGCTGGCGCCTTATCCACTGTGCCACCAGCCAGGGCCCCCCTTCTCATTTTATGTCTCAAATGATGTCCAACAGGATATTGTTGGTTGACAAAGGGGAATTTTCTTTTCTTCTGCTGTTCAGGAATCTTGGTGAAAGCACAACGTTGAGGACACAAGAACCCAAGTGACCCATGTTCTATTTCAGGGGGATGTTAAGAAAAGTACAGGAAAGGGAAAAGCCAAAGAACTTACATGCATGACCCATGGACATGAACTAAGGGGGACATTGCTGGAGGAAGGGGGATAACACATGGAAGGGGGGAAAAGGGGGAAATTTTGGGACAATTGTAATAGCATAATCAATAAAATATGCTTAAAAAAAGAATCAACCAATGGATGTATAAATAGGTGAAACAACAAATTGATGTTTCTCTATCTCATATCAATAAATTTAAAAATTAGGAGCAAAAAGGGGATGGATATAATACAACAACAATAAAATTTAAAAACAAGTTTTTTCATTTGTCAACTTTAGTGGTCTAAAGATTCTCAAAATATTTATGTATTATCTTTTTTGTTTCTTTGCAGAATAGTTAGTGCATCTTTTCATTTTTGAAATGGCTAACTGTGTATCTTATTTTGATTTGATTAGTTATAAATGTATCAATTTTATAGATAGCTGTAAAGGATTCATAATATAAACCTTTCCACTAAGAAAAACAAAACATCCCACCCATATAGATTTGCTGCTGAATTTTATAAAATTTAAGGAAGATATTATATCAGTCCTAATCAAAATGCTCATTAAAAAAAGAAAGATGAAACTTTTTCCACTTATATACTTTTATTAGGATTACCCTGGTAACAAAATCAAAAACAGGCATTATAAGAAAATGACAGGCCCTGGCTGGTGGCACAGTGGATAAGGTGCCAGCCTGCAAACCCAAAGTATGCTGGTTCGATTCCCAGCCAGGGCACATAACCAGGTTGCAAGCCAGGTCTCCAGCCAGGTGTGTAGCTGGAGGCAGGTGAAAGGCAACCATACATTGATGTTCCTCTCCCTTCCCCTCTCTCTAAAAATAACAAATTAAAAATCTTAAAAAAAAAAAAAAGAAAATTACAAAGTAATTTCCTCATGAGCATAGATATAAAACTTCTTAATAAATTATTATCACAATAAATCCAGCAATATGGGCAAAATATAATAAATTAGGATCTAGTGAGGATTTTGCAAGTTAGGTTTAATATTTTAAACAGAATCAATATAATTCATCATATTTATAGACTAAAGGGGAGAAATTCCATAATCATCTTGAAAGATGTAGAAAAATCATTTGGCAAAATTCAACATACATGCTTGATAAAATTTCCTATCAAACTAGAAATGGAAAAGATCTCCCTCAAACTAACAAAATATATCTAAGACAAATGCACAGCTAAAATTATACTTAATGCTAAAAGACTAAACTTCAAGAATGATATGAGGAAGTCTACTTTCACCATTTCTAGTGAACATTGTGGCAGAGGGTCTAGCCACTGCAACAGGTCAGAATTTTAAAATTATACATATTATAAAAAGAATAAATAAAGCTGTATGTATTCACAGACAGATAACATGATCATGTATGTAGGAATTCCTATGAAAACCACTTATAAATAATAAGTGAATTTAGAATAACCGTGGAACACAGGTTTCATAGGATGAGTTCAACAAAATAAAGAAAATATAGAAAAGAATTGATGAACTTAATGATGGTACAGTAGAAATTACCTGATCTGAACAACAGAGATCAAACAGACTTAAAAATATTTACAGAACTTCAGAGACCCATGGCTCTGTAATAAAAGATCGAAATTTTATATCTTCAGAGTCCCAGAGGGAAAAGAGAAAGACAATGATGCTGAAAAGAGAAGTAATGATTGAAAATGCCCCAAATTTGGCAAAAGGCATATACACCTGGCATCTCTTGTTTTCTTTTGTGCTTTTCAGATACTGTTCTTTTCAAAAATGGAAGGTTTGGGGCAACCCTACATTGAGCAAGTCTATCAGCTCCATTTTTCCAACAGCAATAGCTCGCATCATGTGTCTGGGCCACATTCTGGTAATTCTGGCAGTATTTCAAACGTTTTCATTATCACTATATGTGTTATTGTGATCTGTAATTGTGACCTTCAGTGTTACTATTATAATTGTTTGGGGGGGGTGCCACAAACTGCACTCCCACATAAGAAGCCAACCTAATCAATGAATATTGTGTGTGTTCTGACTACTCCAAAGATTGGTCATTTCCATTTGCCTCCTTCTCCTCCGGCCTCCCTGTTTCCTAAAACTCAACCATACTGAAATTAGGTCAATTAATAACCCTATCCTGCCCTCTGAGTGTTTTCTCTTTAAATCAAAAGCCAAAAATGATTAATCTTAGTGAAAAAAGCATGTCAAAAGCTGAGATTGGCCCTGGCTGGTGGCACAATGGATAAGGTACCAGCCTGCAAACCCAAAGGTCGCTAGTTTGATTCCCAGCCAGGGCACATAACCAGGTTGCAAGCCAGGTCTCCAGCCAGGTCTGTAGCTGGAGGCAGGTGAAAATTAACCATACATTGATGTCTCTTCCTTTCAGCCTCTCTCTCTTCCCCTTTTTCTGGAAAAAAATAAATAAAATTTTTAAAAAGCTGAGATTGACTAGATACTAGGCCTGATGCACCAAAAACAGTTAACAAAATTGTAAATGCAAAGAAAAAATCCCTGGCAGAAAATGAAAAGTGTTACTTCAGTGAGCACATGAATGATAAGAAAGCAAAACAGCCTTATTGCTGATATGGAGAAAGTTTCAGTGGTCTGGATGGAAGATCAAACCAGCCACGTCATTCCCTTAAAGCAAAGCCTAATCCAGAGCAAAGCCCTAATTCTCTTCAATTCTGTGAGAACTGTGAGAGGGGGCAGGGAGCTACAGAAGTTGGATAATGAGGTTTCAGGAATGAGCCATCTCCACAACATAGGAGTTCAAGGTGAAGCAGCAAGTGCTGATGCAGAAGCTGCAGCAAGTTGCCCAGAGCTAAGATTGTCAGTAAAGGTGGCTCCACTACACAGCAGTTTTCAGTATACATGAAACAGCCTCATATTGGGAGAAGATGTCACTTAGGACTTTCACAGTTAAAAAAGGAGAAGTCAATATCTGGCTTCAAAGCTTTAAAAGAATGGCTAATTCTCTTGTTAAGGGTTAATGTGGCTGGTGAGTATAATTTAAAGTGAATGTTCATTTACCACTCCCTTAATAATTATGCTAAATCTATGCAATTCCAGTCAAAATGCCAACAGTGCTTTTTTTCACAAACTAGAACAAATAATTTTAAAAGTTATATGCAACCACAAAAGACCCTGAATACCCACAGAAATCCTGAGAAAAAGGAACAAAGTTGGAGGTATCACTCTACCTAATATCAAACTATACTATGAGAATAGTAATCAGAGAAGCATGGCACTGGATTAAAAGCAGACACATAGATCAATGGAACAGAATAGAGAGCCCAGAAATAAACCCACACTTGTATTATCTATTAATCTATGACAAAGGAAGCAAAAACATGCAATAGGGGTAAGGGGAGTCTGGAAAAATTGAACAGATACATACAAAAAATGAAACTAGTCCACAAGAATAAACTCAAAATGGATTAAAAACTTAAATGTTAGACTCAGAACCATACCACTCCTAGAAGAAAACATAGGCAGTAAAATCTGACACTTATACCCTGGATGGTGCGGCTCAGTGGATTGGCACTGACCTGTAAACCCAACGGTCCCTGGTTCAATCCCCAGTCAGGACACATAACCACGTCGCAAGCCAGGACTCCGGACAGGTCTCCATCTGGAGACAGGCAAAAGGTAACCATACATTGATGTTTCTCTCCTTTTCTTCCTCCCTCCCTGCCCTTTTCTCTAAAAATAATGAATAAAACTTTCAGAAAAAAATCTGACACTTCTCTTAGCAATATTTCTGATATATCTCCTGGGGCAAGGGAAACAAAAAAATAAATACATACATTAGACTACATCAAACTAAGAAGCTTTGCACAGCAAAGGAAGCCATCAACAAAACAAAAAGATGGCCTACTGAATTAAAGAGGATACTCACCAAGGATACAGCTGAGAAGAGGTTAATACTCAAATTTGGTAAAGAACTCATAGAACTAACTCAACAACAAAAACCAAAAACCCAAGCTAATTAAAAAATGGACAGAGAACCTGAGTAGACATTTCTCCAAAAAGGACATGCAGATGGCCAATAGACATATAAAAAGATGCTCAACATCACTAATCAGAGAAATGCATATTAAAACCACAATGAGATGTCACCTCACACCTGTCAAAATGGATATTAATAAATCAGCAAACAACAAGTGCTGATGAGGATGTGGAGAAAAGGGAACCCTTGTGCACTGTTGATGGGAATGCCACAATGGAAAATAGTAAGGAAGCTCCTCCAGAAATTAACCGTGAGACTGCCTTACGGTCTGGCGATTCCACTTCTGAGAATATATCTGACTTAACCCAAAACACTAATTTGAAAAAAGATATGCACCCTATGTTTATCGTAGCATTATCTACAATAGCCAAGCTATGGAAGCAACCCAAGGCCCATCAATAACAGATGAGTGGATTAAAAAATGGTGGCATGTATACACAATGGAATATTACTTGGTCATAAAAAGAATGCAATATTTCCATTAGTAGCAATATAGATGGACCGAGGGGAAAATAAGTCAGACTGAGAGAAACAAGTATCACATGATTTCACTTATATGTGGAATCCAAAAAACAACATAAACCAACAAAACAGAAAGGCTCATAGATACAAAAAAAAGGTTGATGGCTGCCAGAGGGGACAACGGTTGGGAGCTTGGTGAAAAAAGGTGAAGGGATTAAGAGGTACAGGTGGGTGGTTAGAGAGTAGTCATGGGGAATATAGGCAATAATATTGTAATAACTACGTATGGGGCCAGGTGGGTGTCGGAAATATGGGGGAAAATACTTTATGTGATTATCTAACCACTATGCTGTTCATCTGAAACTAATAAAAGTGATCCTGAATGTAAACTGTAATTGGAACAAAGAATTATGCTAAATCTACTCTGCCTGTGCTTTACAAATAAAACAACAAAGCCTGGATGGCAGCACATCTGTTTGCCACATGGTTCACTGAATGTTTTAAGCCCACTGTTGAGAACTACCACTCAGAAAATAAGATTCCTTTCAAAATGTTACTGCTTATTTACAATGTACATGGCCCCAAAGAGCTCAGATGAACATGTACAACAAGATAATCATTTTTTTTTCATGCCTACTAACATGACACCCACTCTGCAGCCCATGGATCAAGGAGTAATTTGGACACTCACGTGAAAGGTCATTAGTTCGATTCCTGGTCAGGGCAAATGCCTGGGATGTAGGTCTGGTCCCTGGTCAAGGGCAGTGCAAGAGGCAACCAATCAATGTTTCTCCCTCACATCGATGCTTCTCATCCTTTCATTCTCCCTCCCTTCCCCTCTTTATAAAAATATACAAAATCTTCTTTAAAAATAAATATATTTTAGCCCTGACTGGTGTAGCTCAGTAAATTGACACCAGCCTGTGAACCCAAAGTTCACTGGTTCGATTCCCAGTCGGGTCACATAACAAAGTTGCAAGCCAGCTCTCCAGCCAGGTCTGTAGCTGGTGGCAGGTGAAAGGCAACCATACATTGATGCTTCTCTTCCTTTCTTCCTCCCTCCCTGTCCCTCTCTCTGAAACTAATGAATAAAATCTTTTTTAAATGAATAAATAAATAAATACATCCATCCATACATTTTATAAAGGTACAGTTGCCATAGACAGTGATACCTCTGACAAATGTAGGCAAAGTAAATAGATAATATTTTGGAAAGAATTCACTATTCTAAATGCCATTAAGAACAGCAATACTTCTTGGGAAGAAGCCGAAAATATCAACATTAACAGGAATTTAGAAGAAGTTGAGCCCAGCCCTCATGGATGATTCTGAGGGGTTCAAGACTTCAGTGGAGGAAGTAACTGCAAATGTGGTGGAAATATCAAAAGAATCAGAATGAGAAGTGGAGCCTGAAGATATGATTGAATTGCTGCAACCTCATGACAAAACTAACAGATAAGGAGCTGCTTCTTATGATGAGAAAAAAGTGTTTGAGATGGAATCTATTCATGGTGAAGATGCTAAGAAGATTGTTGAAATGACAACAAAGGATTTAAAATATGACATTAACTTAGTTGATAAAGCAGCAGCAGGGTTTGAAAGGACTGAATTCAATGTTGAAAGAAATTCTATTGGGGGTTAAAATGTTCTCAAACAGCATCACATATTACAGAGAAATCTATTCTAAAAGGAAGAGTCAGTAAATGTGCTTCACTGCTATCTTATGTTAAGAAATTGCCATGAATGCCCCAGCTTCAGCACCCACAATTCCATGCAGTCAGCAGCCAGAAACATTGAAACAGAATGCTTCACCTGCAACTTGCTAAAGGCTTGGATGATGGCTAGCACTTTATAGTAATGAAGTATTTTTTTTCTTTTTTTAAAGATTTTATTCATTATTTTTCAGAGAGAGGAGAAGGGAGAGAGGCAGAGAGGGAGAGAAACATCAATGTATGGTTGCCTTTCACCTGCCTCCAGCCATGGATCTTTCTAGAGACTTGGCTTGCAACCTGGTTATGTGTCCTGGCTGGGAATCGAACCAGCGACCTTTGGGTTCACAGGCTTGCACCTCATCCACCGTACCACCAGCCAGGGCTACAATGAAGTATTTTTAATATATATTTTTAAAGAACTTGTTTATTTTTAGAGAGGGGAATAGAGGGAGAAAGAGAGGGGGAGAAACATTGATTGGTTGCCTCTCACATGCCCCCCAACTGGGGACCTGGCCTGCAACCCAGGCCCTAACTGAACTGATGACCTTTTGGTTCTCATGTTGGCATTCAATCCACTGAGCCACACCAGCCAGGGCAGCAGTAGAGTATTTTTCATTAAGGCATGTACATATTTTTGAGGACATAATGCTATTGCACACGTAATAAACCACAGTAGGCTGTAAAAATAAGTTTTATATGCACTAGGAAACCAAAAACATCATGTGGCTCACTATCGTATGTTCTTTATTGCAGCGGTCTGAAACTGAACACACAGTATCACTGAGGTATACCTGTATTCAAGAAGCTGAATGAACCCCAAACAGTTTAAACATAGGAAACAGACATCCTGATTCATCATAGTTAAAATTCAGAAACCTGTATTAAAAGCCAAAATCTTTTTTAAAAAGATTTTATTTACTTTTAGAGACAGAGTAAGAAAAGGAGAAAGAGAGAGAGAGAAACATCAATGTGATTGAGTCTTGCTCACCTCCAACTGGGGATGTGACCCACAACCCAGGTATTTGCCCTGACTGGGAATCGAACCAGCATTCTTTCGGTTCACAGGCTGGTGCTCAACTCACTGAGCCATGCCAGCCAAGGCAAAAGCAAAACTCTTAATAGCAGTTATTGAAAAAAGCCACTTTACCTACAGGAGAAAAACAGTTTAAATAAAAGTAAATTTTTCCTCAGAAATTATGGGGATCTAGACATGGTGCCCATCATGCACTGCAAGCTGTGAATCTCAGAGAGCTTGACTGGTTCAGTGGCAGTTTCACTTGTCAGAGGATGACACAGGGAGTGGGTCTCTCGTGGGTGTAGAGCTGATACAAAAGAAGCATATATAATCCAGAACCCATGACCTTATTCTCATTGACTTTTTTTTAATGTGAAAACATTTTTATTTTTTTATTTTATTTTTAAAGATTTCATTATTTTTATAAAGAGGGGAAGGGAGAGAGGCAGAGAGGGAGAGAATCAATGAATGGTTGCATTTCACCTGCCTCCAGCCACAGACCTGACTGGAGACCTGGTTTGCAACCTGGTTCTGTGCCCTGGCTGGGGAATCGAACCTGACACCTTTGGGTTCGCAGGCCAGTGCCTTAACCACTGTGCTACCTACCAGCCAGGTGACTTTGTTTTTAATGGGGCCAACATATATTAGGGAAAATCCTCTATACTATTTTCTATAGTGTGCTCCACAAATAGCTTATCAAAGTTCTAATTTTTTGACATTTTCATCAAAATTTGATTTTTAAAATAGTCATAGGAACAGGTGTGAGGTGATACCCAATCCTGGCTTTGAAATATGTTTCCCTGCTGACTAATGAGGTTGAGCACCTTTCTATATACCTGATGGTCATTTGCATGTTTTCTTTGGAGAAATGTCTATATCAGCCCCTTGCCCACTTCTTTTGAAAAAAATTTTTAAAGATTTTATTATTTTTAGAGAGAAGGGCAGGAGGGAGAAAGAAAGGAAGAGAAATATCAATGTATGGCTGTTTTTCACCTGCCTCCAGCTATGGACCTGGCTGGAGAACTGGGTATGTGCCCTGGCTGGGAATCAAACCAGCACCAACTCACTGAACCACATCATCCAGGGATTCTTTTGAAATTTTTGACATGTTTTTTGCTACTGAGTTGCAGAGGAATCTTACCTGTTCTGGATATTAACTAACCCCTTGTGAAATAGATGGTTTGCAAATATTTTTCTTCCATTCTGCAGTTTGTTTCCTTTCTATTGATTGTTCCTTCACCATGCAGAAGCTGTTTTAGTTTGATGTAGTCCTGCTAGTGTATTTTTGGATTTATTTCATTTGCTTTAGGTGTCAGATCCAAGAAATTATTGCCAAGATCAATATTAAGATGTGCTTTAGGTCTTACTTTGGTCTTTAATTAATCTTGGGTTGATTTGTGTGTGTAAATATAACATAGAGGTCCAATTTCATTCTTTCACACAGGATATCTAGTTTTCCCAGCATCATTCTTTGAAGAGACTACCTTCTCTTAATGTGTGTCCATGGTACGCTTGTTGAAAATTAGGTGACCATGGTGGGTTTTTCTCTCAAAAAAAACCCCAACACATACATGTTCTGCAGTTCAACATGTCTGTTTTTAATGCCAGTCCCATACTGTTTTAATTACTGTAGCTCTGTAAGCTATTTTTAAATGAGAAAATTTGCTGTCTCCAGCCTTGCTCTTTTTCTCAATACTGTTTTAGTTATTCAAGGTCTTTTTTGGTTTCATGTACATTTTAAGTTTTTTAAAAGGTGAAGGATTGAGATATATGAATTGGTAGTTTCAAAACAGTGATGGGGATGTAAAATACAGCATAGAAAATATAGTCAATAATATTGTAATAACTATGTATGGTGCCAGGAGAGTACTGGAACACTTTGTAAAGTAAAGGACTATATAACTACTATTCTGTACATACACACACACACATACATATATATATATATATCACATTACAGAATTTTTTTTTAATTTTATAAATAAGAGAATCAAATAATTTGCAACTAGCTAATAAGGGTGATGGGAGCACCTAAACTCTTGATGAAATAATTATTAAAATGTAAACCTCAAATCACCTCTGGATCTCTTAGCCAGAGGAATAAAACTAGCAATTATTACAGAAAAAAGAAAAATGACAACAACAAGAATAATGCAGTTAGGTATCTACAAGAAATCACCCATAAGACTGGCACCTGATTGTAAAACAGAAACTTTTCAGCCCAGAAGGGACTGCTGAAAAGCAAGGGAAAACATAAGAATATAAGGACACAAAATGGCATTCAAGCATGTATGGGAGAAAATGAAGAACTATTGCTCCATTGCTGACAACAATAGCAAAACAACAGAAAGCTAAAAGGAACATTGCAAGAAATATTACAGGTACATTGTGGCTTTCTCTGGTAATCAAGTGTATGTAATGACTATAAGAACAAATAAGCAATGAATAATCAAATTATATGAATAGTTTTGCTCCAAATTACATACATGCACAGTACAATGTGTAGATAATTAGAACCTTGTTAGTTATCAATCTCAAGCAACGATTCTAATTCTAATTTGGCGTTGTTAAATTGGGAAACAAATGTTTATTCCTTAAATACCAAACAAGTTCAAGCGATTAGCTGCGGTTCTCACATCTTGCAGCAAAATGATGTCATAACACACGATATCTGTTAGTGAAGACTGAGCCATGACATTCAGAAAGCTGACCTTGTAAACAAATGCCATAAAAGTGTTTTCACTGTTTTGCCACTGACACTACCTGATCAAATTTATCTTCTAAAAATCAGTCAAAAATGGGGAAAATATTAGATTCCCAGCCTTGTCCATAGCTGGAGGCAGGTGAAAGGCAACCATACATTGATGTTTCTCTCTCTTTTTTCCTTCCTCCTTGCCCTTCTATCTAAAAATGATAATAAAAAAAAATTTAATGGGAAAAATACCCATTCATACCTAGACCTTCAATGTAACATTATTTAAAACGACCTGGAAGAATGGACCACAACCTGCATTTCTAACAACAGGATGCAATAATTAATTGAATAGTGGCTTCCTCCCACATGGATCTGCATGTTGTCTAGAAAAATAGTTATTATGGTTCTCTATTGCAGTAGGGAAAAGGCTTATGAAATTATTGCTAGGTAAAAATCAGAATATAAATTATATAGAGTAATCATTTCAACTATGGAAAACATACTTTTTCCATATGCAAAAAATACTAGCTAGGCACACAATATTATAACATGTATTACGAGTGTAGCATGAAAACTCATTTGATGGGCAAGACAGAATAATGGGAGGGGGTGAGGAGAAGGGAGGAAAATCAGTCCTTCGGCAATGAGTGGAGTGGAAAAACTGTTGCCAAGGAGACCGGTTACTAGGGTGAGAGTTGATGAAATTCTAAACCAAGGCAGAGGCTGTGGGGAAAAAGGAAAAGGAAATAGTGAGGTTATTATGTTTTTCAAAGAAAAACCATATAAGAAAGCAGGAAGAATTATTTTTCTCCAAGAATAAAAGACAACAAATAAATGTTTCATGGCCTTTTTGACTAGAATTGAAATGGTGATATTAAGTAGTATTTGTCAATTACTTAATCAATGAAGGCAGTTACCTCTTATCATCTTTTTACGCATCCTGTGAGGTTGTTCCCAACAGTATCCTAATTTTAAAGAAAAGACAACTAAGATGGAGAAAGTTAAGTGCTTTATTCCATGTCACGTAGCCATTATGGGAGATCTAGAATTTCTACCAAATTTTGAACCATAAATTAGACCCTGAACTACATGCTTCGTGCCTAGACAGAAATGGAGGGATACACAGACATGGATCAAGCCAGAACGTCTCTCTCTTTCTTCTCCTTCTCCCTTTTCCTCCCCTCCCCTTCTTTTCTTCTGCTTCTCCTCCTCCTTCTCTTATTCCTTCCTCTTCTCTCCCCTCCACCGCTCCTCCTCCTCCTTCTCTGTCACTATGTTGCTAGATCCTCAATCTTCTTAGTGCTTGTTCCTTTCCTCTTCTAGAGGTTGGGTTTTGTAGCATTTGTCTCTCTGGGCAAGGTGAAGAGTAAACAGGCGTACAAAATGAAGACTTATGAATCATATTCCCAAGTTATTAAAGTAAAAAAGGAAGGAGGGGTCAGGTTCAGCACTCAAGTATTTGTTGGGGGTGGATGAGGGGAGCTGAGAAGTGGAGGAGCTGGGGATGGATCTGAAGGGCTATCAAGATGTGGCCTCTGCTCCATGGGAGGGAAGAAGCACGAGCCCCTGGCCCCCTTTGCTTCACACCCGGGGAGAGACACTGGCCAGAGAAAGAACAAACCAGTGGAATGTGTTACAAGATGGACTGGGGATGAGCTCAGTAATGAGGAGCTGCATTGCATGAGAAATATGTGAGGAAGAGTCAGTGGCAAAAGACAGAAAACAGGTCACTCAACAGACAGAACCCAGATGGCTCCGTGAGAACATTCCCAATTCAATGTGGCTGCATGAGAGCTGTGGGGTTATAAAACTGTTTTGTTTCTATTCCATATTACTCAAAATTCACAATGAAACTTACACTACTTACATACAGATGAATTAAAACCCAGTAAATTGATTTGCTACATTTCACGGAGTCTGCCTGGAACTGAATTAGGAGCACTGACTCAACATGGACCCAGGACTGCACCTGTGTCCTTGAACAGAGAATCTTGTCATGGATTCCTCTGGTCAGGTGTTTGTTCCTTTAATCTTTTGAGCATATACTGAGTCACTGACCAAGGTCCTTTCCTAGGACAATGCCCCTTAAGGCTGGAATATTGCTCCAAGTGTCTATTACTGGCTTAATGCTGCATCCAAGTTGAGAGTGTAGCCCAGAGAAGGCCAACTATGTATGAAACAGTAGAATAAGTCACAGCAAGAAACTGATTTGATTTACAAATACTGTTCTTAACAAAAAAAATGGTGATAAGATTAACAGGCAAAAATAAAAAATAATGAGAGATTTATCTGCCCTATATGTGGGCAATATATATATATATATATATATATATATATATATATATATATTGATAAGTAAAAGGCAAAAAAAAAAAACAAATCCCCCCCTGGAATGTCCCTTTTAAAAGCAATTTAGAGAGAAAAATACTAACTCAGAGAGACATTATATCATAAGATGGATAGCCTCATTGGTATGAAGTACATTTAAATTTAGAAGATGAGTTATCAGTACCCAGTGTTAATGTACAACTGAGAAATGAACATCACTAGGGTGCTGGTGGGCTCCAAACTTGTGAAATGTACATGAAAGCAATTGGGCAACATGTGCCCAAATTAAATAGAATTACATTCCCTAACACAGCAATTCCATTTCCAGAACTATGTAAATTAAATATTCAAAATGAAGATGTGTATTGTGTCAATCAATACTAGTAAAAATTGAAAAAATACTAAGTGTCTATTAGAAATATTTTAAATATTCTATGCCCAGTTAATATAATGAAATGTTGAACATCCTTTAAGTGTATTAACATGGAAATACACTTTCAATATTACAAGTAATATAAAAACATGTAAATATATTATCCCATTTTTATACAGTATACACACGTATAACCTTTGGAAATATATAAACTAGAATTACTAGTGTGTTTTCTCTTTACACACATCTATGTGGTCATAATTACATTTTGAATTTTTATTGATTTTATTGTTTTATTTCTTGATTTTTAGAGAGAGAAGGAGAGATTGATTTGTTGTTCTACTTATTTATACATGCATTGGCTGATTCTTGTATGTCCCCTAACTAGAAATCGAACCCTTAACCTTAGTGTATTGGGATAAATGCTCTAACCAACTACCTGGCCAGGGTCAACACATACCACATTGTCAGGGATTTAAAAATATATCTTGCAATGTTGATGAGAAAGATATAGTATCTTTTGTATCACTGGGAATTAACTGAGTAAAGCCCAGCAAATACATTGAAAATGCCTTACTTTCTTTTTCTGAGATATTCCACATTCAGGAATCAATATGAAGAAGACAATAAGAGACTAGGCAATAATTTCTTTACAAAGGTATTTATCATCATGTTGCTTGAGAACCACTTGAAATTTTTAAAAAATGTTAAATGACTCAATAAATAGAGCTGAACAATAATAAAAAATTATGTTTCTGTAGAATTTTACAGCTGCAGAATTTGGCATATTAGACATGAAACAAAACTGGATAGGACTTACTGGAGGTGAATGGTAGATATAAGATGGTAAGAATCAACTTTTGCTACTTGGGAGTCAACGGAGGCAATAATCCTTTCTGAATGTAAACAATTCACTGAAGAATTTGCTCTATGCCCCAGAAAGTTGTCTTAGCTTGCATACCTTCCATTCACATAACCCTTAACATGGCCATTAGTCCTACATACTGAAAAATAAAGTTCAGAAGAATAAAAAGAAATCAATGGTATCTGAAGCCTCACTTTAGAAAGAGATCTAACTACTGTCCATTGATAGGAACTATTCAGAATGAAAGAATTTTAAGTAAAATATTATATAACTACTATACATTCATAAAATACTATATGTAAATGAAAAAGAAAAAAAAAAACAATCTCAGTATTCCCCAAACAAATTCACTCTGAGGGTGTAATTTTTTTTTTTTTTTTTTTTACCCTCACCTGAGGACATACTGATTGCATAGAGAGAGGAAGGGAAGAGAGAGAGGGAGAGAAACATGGATGTGAGAGAGAAACATTGATCAGCTGTTCTTCCATGCCCTGCCCGGGATCAAACTCACAAACTAGGCATGTGCCTGACCAGGAATCCAACCCACAAACTTTCAGTTTGTGCGACAACCCTCCAACCAACTGAGCCACACCAACCAATGTGATAATGTCATTCTTCATTCAGTATCAGCATGACATTAATATGTAGGTGTCTAGTGTTAAGTTACATGAAGAGAGTGGAATTTCCAGACTTTTTAATTTATTCTGACCTAGTGTCCATATGATAACTTCTACTGAGCAGAACCAAAGGTAGAAGGGATTTATGAGAAATCCAATCTCTAAATAAGTTACATTTGGTTAGGGGAAGCCAACACTGACTGGTGAATGATGCTATTGTTTGACCAGTTTCCAATTCCATGTCCCAGTTGGAAAACAAAGCCAAATTCAAGAACAACAGCACAGTCCTGGCTGAGTTGTTCAGTTGGCTGGAGCACTGTCCCATGCACCAAAAGGCCACAGGTTCAATCCCTGTTCAGGGCACATACCTAGGCTGAGGGTTTGATTCCCAGTTGGGGCATATACTGGAGACAACCAATCGATGTTTCTCTCTCACATATTCATTCTCTCATATTCTCTCTCTCTCTCTCTCTCTCTCTCTCTCTCTCTCTCTCTCTCCCTCCCTCCCTCCCTCCCTCTCTCCCTCCCTCTCTCTTCCACCACTCCCACCATCCCCACCATTTCCTCTCTCAAACACCTTTCTTTCCTCCTTCAGCCACTTAAATCAATAAATACATCCTTGGCTGGGGATTTAAAATATTTTTTAAAGAACAATAGCACAATTGCCTTTTTAGACCCTCCCAAGAATTTTTAAGATTTCAAAATGATAATACAAGTTTATTAACTTTGTTTCTTCCTTTTGGTAAAAATCCTGAATTAAAAAATAAATCTATGTATCTTCAATGGGCTTCAGCTTGGAAATCAGCAGTTTTAACTGAAAAACAAAAGAGCCAAAGTTTTATGGCACAAGCAAAACAGGCCCATGTAAGGAAACTATTCAAGACCAAAGAACATCATCTGAAAATATTAGAATGAACAGAGTTATGAAAATAATGTTTCCTTCCACCAGCAATGTGGGAAAACCCATGTTCATATAGCCTGGTTGGAGAACACTGTAATGTTTTCTTCAATTGTGCAGAACAATTAGACCTCAACTAAATGTAAGTACTTAAAAATGTAAATATTTCAACTAAATCCTGAAATATCTGAGTCAAGAATATGGAGAGTGAATATTTACTGGTTATGACAAGATAACCTTCAATGTGTCTGTCATTCAATAACAGATATGTAAAGAAACAGGGGAAATACAACAGAATAGGGAAAAATTAATTTATTTAAATTAACCCATAACTGACACAGATATTGGAATTAGAAGAAAAACATTAGAGCCCTTATTATAACTGCATTCCAAATGTTTGAAAATTTAGATAGAGATATTAAAGTGACAAAAGAGACCAAAATCAAACTTCTAGAGCTGGAAACTATAATGTGTGAGATAGACAATTCACTCGATGAAATACAGGAGAGAATAAACATGATGCAAGGAAGCACTAGTGAATTGAAAACCATAGCAATAGAAACTATTTAAAAATTGAAAATAGAGAAAAGAAGTTTTAAAAACACATGAACTGTGAAACAACTTCAAGTAGCACAATACTGAACTGTATATACACATCATGTGTCTCAAAAAAACTAAACATTTAATTGTGAAAATTTTCTAAATTTGATGAGAAGTGTAAACACACACATTCAAGAAGCTTAATGAAATCAAGGACAAGAAACTTAAAAGAGAATTACTTCAGTGATCCTCCCAAACCCTCCCAGCCAGGACAAAATAACCAAGTTGCAAACCAGGTCTCCAGCCAGATCCATAGCTGGAGGCAGGTGAAAGGCAGCCATACATTGATGTTTCTCTCCCTCTCTGCCTCTCCCCCTTTCCCTCTTTCTGAAAAATAATAAATAAAATCTTTTTTAAAAGTTTTAAACAAAGTACCAAAACCCAATGATAAAAGGAAAACTTAATAGCATCCTCAAGGGGAAAAAGATACATTATCTACAGAGAAACAAAGATAGGGTGACAGCAGATATATCGCTGGAAACAGTGCAGTTGAAAAGATGGGAGAGCCAGTATGGAGAGTACCCAAAAATTTGAAATGCAGCTGCCTTATGACCCATGACCCAGCAGTTTCACTTCTGGGTATTTATCAAAAGAAACCCCAAACACTAATGCACTCCTATTCCACTGAGGTGTTAATTACAATAGCCAAGATATGGAAGAAGCCCAAATGCCCATCAACAGACAGATGGATAAAAAAAATGGTGGTAGCTTTACACAATGGAATATTATTCAACCATAAAAATAAGGAAGTCTTATCATTTGTGGCATCATGGATGGACCTAGAGGGTATTATGCTCAGTAAAATAAGAAAAATACAAAAATCATACAATGTTACTTATATGCAGAATCTAAAGAACAAAATAAAGAAAAAGACTCATAGATACATAGAACAGACTGATGGTTGCCAGAGGGGAGATGGTTGGGGGACTGGGTAAAAAAGGTGAAGGTAGTAAGAAGTACAAATTAGTAGTTACAGAAGAGCCATGGGGATGTAAATTAATTAGATAGGGAATATAGTCAATAAGATTTTAATAATGATGTATGAGACAGTGGGTACTTGAAATATTGGGGGTGCCACTTCATAAAGTATGACTGTCTAACCACTATGCTGTACACCTGAAAGTAATAGAGAATAATATTGAATGTAAACTGCAATTAAAAATTTAAAAATCAAGGCCCTGGCTACTGTGGCTCAGTGGACTGAGTCTTCACTGTCCCAGGTTCAATGATGGCCCAAAAAATATTAAATTAAAGATCTCAGATACAAGTAATTTCCAATTTTACATTGTGAGCTGTTCTTAGTAGCATGCTGAGATCCCACCGTGTCCTGGTCAGGCTGGTTCATGCTGTGTTCACTGTCTGACACCCACTCAGGGGCCACTCCCATTATCAGATCGGTGTCAGAGAAAGCGAGAGAGGCCAGTCACATAAATTTTATTTGAGTCTATCGTGATATCTATCCTATTGTGTTGTTATTGCTGTTAATTTCTTACTGTACCTAATTTCTGAATTCAACTTTGTAATGTGGACCTATCTAAAGGAGAAAAACATGGTATGCATAGGGCTCAGTACTATTCAGTTTCAAGCAGCTGTGAGGTGTCTGGGACTTATTACCTGTATAGGATTTTACACACAGCGAAAAGGTAAATTTTTGGAAAAAGGTAAAATAAAGACACTTTCAAACACACTGAAGCTGAATGAAGGGTATGACAAGAAGAATTGGTCTCCCCACTGATCACGTTAAGCTGGCACAGCTGACAGACCAACTCTTCCAGAAGTTTAGAATCTAACCACAAACTTATAGTAACTATAGGAGAATTACTGAAGAGACTGCTAAATTTTGGTAACTGTGACTTTTTTTCTTAACTATATTCATGTTCCTAATACATTTAATCAGAATTGATTCTAGTGAGCACCCGAAACACTATAAATAGTACTCAAAACATATTCAAATATAATTATTACAAAACTTACTACAGCTCAGATTGGTGTGGCTCAGTTGGTTGAGTGTGCTGTCCCCAAAGCAGAAGGTCATGGGTTGGATTCCATCAGCAGCACACATGCCTGAGTTGTGGGTTTGGTCTCGGGTCAGGGCATGTACAGGAGGCAACAAATTGTTCTTTCTCTCTCACATCCATGCTTCTCTTTGTCTCTTTCTCACTGCCTTTATCTCTTGTCAAAAATAATTAAATAAAATATGTTTTTTAAAACTTACTACAATGACACTTAACTAAAACAACCTTGAAAATGAAGAACAAAGATGAAATCCTAATCGCATCTCATTATAAGATTTATGGTAATTCAATATTGATCAAGGCAGTGAGGTACTAATCTAAGGTAGATCAATGGAACAGAACAGAAAGTCCAGAAATAGAAAGGCACATATATAGACAACTGGATTTTGACAATGTTGCAAAGACAATTCAGTATTAAAATAATAGTCAGCCCTGGCTGGTGTGGCTCAGTGGGTTAAGCACAGGCCTGTGAACCAAAGGGTCACTGGTTCAATTCCCAATCAGGGCACATACCTGGGGTGCAGCCCACGTTCTTGGTTGGGGGGGTGCTTGAGAAGCAAACACATTAATGTTTCTCCCTCCTTTCCCCTCTCTTTAAAAATAAACAAAACCTTAAAAAATAAAATAAATCTTTTTGACAGAATGAACTTTGATCTATAATGTATGCTTTATACAAAACTGGAGTCAAAATTAATAATTATAAAACATACAATTTATCTTGTAAACACACCCTAAAATTAAACCTAACGTTTAAGATTCCAGAAGAAAATATAGGGGAAATTATTGAACCTTTGAGGATCATGGTAACCCCCAAATTTGTAGCTAATTGGTGAGAAGTGCTGATGGGCTGGGGACCCCTGTAGTACAGCTAGGCACCTGAAATAAGAGTAGTCTTTGAACTACAGATGGCCAACAGACATTTGAAAAGATTCTTAACATCACTAATCATCAGAAAAATGCAAATCAAAACCACAATGAGATCCTACCTCACACCTGTCAGTGGCTATTATGAAAAAAAGTCAACAAATAACAAGTGGTGAGGGTGTGCACCCACTATGGAAAATGGTACACAGATTCCTCAAAAAATAAAAATTGAGCTTCCATGTAACCCGGGAATTCCACTTCTAGTTATTTATCGAAAGAAATCCAAACAAACTAACTCAATGGAAAACATTCACTCCTATGTTCATTGCAACATTATTTACAATAGACAAGATACAGAAGCAACCCAAGTGCCCATCAGTAGATAAGTGGATTTAAAAATGCTGATGCATATATACAGTAGAATATTACTCAGCTATAAAAAAGAATGGGATCTTACCATTTGTAATAACATAGATGGACCTAAAGGGTATTAAGCTAAGTGTAGTAAGTCAAACAGGGAAAGACAACTACCACATTATTTCACTTAGATATGGGAATTAAAAACATCCAAACAAATGAACAAGTATAATGAAACAAAATCAGACTCACAGAAACAAAGAACAAAATTATGGTTGCCAGAAGGGTTCGGCAGGGGAGAGAAGTATGTAAACAGTGAAGGGGATGGCTGGTGTGGCTCAGTGGCATGAGCACCAGCTTGTGAATCAAAGGATCACTGGTTCAGTTACCAGTTAGGGCACATGCCTGGGTTGTGGGCCAGGTCTCCTGTTGGGGGTGCATAAGTGGCAACCACACTTTGATCTTTCCCTCCCTCTCTTTCTCTCTCCCTTCCCCTCTTTCTAAAAATAAATAAGTAAAATATTTAAAAAATTAATTTTTAAAAAGGTGGAGGGGAATACAGTCAATAATGGTGGATAACTTTGCCTGGTGACAGATAGGTACTAGGGTTAGTGCGGTGATCACACATAGTAAGGTATATAAAATGTCAAATCACTATTACAATATTAAACTAATATAATATTGTATGCCAAAGATAAAGACATTACAAAAAGAGGTAACTACAGGCCAATATCCATCATATGAGACTCCTCAATGAAATATCAGCAAATTAATTCCAGAAATATGTAAAAAGAATTACACAACCTGAACTTAACCCAGGGTTTGCTTAAACAGGATTGATCTTCAAGATTATTGGAAGATGAAGCAATCTATTTTGATTATGTCCCAGAAGTAGATATAGAGAGGGAAATCACACGATCATCTGGAAAGGGGATGAAATGAAGTAGGCCTGTTGGTGGGCTCCATCTTCACTTCCCTCTGTTTATTTTACCAGTGGTTCTCAAGTAGAGACTGTGCTGCCCAAAAAAGGGTGGGGTCTTTTTGCTTTTCGCACACATGCCTTGAGGGCATCTGTAGGTGCACTTATGAGAACGGAGGTGTTAAGCTCTATGGTGTAAGTTCCCCCTTCATACAATGAATGATTATTCCACCCTCATGCCCGTAGGATCCCCTTGGAAGACCCTTGCTCTAGGCACTCTCTCTAAGTGGAGTTATTGACTTTATCTTCCCAAACTTCTCTTTCTAGCCCAGGCCTGTTTCATGATTTAACAAGTAACCAATTATTTCCTGGGCATGTCCCCTCTCTTCTCAGAATAGCCTCAGGAAACTACGAGCCACACCTCAATTCCTGTCACCCCCAAGGCAGGATCTTGGTCACTCCTGGTATTCAATCTCCTTCCATATTTGATTACCATTCATGTCTTCTTCACCATCCCGGCAGAACATTGGTTCCCTGTATTCTCTGCAAAAACGTGTCTCCTTCGCAGTATGTATTCCATGTATGATTATTTGATTACTCATCTGTTTGCTTACAGCCCTTTTTCTCCACCATTTCCTCTCACCATGGATTGCAAACATCATGATTCTCTTCATTACATCCCCAGGAATAGCGTCTGAAACATGGCATTCAATAAACAGTTGCAGAGCAAAGATGAAATGCAAGCCATCATTTTTTTCTCCATGTGGAGTCCCACGGAAAGTCTCTTAATTGGACTCTGTGCCTCCTCTTATCTACCTGCCCCTGATCTCTGATTCCAGGTGACCTTTCTAAAGAGCAGTCCCTGATTGTCCGCAGAATGACTGACTGCCTTGTGGGTCTGTGCAGAACCACAAGGTCTGTTTCAGTGAGAGTCCTTGGGCCTTAGTTGGACAAGCTTGTGCACTGGCCCCCTAGGGAGACTGGAAGAGCTAGGGGCCAGGGTTGAGTCCCCTCCCTTCCCCTCCCAACTGTGAAAAGCAGCACTTCCTGGCCTCACTTGTTATTCTTTTCTAACAAAAAGGGGCCAGCTGTCAAACAGTCCAGACAAATTGGTTTCCCCCTCAGCCTGAGCTACCAGCCTAAAATGTAATCCTTTCAGGCACATGTTCCACATTGCTCAATATTTGCTCAGCATATTAACGTGAGTTCTCTTTCTCAATCCTTGAGCCTATGTTTGGGGCTGGTATGGAGGCTCTGAGAGGTTGAGGCTGCAACTATGCGGGCAGCAGGGAGCCAGAAGGATTCACGTTTCATGCGGGGCCCCCGGGCCTCTGTGCTGTGAGCATGCGCGCTGTCCATTGGAATCTCTGGGGTAAACCCCCATCGCCCTCCCCCATTCACTATGGAAACCAGTGCCAGGACAAGCCTCTCCTCCTAGTCCTGAGTCTGCCAAGAACAGCCTATCCACAGCTGTGTAATCTGTTTCACATTACAGAGTTTGAAGCAACCCACCGGCACAACTGTCCGCACCAGAATAATTTGTTATAACTTCTCCATTTATTTCCTGCATCCGTGGGGCTTGATTTACAGAATCTTGATTAAAAGAGTAGCCCTTCGGGAGTTAGTTTGGGAGATGTTTTGTAAACTTTAGGGTTCAGTTCCTAAGCTGCTGGCCCTAAGACAATTCATTCTCCATATCAAATAGGGTCGACCTTGAAGGACCCAGGGAACCCAATTCATCACTGGAGCTCCAGACCTGAATCTTGACCCTTGAATGAAAGAAGTTGGAAAGGTCCTGGCTGGGTAGCTCAGTTGGTTAGTGTCAACTCAATATGCCAAGATTACAGGGTCAATCCCAGGTCAGGGGAACGTATAAGAATCAACCAATGAATGCAAATGAGTCAGTTGGACCAATTTGATATCTCTCTCTCTCAAAAATCAAGGAAAATAAAGAAGTTGTGGCTGCCTCTTAAGTACTGGCTTTCTCTTCTTTCCTACAGTGTCAGCTGTCCCTTTCCTTTCATAGAGGTCTGTATCTCTGGTTTATGAGTAGGCAGGAACCTTATCGTGTAGTGACTCAGCTGTTGACCCCTCCAATGAGACAGGTTTAGGTGCATTTGAAGTCTATCCCAAGATTTAATTTTTTTCTACCCACCTGCCACCTCCAGCCACGAATTTTCTTCTTGGTAGGAAATGGAACCCTTCAGCAGATTTTTTCCTGGGTAAAAATGATATCCCTTTAGCACAGTTGTGCCCCAAGGGTGGGCATCACTAGGGGTCTACCCTGTACTTGGTTCCAAATTTGGGCATCAGTTCCAATGCGTTTAACCTTCTGAGCATAATACATCATAGTGGCTTTACCCCACAGACCATGGTATATAGTATTAATAGCTCTCCTGTCAGGACTGAGGTAGGAAGTGAGCTGTGGTAAAGGTGGGGTCTACTGTTGACCATGGTCAAGTTCACCAGAATGAGGTCCAGTCCATATCAGGAGGCAACTGACACTCAACCAGCCCTCTGGCCAGAGCTCAGATCACTCATTGCAGCAGGAGCTTTTATCATTTCGTAATTGTTTTATAATTGCCTTTATACTTTCTTATATACATGTGTTCATACATTCACAATTGTTGTACCCAAGTTTGAAATTTGATTTCATGAATCCATTAAATCTAAGAGGGTAAAATATGATAATGCAATTTTAATAAACTTACAATGGCAAAAACTATGGCCCATAGCCTGAGCTGAGCTGAGATTTAAATAATTGGCTCAAGCATTTTCATTATTAAAAATACCTTAAGTGAATTAACTAGTTAACCTGAGTAGTTAGAAAATAATAAGCACCCAAGTGAAAGGGAAAGAAAAGAAATAATTGAATAGAAAATCAAGAAATGATTATTATTTTAAAGAAGAATGTGGGCAATAAGTTGATGCAGCACCATTATTAAACAATAAAAACACGTATAACTGACCCAATTATTTAAGAAGCACTCAGAAAAATAGAAATCTATAAAGCAGAAAATGATTAATGGGAAAAAATCCAACTAAGCTAAGGCAGCATGAGCAATCCTTTGAAGTCAACCTGCTTCAGAAAAAAAGTAAAGTGAGAAACAAGAAAGGGGATACCAGAAATAGAGTACTAGAGATGTCAAGATAATATTTAAACTCTAGGTTTCATGTGACAATAATCTTGAGTCAAAGCGGCACATTTAAGAAGCTGCTGGTGCCCTAGCTGGTGTGGCTCACTGCATTAAGCACCAACGTGCGAGCCAAAGGATCCCCAGTTCGATTCCCAGTCAGGGCACATGCCTGGGTTGCCAGCCAGGTCCCCAGTTAGGAATGTGTGAGAGGAAACCACACATGGATGGGTCCCTTCCTCTCTTTCTTCCTTCCTCACCCTCTCTAAAATATAAAATCTTAAAAAAAGAAAAAAAAAAAAAAAATGAAGCCAGGACGGACAGAAGGCCCCCAGTGGCTCAGATCGGGAATGTTTCCCTAGGGGTGTCAGCTTTGTTTTGCCCCAAGGATGCCTGCTTTTAGAAATTGGAAAACACCGCCACTATAGGTTACATCCCTTATTGTTGGTCATTGGAGAGAGACCACTAAACACAATCTATGGTGCCATGAAGTCTTGGGTGGAGCTGCCAACATGGGAGCGGCCAGTTGCTGTGGGAAGGTGCCTGTGGGTCCTGTGGGAGGGTGACACCTGCACATAAACACAGAGGAGAGGTCCCAGCAGTCCTCCGGGGGAGAAGGGTGCTGGGCAAACCGGGGGAAAGGCCACCATACCCGTTTGTGCTAATGAACATGGCAATCACGGAATGATGGGATCTTCGTGGAAAAATTAAAATAAAACCAACATGACCCAAGGGAACATGGGAACCCAAACTCCATGATCATGAAAACGCTACCAATGCCATTAGTATATTATGACCTCCGGGAAAGTTTTGTTTGAGCGTGGATGGGCTACCTTCCGCATTTATTTTATAACCTCTCAGATGTGGGAGGGTCTCGCGGTTGATTGGCATTTCCCCGGACTCCAGTCTCAGGACCACCTTATCATCACGTTAGACACTTTTTCGGACAACTCGGTGCCGAGTCCTCACTCTCAGTGTCAGGACACCCGAGTTTACACACCAACCTGGCTCTTTCTCAGGGCCTCGTCTCTAAGGTGCTTCCACATCTACCTAGTTCACCTTTCCTGAGGTGAACCTCAGCCTCAGCACCTCACAAGTAGGTGCACACATTTCCTCTCAAACTCGCTCCTTCTTCAGCCCGCATCTTCCCTCCCCACCTCCCTGGGAGGGCCTGAGGGCACGCAGGTCACCTGGCGTCCCCGGGTCTCGAGTCCAGCAGAATCCCTGCCCAGCCTGGGGCCTCAGCCCACACCCGCCCCGTCGGCGCGCGCCCCGCCCCCGGCTGCTGCGGGCGGCGGGGTGCGCAGGCGCAGTGGCGCGTCCGCCGCCGCCACGCCCCGCCCGGCCGCTGCGGAAGGCGCTGCGCGCAGCAACGCGCACTTCCTCTCGGGGAGTCCAAGGACCAAGTGCAGGCTCGAAGAGCTCCTGGACGCCGAGGCCCTGCCCTTGTCAGACGGAGCAGACATGTCCGAACAAAGTAAGGATGTGTGCGGCCCCGACTTTGCAGCCGACGCCTCCAACGCCGAGGGGCGCGGCAGCCCTGGGGTTCCAGCGGAGCCCGCAGCGCCCGCGGCTCAGGCCGTGAACCTCGCGGGGCCAGACGGTCCTCCCGGAGGCCCCAGCGACGCCCCCCTGGCCGCGCCACCACGCCAGGGCCCGGGCGAGGAGGACGACCCGAAGGCGATGCAGCAGGCCGCGCAGGAGAGCTGCGCCCACCAGGCCCCGAGCCCTGCCCAGCCGAGCCCGAGCCCCGCACCGCCGGCCCCGGCCCAGCTGGTGCAGAAGGCGCACGAGCTGATGTGGTACGTGCTGGTCAAGGACCAGAAGAGGATGGTCATCTGGTTCCCAGATATGGTGAGGGATGTCATCGGCAGCTACAAGAAGTGGTGCCGCAGCATCCTGAGGCGCACCAGCCTCATCCTCGCCCGAGTCTTCGGGCTCCACCTGAGGCTCACCAGTCTGCATACGATGGAGTTCTCGCTGGTCAAAGCGCTGGAGCCGGAGGAGCTGGACAGGGTGGCGCTCAACAACCCTATGCCGATGACCGGTCTCCTGCTGATGATCCTGAGCCTCATCTACGTGAAGGGTCGGGGCGCCCGGGAGAGCGCCGTCTGGAATGTGCTGCGCATCCTGGGGCTGCGGCCCTGGAAGAAACACTCCACCTTTGGCGACGTGAGACGGCTCATCACCGAGGAGTTCGTCCAGCAAAACTACCTGAAGTACCAGCGCGTGCCCCACGTGGAGCCACCTGAATACGAGTTCTTCTGGGGCTCCCGTGCCAGCCAAGAAATCACCAAGATGCAGATCATGGAGTTCCTGGCCAGGGTCTTTAAGAAAGACCCCCAGGCCTGGCCCTCCCGCTACCGAGAAGCTCTGGAGGAGGCCAGAGCTCTGCGGGAGGCCCCCCCTCCCGCCCCCTGCCCCCGCAGCAGTGTCTCCGAGGACTAGCAAGGTCTGGAGGGAGGCAGATCCGTGGTTTCTGGCCCTCGCCACGGTGGTGGAGGGGTGGGGTGGGACAGTAGAATATTCAGGATTTCCAGTGCAGTATTTCACGTATAACCTTTAAGTTCTCAGCACAGTGCTTTTATACCTTTTCACGCAATGTTGTATTCATTTCAGTACTATTATGTAGTGCGTAGGGTTTCTGCATGTATGTTTATAAGTAAGCTCTGTTGGTGCTTTTGCTTTTGTGCTGCCTTTCTTGCATTTTTTGTACCAGAGATGTGCTAAACTTATGAAATACATTGAGAAATTTTCCATCTTATTCTTTTATATGGAACAGGTGATGTATGTGTTTTGGGTAGACTGCCCCTGGAGAGTTTGAAAGGACTCACCAGCAAAGCTGGCCTAACCTAGAGAAAAGTCAAGGTCCCCTCTGTTTGCGACCTCGCTGGGCACCGGAGACAGCCGTGTGGAGTGCGGTGATGTGGACTGGAATGGTCTGAATGTGGCCACTTGGCATGGTTTCCTAAACACAAGTTACCCCTCCATGAGTCAACTTTAAACATTAAAGATTCTTGTGATACAATCATTTTTGGAACAGTGTACTTTTATCTTTTTAACAAAGTCATATGGGCTGGGAATGTGATGGTTTACAAAGTGTTCAAATAGTTTAACTATTTCATAGGGTGGGAAAAATCACTGTTCATCATTATTCATACATGTGTGAACTTTAGAGTTTTATTTTTTAAATGTAACTCACATTTCCAAATGTAGAAAAATATAAAAACAAGACAGAACAGATGCTTGTAATCCCATCCCATAGAAATAACTTATGAATGTTTAGGGTAATTTTCTCTCTTGCATTTTCTACATTTTATTAAAGTTAATAGCTTTGTTTTTTGTGGTCACTTAAAGAATGAAGCATTGTCCCAAACCCTTTACATACATTTCCTTTGTTTAATCCTCACAATAGCCTCATGAGGCAGGCACTTGGTTATATTTGTGCCATGGAGGAAGTACAGAAACAGGTAATTAACTTTCCCTAGATCAGAGAAACTTCATGGAGGAAGGGCTGGGATTTTAACCCAAGACAGAATGGGACTGGAGCCTCTGCTTTTCCCTGGGTGCCTACAACTGACCCCTACCTCCTGCCTCTTAATTTATTTTTTTATTTTCACATTAGAGTCTACACTTACATCCCTACACCCAATTCTAATCCTCACATTTATCTTGTAGAGAAAGAAGCCATATTATGATTATACAAATTAAGAGATGATTTCAGAGGTTAATGGACCACACTGAGTAGTACTCTCTCCTGCTTAGTAGTGAAGCCAAGGTTTGAAACATGGTCCTCCCTTGAAGGGCTGAAATGAAAATTGCCCCTTGGGACATGTGTCACCCAGCAGTTCTTGGAATGCAATGTGCCACCAGGGAGTCCCTCAGAGGGTGGGGTGGGGTGAGGGTGGGAATGAGGGGCAATGACTGGAGATAAATCCATGAAGACTGCAGCCTTGCAAGGTGTGGGTGGGGGGAGAGAAATGGGTCTTTTATAAGACCATAAATCCTTAACACTTAAGAAGATTGGAAAAAATCATTTGGTCAAAGCTGTATTTGGGGAACATAAATGAAAGGAACACCCCCCCCCCCCAAGAAACTAAACTGGAAGTTTTATCTGGGTGAGGGAATTATATTCTGTGTTGGGAACTAGGATCCCCTATGGTTAATGGCAATGCCTAACAGGTGGGTCGGTGTAGGTGCTAAAAAAGCCTCAGGTGCGCTGAGGGGGGATCCATCTGCAGTTTATCGGACTTCTGGTGGAGGGGGCTCATGTCATCAAAAATGTCAGCAGAAGTGACCTTTGATGCCACCTCTTATCCAGAGCCAAGGTGAGTGTATAAAAATTTTAGAATTGTTTTTTTAAAAAACCCTACCTCCCCTCTCACCCCCCAAAATTTCAGCAGAATCACATTTGCTCCTTTAAATTTAAAGTTACATGGGAATTTAAGTAAAGCAGAGAGGATATGGTCAATAATATTGCAGTAACTATGTATGGTGCCGGTTGGGGTACAGGAAATACTGAGGGGAACACTACGTAAAGGATGTGATTGTCTGACCAGTCCACTGTGCTGTCTACCTAGAACCAATAAAAATAAAACGGGAAGAAAAATAATTTTCCTTCCCCTTCACCCAAAATAGTTTAAATGAAATAAAAACAAATTTGCTCCTTTAAATTTAAAATTCCCAGGCTATGCCAGAGGTTCCATTTCTGGAGCAGAACCGTGGCTATCACGCCTGCCAGGGCCAGGTGTTTCCCCACTTAACTCCTCCGTGCTCGTATTCATGCTCCTTCCAGCTAGGAAAGACAGGAGAAGAATCCCAAAGCCGCCCAGGCTCATGGTCGCAGGCACATGGGTCCTGCCCCAGAGGACTGACCCACCGGAGAAGGACAGGGTCCTGAGAGCCAGGAGCTGGCCCCAGGAAATCACGTGGGCGGGGCAGCTGGGCTCCTCGGTGGGCTTGGAGCAGCGAGACCTAGAGGAAGAGATTTCACAGGTGTGAACCAGTTCATTTATGATGCCTGGTCCTGTGAGGTCAGCAACTTGGATGTTCAATCTCTCTCTTAGATTGTCGTGTAAGGCTCAAATCAAAGGCAGGAGGGTTTGCCAAATATTGCTCAGAAAAGTGAGATTATACAGCATCTGTCTGACTTCACTTCGCACAACACCCTCAAATTTCATCATGTTGCAAATGGCAGGATTTCCTTTGTGTGTGTGTGTGTGTGGCTGAGTTATGTTATCTCCACATTATTTCATCCATCCATCTGCCAAAAACATTTAGGTTGCTACTATGTGTTGTTTAATACAAGTAATGCTGCAGTGAGCATGGGGGTGCAGGTATCTTTCTGAGGTAATGATTTCTGTTCCCTTTGGATAAATGCCCAAAAGTAGAATGGCTGGGTCATACAGTAGTTTTCTTTCTTGTTTTGTTTTATTTTATTTTTAAAGTTCTTTTAAGATTTTATTCATTATTTTCTGAGAGAAGGGCAAGGAGGGAGAAAGAAAGGGAGAGAAGCATCAATGCATAGTTGCCTTTCACCTGCCTCCAGCTACCTGGCTGGAGACCTGCTTGCAACCTGGTTATGTGCCCTGACTGGGAATAGAACCAGTGACCTTTGAGTTTGCAGGCCAGTGCCAATCCACTGAGCCATACCAGCCAGGGCTAGTAGTTTTCTTTTTAATTTTTTGAGGAACTTCCATACTGTTTTCCATAGTGGCTACACCAGTCTGCTGCATTCCCACCAACAGTGCACAAAGGTTCCCTTCTCTCTACATATTTGACAAGGCTTATTTCTTGTCTTTTTGATAATAGCCATTCTAACAGGTGTGAGGTCTTCTTTTTTGTTTTAAAGGAGAAATGCTGCAAATAACTAATTCTAGGTAAACGAGCCAAGAACACAAATCAGTGCTTCAGGATAACACAGATAGCAAGTGCAAACATGAAAAAAATGTATCCAATTGTGCTTATTATGAAATCAGGATAACTTTAGGTACTAATTGATCACAGATACAATAAAAGTCAACATCCTATACTAGCAAGGATGTCTAGAAACTGGCGTTCTCATGCCCTGCCATAGTTGCATAAACAACTACATGCTTTCTTATTTTCTGCATTAATTTGGAATGTACACTGAGTGCCTAATATGTCCCAGATTCAATGCCTAGGAGTCCGGATGCAACAGGGAGCAGACTAGACATTGTCCTGTGCTCACAGAGCATTCAGTGCATTGAAAGAAGCAGAAGAATAATGAGAATCACACTTCAGGGCAGAGAGGGCCACTCTAGAGGTACTGAGGTTGATGGGGCCCAAACACATACACCCAACTCAAACACCCCCAGAGAAGTAACATGTAGCTTGGCATCTATAGGATGAGAGAAAGTAGCAACAGGTGAAAATGGTGGGAAGGATAAACATGGGAAGAGGGGGTTCTGTGATTAGGGAACTTCTGTGCAAACATACACAGACCTGTAAAGCATAAAGTTTCTGAGAGACTACGAAAAAGGTGATTTAAAGCAGGAATACATTTAATGGGGGAATAAGTGTTAGACTGGACTAGAATCTAAAACGTTGGGAAAAAAAAGAAGAAAAACATCATGCTGAGTAAACAGTTTCTATCCTCCCAGATGGAAGGAATTTTAATCATAGGAAGAATCAACAGATTTAGAAGGAATTATGCTGAAAGATTGTCTTCTTTTAAGTCAGCACATTCTTTCTTTGCTTTTTCTGATTGCTTATCTGAGGTCTAAAGCATCCCTCCTTATCTGCCAGTTTAATCTTTATTTTACTGTTGACACTATTACATATGTCCCCATTTCCCCACCTTGGGCCACCTCCCTCCCCCAACTTTGTTCCCCCTTCCATCTGGCCATTACCACACTGTTGTCTGTGTCCATGGGTTATGCATACATGTTCTTTGGCTAATCCTTCACCTTCTTTCATCCAGTCCCCCTCCCCTCTGAAAGCTGTCAGTCTGCTCCATGTGTCCATGCCTCTGGTTCTATTTTGTTCATCAGTTTATTTTGTTCATTATACTCCACAAATAAGTGAGATCATACGATATTTGTCTTTCTTTCTTTGACCGGCTCATGCTCATTTCACTTAGCATAATAATATTCAAGCCCTGGCTGGTAGCGCAGTGGATAAGGCGCTAGCCTGCGAACCCAAAGTTCGCTGGTTCGATTCCCAGCCAGGGCACATAACACGGTTGCAAACCAGGTCTCCAGTCAGATCTGTGGCTGGAGGCAGGTGAAAAGCAACCATACATTGATGTCTCTCTCCCTCTCTGCCTCTCTCCCTTCCCCTCTTTCTAGAAATGATGAAATAAAGTTTTTTAAAAATAATAATAATATTCAGTTCCATCTAGGCTGTCATAAAAAGTAAGATTTCCTTCTTTTTCACAGCCACATACTATTCCATGTGTAAACAGGCCAACAGCTTTTTTATTCACTCACCTACTGAAGGGCACTTGGGCTGTTTCCAGATCTTGGCTATTGTAAAGCTGCAATAAACATAGGGGTGCATATATTATTTCAAATTAGTGTTTTGGGATTCTTAGGATGTTCATTTTTAGCTCTGGCTGGGTGGCTCAGTTGGTTGAACCATTGTCCCGTATACTAAAAGGTTGTGGGTTTGATTCCTGGTCAAGGCACATACTTGGGTTTCAGGTTTGATCCCAGTTGGGGTGCATACAGGAGGCAACTGATAAATATTCCTCTCTCTGGCTCCTCCCACCTCTCATTCTTGCTCTCTCACCCCTCCTCTAAAATAAATAAAAATGTATCCTTGGGTATTTAAAAAAAGGCTGTTCCACTTTTCATTTTTGTTGAGGAAACTCTATACTATTTTCCACAGTGGCTGCACCAGTCTGCATTCCCACCAACAGTGCACAAGGGTCCCCTCTTCTCCATATCCTCGCCAGCACTTGTCATTTAATTTGCCACATTTTTCTTTCTTTCACCTACTAAATAGCTTGGAGTCCTTAAGTACATTATATTTTACCCTGTGTCTGAAGAATCCACATATCCCTTTATTAGCAACCTATTTGATTTTTTTTAATCTTGCAATTTTTATTTGCTACATATATGTATTTATTTGTTTATATATTGATTTAATAGAAGCTATTGCTCTTTGACTCTATGGCCACATTGTGCTGGGTCCTGGATACACATCAGTGTCAGATTAAAAAATGGCCCAGGTCCCAAAGAGTTTATTGATTAAGGCTTTGTGCCAATAGACCACTACAGAAAGGAAAACAAAAATGGCCCATTAAATACAAATTACACATTTGGATAAGATAATGAAAGAGATTATTTGGTTCCAGTGATAAAGTATAGTGGAGGAGATCAGCTAAGGGTCCATGTTCAGGAAAGGGTCCATGCTTCTGAAAAGGCAAAATTTAAGCTCATACTTAAAGGATTAGGAGAGATCTAGCAAATACTGGAGGGCACAGGATTCCAGGCAGGGGGGAAAACAGCAAATATGAAGACCAGAGTTAATTAAATGGATTTGTGGTTTCCTTTCTTAGCATTATGGTTGAGACCAGCAGGCAACATTTGATGCTCTTTTCTGGTCTGTCCCCATAATTGCGGAAGCACAGACTATTTGTTTGGTTTATCAGCCTAACAGCCACATTCCACTCAGTAGCAGTAAGGAAGTGCCTGCTTGGATTTTCCCTCCCTGCATCCTTTTACATAGAATGTAGAGCATTTACCAGAACACAGCAGGATTACCAGGGGCCACTGCAGCTTCTATGATGATCATATCAAATGAGCTATAAGAATCATGGTGATCCTGACATCTTCAAACCACTGAACAAAGATCAATAGCTATCTATTTAGCTCTGTATCTCTTTATCCCCACCTTTGCTGAGGTATAATTGACATAGCATCATGTAAGTTTAAGGGGCACCATATGTTGATTTGATACACTTGCATAGGGAGGAACCCCTACAAAACTATAATAATATTCTGGAGGATGGGCCCCTTGAAGTACAGGTTTCCCCTGCTAGGTGAGTGTTCTAGGAACTCCTTGGTGTCAGTGTACCAGCTGGCATTGTTGTGAGACGCTGCATTCCTCTTCAGTGAAAAAAATTTTTTTTTGAAGATTTTCAACACCACAGTGTTTGGCAGTTTTTGACCAAAAATGGCATGACTTTCACCTGATCTCACCCCAAGTGACTTATTTTGTTTCCTCAGATGGAAAACATCCTCAAAGGAAAACATTTAGACAATGTGGAAAAGGTGAAACAGAAAACACCAGAGGCACTAAAATGCATCAAAGTTGACGAGCTCAAATGCTGATTTGAGAAGTGGAAAAAAGTCTCAATAGGTGTATTGCATCCAATGGAGAGTGCTTTGAGGCTAACTGAAGTTTAAACATGTAAGAATAAATACGTAATTTTTATAAATAAATTCCAGGTTTTTTGTCCCCCCCCCCATACATTGCATAATGATTCCTCCATAACATTAGCTATACCTCCCTATATCACATGTGTTTGTGTGTGTGAACATTTGAGATCCGCTCTCTTTTTTTCCTTAAAGATTTTATTTATTTTTAGAGAGAGGGGGAGGTAGGGAGAAAGAGAGGGAGGGAAACATCAATGTGTAGTTGCCTCTTGTGAGCCCCCAACTGGGAGCCTGGCCCACCACCCAGGCAAGTGTCCTAATTGGGAACCGAACCAATGAGCCTTTGGTTCATAGGCTAGTGCTCAATCCACTGAGCCACACCAGCCAGGGTTAAGATCTGCTCTCTTAATACCTATAACCACTATCTTCCCATCACCGCCCCCCTACTTCAGCTGCTGGTAACTAACACTCTACTTCGTTTGTATAAAATGGCATTTTTTATTTTTAATTTTTTTAATTAAATTTTTTTTTTAATTACAGAGAGAGAGGAAGTGATGGGGGGAGGAAGGAGGGAGGAAGAGAGATTTATTTATTTATTTATTTATTTATTTATACATCATTGGTTTATTCTTATATGTGCCCTGACCAGGGATTGAACTACAACCTTGGTGTGTCAAGACAATTCTCTAACCAACTGAGCTACCCAGCCAGGGAGAAGAAAAACTTTTTTTGGATTATATGCCACATATAAATCATATAATATAGTATATCTTTCTCTGCCTGACATGTTTAACTTAGCATCATGTCCTCAAGATTCATCCATATTGCAAATGGCAGAATTTTCTTCTTTCTTATGGCCAAATATATATATTCAGCCATATATATATATATATATATATATATATATATATATATATATGCCACAACTTTCTTAACTTTCTTACTTATCTTTTTACAGACACTTGGGTTGTTTCCATGTCCTGGCCACTATCAATAGTGCTTCAATGAACATGGGAGTAAGGATAACTCTTCAAGATCCTGTTTCATTTCCTTTGGGTAAATACCCAGAAGTAAGATTGCTGGACCTTATGGTAGGTAGGCCTATTTTTTAATTGGTGAGACCCCTGTATTTCTTGGAGTGCAGCCTATACCCTTATTTCTTTAACCTACTGGCTTGCATTTTTGTGGGATTTTGGGGGTTGTTTTGTTTCATGCAATTCAAAGGATCCCAAACTGGTATAAATCTCCAGGCTTTCCCCATTTATATGCCACTGTGTGTCTTGCATTCACTTTAGGTACTGCCAACTATGGTGGGGGATGTAGTTATGATGAGCAGAGCAACGCTATCTTTTTTTTTTTTTTTTTAAGATTTTTTGTATTTATTTTTAGAGAGAGGGGAAGGGGGGAGAAAGAGAGGGAGAGAAACATGAATGTGTTGTTGCCTCTCATTCAACCCCAACCGGGGACCTGGCCTGCAACCCAGGCATGTGCCCAGACTGGGAATCAAACAAACAACCCTTTGGTTCACAGGTGGGCACTCACTCCATTGAGCCACACCAGCCAGGGCAGACTAACCCTATATTTTTGCCGCAGTGCTCAGATCAGGCACAGATATGTAGACTTGATTAAAGCCTAGACAATTGAACAAGGAATCAGAACTTAGACCTTGGTGATTGCCATGGAAAAAGGGCTCTAGATTTTGGTTCTGAAACTTGCATACTTTTTTTCTGTTTTATCTGAAGAGGAAAAAAAAATATATATATATATTTTATATATATATTTCAGTCAATGTTGCAATGTTATTATTGGATTAAGAAATCATGCTAATACTTGTAAGGTATTCTGGGTTGGGGGTAAAACTGAAGAGCATATAGATACAACAGAGTGGGGGACCTCAGGCCAGCCCTTAAAGACAATGATAAACACATACATTGTATTCACATGTAAATAGAAATCACCAAAGAGTTTGGGGCTGATCTGATTTGCATTATGCTGTTAAAAGATTACTTTATTTATTTATTTATTTAAAAGATTTTATTTCATTATTTCTAGAAAGAAGGGAAGGGAGAGAGGCAGAGAGGGGGAGAGACATCAATGTATGGTTGCCTTTCACCTGCCTCCAGCTATAGACCTGGCTGGAGACCTGGCTTGCAACCTGGTTATGTGCCCTGGCTGGGGAATCCAACCTGCGACTTTTGGGTTTGCAGGCCAGTGCCTTAACCACTGTGCTACCAGCCAGGGCTAAAAGATTACTTTATTATCTCCAGAATGAGTTGACTCAGAATGAGTTAAGAGGGGTAGAGGGTCCGCATGGGAGCCTGCTAGAGAGGAGGGTGTTATAGAAGACATGAAGCATGTATTTTTTTTTTTTTTTTTTTTAGATTTAGTTGAGGAATGGAGAATGGGTAGGTTAAAGGAGATGGAAAAATGAGTCTTCAATCTTTGGTTTCTGGTTTGAGCACAGAGTAAATGGTAGTATGATTAAATGGGATAGGGAAGAGGTGGGAAAGGACGGGGTTTGAGTTGAAAGTCAGAAAGCATTTATAGCAGGAGTCTATGAACTATTTGAAGAAAGATAAGAGGTAGATAATGCACAAAGATGCCTAATGTAAGAGAATTCACCATAGCCCTGCATTGGGGTTGTTACCCGAGAGATTGTAAAGAGTAAAGACAAATGTGCGTCCACAATAGTATTCTAGGAAACTGAGCCATTTCCATCTCTGGTGTTGAAGAAAGAGCTGGTAAAGTAACTCAAAAAGAGTAGTTAGATGAGAGAAAAATCAACTGGGATCATAGAAATGAAAATAGCAACTTTCTGAGCTGAAGGCATTGGCCAACGGTGTTCAATGCTGTGGACCTACAGAAAGCATTTCCGAAGGGGGAGACATTAGTAGGGTCATTGATGATTAGAGGTGAGATAAAGGGGGCTAAGTTCAGAGGCATATGGTGTGTTGTACATTAACTCAGGCGCGAGATAATGTGCCCTTAACTAGGGAATGAGTAATGAAGATGGAGGTTAATGGAAAAAATTGATAAATATTTGGAGAGCAGTTGACAGAAATCAGTGACTGATTAAATGCTAGAAAAGGACAAGGAGGGGTCAAGGAGTGTGGCCAAGTTTCTAATGTACCCAACAGTATCAGTAATGCCTATGATAGAGTTTTGGAGAAAAGAAAAGGCAAGGTTATGTGGGAAGATACTTAGCTCAGGTTTATAATAATTTTAAAAACAAGTTTAAAGATTTTATTCATTATTTAAAGGGCAGGGAGGGAGGAAGAAAGGGAGAGAAACATCAATGTATGGTTGCCTTTCACCTGCCTCCAGCTACGGACCTGGCTGGAGACCTGGCTGGAGACCTGGCTTGCAACTTGGTTATGTGCCCTGATGGGGGAACAGAACCAGCAACCTTTGGGTTCACAGGCCAGCACCTATTCACTGAGCCACCAGCCAGGGATTTTAGTTCAGGTTTAGATCTCCCGAGTTTGATGTGACTGTGAGACACCTAAACAGAGATGCCCATTTGATCTGGGAAAAAAAACTCACGAGAGGAAATGAAGATGTAGATTAAAAGTTCATGAATCCAGGCAGTTGCTTAGGGGGAGCTCACCCAGCTAACTCAGACATATTCTAGTTTCTGAAAACTCAATACATTTACAAGAGCTCCAAAGAGGTATAAACCTCACAGAAACACCTATAGGATCTGTGTTGAAAATTATAAAATACTAAGAAAATAAAATGTCAAAATACATGGAGAGAACACGATAGTCATACATTCAGAAGGCATTACAAAGTAACTAGATAAAAGTGGGCTGGAAGCTTCTTATCATTTCTATCAAAGCCCCAGCAGCTTGCTTAGGATTTTAGCATTGAAAATTCCACTTCTCGGGAAGCCCCTCTGTGAGGTGAGATACACCCCAGTTTTGGCTATGAGTGAAAAAGATTGCAAAGAAAAAAAAAAATTACAGCATTCATGTGGGAGTTCCAAAATAAGGGTTGGATGCATGTTCGAATCAAAGGGACATAGGATGGCCCTTGCTGGTATGGCTCAGTTGGTTGGGGCATCATCCCATAATCAAAACATTGTGGGTTTGATTCCCAGAAGGGGCACATACATAGGTTGTGGGTTCAACCCTCAAGTCAGGCATATAGAACTCCCAGTTTGGGTATGTATGGGAGGCAAACTAATTGATGCTTCTCTCTCATTAATATTTCCCTCTTTGCCTTCCATATCTATCTCTAAAAGCGATGAAAAAATGTCCTTAGCTGAATTTGTTTTTAAAGAAAGATACAGCATGTATTATCTGCTTTTTGTAGTTGTTCTTACCATGCTTTTCCCTGACCACTGATGTTAACAACCATGACTTCACTTTACAGCAATGAATCTTGTATTATTGCATAAATTTAAAGGCTATGATTTAAATGTGCAGCTTGAGCATGTTGCAATCGCAAGCATTAATTTGTATTTTTCACCTGTGGATTTATGGTCTGCTTTGTATGCATCTGTGCTAGTTCAGTTTTTAACATTACGAATATTGTGACTGTTTTCTCAGAAATCAGGTACTGAAAGGAGAACATTTGCAACACCAAAGCCAGTGTGTCCCAGACATCATTGTAGAGAATCACAAAACAAATGGCTGTGATATTTTAAGGACACATACAACCAGATGAGAAAGGTAAATAAAACAAATGGAATGTGTTGCCAATATGTAGAAAGTCGTCCAGGGGGTGATAGGACAGAGAAGACAATGGGATCTCTATTAATTTGCTGGGCTCTGATAGCCGAGTGCCACAATCAGGCTTATACAACAGAGATCTAGTTTCTCACTGGCCTGGAGGTTGGACATCTGGGATCACAGTGTCAGATGGGTTGGTTCCTTCTGAGGAATGAGAGGGAGACTGTGCGCCAGGCGTCTCTTCTTGGCTTGTAGATAGTTGGTCACCTTTTCTCTGGAGATTCCCATCGTCCCCCTTCTTTGTGGAGACTGAACCTCACAATGAGGATAAGACAAACAAGTACATCTAATGTATCAAAATCTTGTCTCCTGAAAGTTCACCAATGCTCAGGTGAAAATGATGGCCACATAATTATTATGGGCACATCACGCAAACACAGAACCACACTGTTTTCTCAATTGCTCTCTGAAACAGTCAAGTTGCACTCCTTGATGTGTGAGTTGTGACTGAAATGTCCTATGGCTAAATAAAAGGGGACATCCTGATAAAGAATGTATCAGTTCCTTACCTTGGCAAGTTGATTCCATCAGCCCTCCTCTCTCCAGCTTATTAAGTGATGCGGCCAATCAAGGCCACAACAACAAAAGCACCTTAAGCATTTTGACTGGAAAATGGAGCAGCAATGTATCTCCTTGGTTTCTATGAACATTTTATTTAAACCACAGAAAACAAAATGCAAAGGTTATTGATATCTTGTCCAAATCTGAACTAGGCCTTGCTCATCTCTATGCATTTTTGGCAGACAGTACAAATGTAAGTTGGGCAAATTCCATTTAGTCTATGAACTTCTTGCCAAAGAAAATAAAAAGATCTTACTTGCTAAATGCCCATGCCCCACCTTTTACGCAGCACTGATAAAATGGGGCATGATGTGCTTACCCATAAATCTGAGGCTTTCACAAAGAAAACTTTTTATCACTTTCCAGTTTTCTGAAGATGCAGAAGCACCCATAATATTGTTGATTTGGTGGGGATTCGGGGAGATTCCTATGAGCCACCTCATTGTTTCTGGCCATAGAATATGTATCAAAATGTCGGGCTGCCTTTAAACCATATTTTCAGATATGTCCTCAACTAACTTGGAAATACATTGAGGATAAAAATAAAGAAAAAAAGAAAAAAATTCATGGACATGAGCAGCCATGGGGTGATTGCTGAGAAGCAGGTAGGGATGGGGATGGTGGAGGAGGTTAGGGGGGCATAAATGGTGATGGATGGAGACCTGACTTGGGGTGGTGAATACACAATACAACGTACAGATGAGATGATGTGTTGTAGAATTGTGCACCTGAAACCTGTATAGTTCTGTTAACCAGAGTCACCCCAAGAAATTCTGTAAAAAGGAATAAATAACAAGAAATGAAAAGGAGGACAATAAAACATAAATTTATATGATTGGTTTCCTAAACTCTTGGCAATCTTTTAATGGGCCATCAAGAGCCTAAAAAATGATGAAGTGACAACACCTCAGCTACCTGATAAGTTTTGTTTGCAACAAAAACTGATACAGCAAAACAACAACAACAAAACACCCACACCAAAGAAACTATTTGGGGGGTATGTCAGAACTTTTTTCAAAGGTCATCAGAAAAGGACAGCCAAGTTAAGCAGAACTTTCTCAATGTAGTTTCAAAAATTGTAACATATTTGGACTCAAAATTTGATGTTCACAAGTTCAAAGGATCTCAGTGCCTTGAAACCAGTTTCCCTAAAAGTAAAGAGGATTAACTAACTCGATAGCTCCCAATGCACTTCGGGGTATTTACATATCAGGGACCTTTGTGATGTCTACAGCCTGTCTAATGAATTTCTAGCTGCAGAGGATTTTATTGACAAACCACCACTCTTCAAAACAATCCTGTATATTCAAAGTATGTTATGCTTTTGGACATTTTTTGAAGATGGATGCTTTGAAAAAGGACATCATTTTTGAAAGTTGGAAACTAATTCCTACTAATCTAAAAGTCTACTGTTGCTATGAGTTCAATCTAAGTATCCTATGCCCAAAAGCTTTTCTTGAGTAAACATTTAGCTTGATGTCATCCTATTGGACTTACTCAAGAAATCAGTGGTGTATGTCTTCCATAAGAACAGAACTGCTAGTCAAAGTAACTATATGTTTGACTGTACTCAGTTTTATTACTACATCAGAATAATGAATATATCATGAAAGGTACAGGCATTGTAAACAAGTATTATTGAAAAACAAAGGGAGCATCATCCCCATATGCCAATGTGGTGGGTTCAATCCTTGGTCAGGGCACATACAAGAATCAACCAATGAACACATAAACAAATAGATGTCTCTTTTTCTCCCTTTTTCTCTCAAATTAAAAAAAAAAAGATAAATGCCTCAATCCAGACTCTGTTTTTTGCTTTTAATTAATTATAAATATAATTCTCCCCCCCCCCCAACATCTAATTTGCTAAAAGACAGCAATTTTCCTTCCACTCATCCTGGTGCATTTTCAACCTCTCCATCTCTGCTCGTACATGCCCTGGGTATACTCTGTGCTTCCTTATGTCAGTGGTGATGGCCATGCTGCTTCCACACACTTCCCATTCTGTGCCTTGCTAAGTGATTCCCAAATCAGGGTACAGATGTGTAATTCCAGGGCTGATCGAAAGAGTGGTGAAGTTAATCGGTCATTTTAAAATAAAACAAACACAGAAACTTAATGACCTTTGGTCAATTCATGGCACCTTTATTCTTGATCTTGTCATTATGAAGATAAATACACGTTAGGAAAAAAGTGTAATACATCATAACATTTCAAAAAAAATAGGTGCAAGCAGGACAATGACTGTAGTATCTTCAATTCTGTCACATGATGACAAATCTTCTGTTCTTTTTGAAGATTCTTTAAATAAAAGGTTTGGAAAGTACCTCCAATTCTAGGAAGCAAAATGTTCCACCCTAGTCATGGGAACAATATGTATAAATTGCAATATATATCAGAGAGCCGAAGGTACAGAGAAACCCAAATGACTGAATTACTTTCCAGAAATGGCAAATCCTTCCTAGGAAAAGAGTTCTACTGCTGTGTTTTTCTTTTTTTAAACCCTCACTCAAATATTGACTTTAGAGACAGATGGGAAGGGAGGGAGGACAAAAGGGAAGGAAGAAGACAAAGGGAGACAGAGAGACAGAGAGAAACATTGATGTGTCAGAAACATTGATTGGTCGCCTCCAGTAGCTGCCCCCACCAGGGATCAAACCCTCCTTAGGTATGTGTCCTGACTAGGGATAGAACCCAAGACCTTGGTGTACAGGGTAACACTCCAAGAAACTGAGTCACCTGACCAAGACTCATTGCTGTTTAATTCTCTGGGGATTATAAGTAGGAACTAAGTCCCCATGGGTGGCTGCAATGAGAACTACTCAAATGATTAACAGAAATTTATTGACTGCCTACTATCTGGTGTGACGGATTCAAATTCTGAACAGCCTCAGGGAGGCTCCCCTTTCAGGGCCCTGGATGACTGCACACTAGTAAAGGAGACGAGGGCAGAGGAGATGAGATGGTCTTGGAACCCTACCCCTTGTGCAAGACAGCAACCACCTGGGAGGGGGCTGTGTAGGACCAAGAGCTAGGAAATATTCCCTGAGGTGTCCAGATCTTTCCTCAGTGCAAGGCTGCAGCCCCAAGTGCTGCAAGCAGAGAAAGAGAATGGAAAGTCATTCCTCCAAATGAGCACACAGCATCTTTACTGAATGCCCTACAGAGCTCTGATCCAAAAGAAGGGCAGCAAGTCAAGAATGAGAAAGGCCTCCTGAGGCTTGAAGACATAGGAGCTGAGCTGGAGAGAGAGTGTAAAGAAAATTCCCCAGGGAACAAAATAAAAAAGCTGTCAACTGGCTTTAAAGGAAAGAAGTGAGAAGAGGGTGATTTAGCTGGGAAAGGGAGAGGGAGAGAAAGAAATTGATTGATTCATCCATCTCGGATGATTAGAATCTTTACTTAAAGAAGGGAATGTCTAGCCCTGGCTGGTGGCACAGTGGATAAGGCGCCAGCCTGCAAACCCAAAGGTTGCTGGTTCGATTCCCAGCCAGGGCAACATAACCAGGTTGCAAGCCAGGTCTCCAGCCAGGTCTGTGGTTGAAGGCAGGTGAAAAGCAACCATACATTAATGTCTCTATCCCTCTCTGCCTCTCTCCCTTCCCCTCTCCCTGAAAATAATAAATAAATAAATCTTTAAAAAAAAAAGAAAAAAGAAAGGAATGTCTCACCCAGGCCAGGTTGCTCAGTTGGTTGGTTGGAGTGTAGTCTGTACATCAAAAGGTTGCGGGTTTGAATCCCAGTCAGGGCACATGCCTAGGTTGCAGGTTCAATCCCTGGTTGGGGTTCATATGGAAGGCAACTAGTTGATGTTCCTCACATCAATGTTTCTTCCTCTCTCCGCCCCCCTCTCTAAAAGCAATGAAAACTTATCCTCAGGTGAGGATTTAAAAAGAAAGAAAGAAAGAAATGCATTCATCTCACCCTCAAACTATATGTATATGAAGCCATCACTAAAGATCTGAGTCTAAATATAGTAAAAAAGTGCAGATCCCAATTAATTGCATATTAGGTTATTTAAACATTTAAATCCCACATACTAGTGGTCTAACAGAGGAAAGATTATATCTTTTCTTTCTGGGAGTAACTACATACTCTGGTCTTTAATTTTTATATGCATTGTTTCAAACACAATAAAAAAGGTTCAAAATCATGGAAGAAGCAGAAAAATAAGACCTGTGGACAAGAAAGCAAACAAACACACTAGAAGACTCAGAGAGAATCCAGATGTTTAAACTGGCAATGAAAAACTTTAAATCACCATGATAAATATGCTAAAGTATATAGTAAAAAGGCGACTATCGTATTACATGAACAAATGAGAGATTTCAGCAAGAGATAGATAATGCAGAAAGTAGCAGCAAAGTTATGAGAAAAACACAGTATGGAAATGAATCATTCAGGCCGTGGGCTTAATAGCAGACTGAATAAGTGATGGAAGGAAGGACATGAAGTTCTTCAAGTGGACATGAAGAGGTTAGTAAAAAGCACTGAAACTGAGAAATTGAAAGAGCATTCAAGACAGGATGACATGAAAATTATTTTAATGTATGTGCAATCAGAGAACCAGAATGAGAGGAAAGAGAATAATACAGAAAAATTATCTGACAAGATAATGGCTGGAAATTTTGCAAAAATGGTGAAATTTATTAACCTCTCCATCAAACTAAGCTCAATGAACCCGAACAAAAATGAATAAAGGAAATCTACCCACAGACATGAACATGTGGGAATTGACTATGGGAGAGGGGGTGCACCTACATCTATTATCATCAGTTAAAAACAAAAGATAAAATCTTAAAAGCACCCAAGTGAGGAAGAACATTACCCGCAAGCAACAATAAGAATGATGCTGTATTGCTAAAATTTCATAAAATAACAACTTTAAGGTGCTGAAAGGAAAAAAGTAAAGTGTTTCTCTAGCATTTCTAGCCAGCAAAAACATATTTCAAGGATGAAGGTGAGAACCATGAATATAAATCAGGAAAAAGCATCTTTAATACATGGTGTTGGGAAAACTGAACACTTACGTGCAAAAAAATTAAACTGGACCACTATCTTGTAATACAGACAAAACCCAATTTCAAGTGGATTAAGGACATCAAACCATAAACTCCAAGAAGAAAACATATGGAAAAAACTCCTTGAATTTTTGTATTGGTAATAATTGGTGGTGGTGGTGGTGGTGGTGGGGTTACACAAAAACAAAAGCAATGAAAGCACAAATAAACAAGTTGAGTTATATCCAAACAAAAAGCTTCTGCACAGAAAAGGAGCCAATCAGCCTGTTAAATGGGAGAAAACTTTGCAAATCATATATATTAATATCCAAAACAAAGACCTCATGCAATTCAATAGCAACAAATAATTTTTAAAGCTGCCCTTTTCCATACTAGCCTCAAATTGTAAAAGTCCCAATTGTCAACAGGTGATAGGTAAGCAAATTGTGCAGTAAAAACAGAATGAAATTCTATCCAGCATTGTAAAACTTCTGATAAACGGTGACTCCGGGCACGAAACGGGTATGTACCGTAATGATTCCACTTATAGGAAATTCAAAAACAGGCAAAACTGATATGCAGTGAGAGAAATCAGGAAGTGATTGCTTTTGGAGGTAGAAGAATTTACTGGAAAAAAACAAAGGTTTTATTTGGTGAAGAAAATGTTCTTTTTTGTAATTTAAATATTTAAAACATTTTTCAGTTACAGTTAACATACAATATTATGTTTCAGGTGTATGACAATGATTTATATAATATACAAAATGATTATCCTGATGAGGCTAGTGCCCACCTGCCCCCATACATAGTTATTACAATATTATTGGCTATATTCCCTATGCTATACTTTACATTCCCATGACTGTTTTTATAACTGACTATTTGTTCTTATTACCCCTTCCCCTTTTTCACCTGGTTGTCCTAACTCCCTTTCATCTGGCAACCACCAAAATGTTCTCTGTATAATTTTCTATTTTGCTTGTTAATTTATGTTATTAGAATTCACCTATTATAAATGAGATCATATGTTTTGTCTTTCTCTGACTTATTTCACTGAGCATAGTACCCTCTAGGTCCATCCATGCTGTCACAAATGGTAAGATTTCATTTTTTGTACAACTGAGTAACGTTCCATTGTATATTTGTATCTCATCTTCTTTATCCACTCATATATTGGTGGGCACTTAGGTTGCTTCCAAATGTTGGTTATTGTAAATAATGATGCAGTGAACATAAGGAGGCACATGTCTTTTCTAATTAGTGTTTTGGGTATTTTTGGATCGAGACCAAAAAAATGTTCTTTATCTCATGTGAGAGATTGGAAAGCTTATTAACCAGAATACTGTAGATCTATGCATGTCATTGTATGTTAGTTACATCTAACAATATCAGAAGGTTTTGAAAGACCTGGCAACATGGTTAAAGATGCTGGCCCTTGGTAATGCTTAAACCAGACTTCAGTTCCAGCCGAGCAAGGCTACAATCCCATCTGCGTGGAGGATCCCTTCTTGTGATAATACAGATAATAAATAAATGCACCAATTCTTCATACACCTTGCTCAATGATTTTCCCACTTGCTTTATGCTCAGTTCTCCTTTCCCCAAGTTTTTACATCACTTTTATTACCCTTTTGTTATATCCTTAGACAAATACCAAAGTCCCTTCTAATCAGAAGACAAACAGATACATGCATTCCGTGGATGTTTTGCACTCATATATGTTTGCTTTCTTTTTCTACTCACCTTGGATTTTTGAGACGTTTCATCGAGAAAGGGGATTTTGGCATTTGGAGTACAAAGGCCATATACACAAAAGGGTTGGAAGGTGGAGTTGACCTGGCTGGGCAGTGCAATTGGTTGAAGCGTTGTCCTGATACACCAAGGTTGTGGGTTCCATCCTCAGTCGGGGCACATACAAGAATCAGCTCATGAATGCAGCAATGAGTGGAACAATAAATTAGTGTCTCTCTCTGTCTTGCTTTCCCTTCATTCCTCTCTCTCTCTCTCCCTCTAAGAATCAATAAGTAAAACTGTTTAAAAAGGGTGTTGGGAGCTCCAGAAAGCAAGATTAGACAAGGAGAAGCAGTTTGGGAGACCTATTTAAAACTCGTGATCCAAATTTCCTGCTGGGCTCGGAAGAGTATTGGGTTCTGCTGGCAATGAAGCAGTCCATCTTCACTCAGGGACTTGTCACTTGGTTCCTCAGATATATTCCATGTTGACAGCCGGTAATTTGTGAGTAGCTGGATTGTCAAGTGGCCTGGGCGTGAGAGCACTCACTGTCTAAAATAGACAGGTGTATTTTCTAGAGAATAAAACACCCAATTCACCCATAGTTACTGGCCCCACCCGGGGTGATATGAATAATTGTTCCCCAACTTTCCTTCAGTAGTTCAAGAACATCACCAAGTGTGACTTGACTACCTACCATTTGTAATGACACCCACAAGGTGTTTTTCCCCTCTACAATTCCTGATACTTCCTTTTTGTGCTTCTGTATTGCCTGTAGGCATCCACAAGACCCTGCATGTAATGGGCTTGAGGAGAGTTGACATTGGGTAGCAATGCTGTTCATTGAGCTCCAACATCTGAGAAAACAGAATAGTTAGTAGAAGAACTCAGTCTCTGAGGGATCTGTACATTCGAATGAGAGGAGGAAACAAGTATGCTTTAAAGAGAGTAGTAATGTTATAGGCTGACATGGACTTAGAAATGTGAACTGGCTTTCCCAGGGGTACCCACATCTGGGAGCTGTCATGAGTGAGGCAGAGTGGGTGGCAGGGGAGCATAGGCATTATGTGATCTGACCCCCCACCCCCACCCCGATTGAATGGAGAAGTCTAATATGGACTGACTATTAACCTACTAGAGGGACCTGGGAATCGTGAGGCATGGCAGTATCCTCTTAGTGGGAGCATCTTCCTAGGGATACTGTATATCGGTGACATATATGTTCAGGCACCACAACAGACCTGGGCATAACAGCTCCAATTTCTGATTCCTACAACTGCCAGAAAAAAAAAATGCAGATACCTCATTCCCAAATTATTCTCATTACTAAAGGCAATGATCATCTTGGCAGCGTGTATCTGCTTTCACTGGGATTCAGAAATGGCCGAAGTTGAGAAACACTAGGGGAGGGGGGGTATCACCGTCACCATTCTCTTGTGCCCCCTTGTGGCATTTCATGGTCTTTCTGTCACTCTGGACTCTTGCCCTAAACTGCAAACACCCTCTTCTAAATCAAACCTCCCTAATGTTTAGCATTTTGTAAATTTCCAGAAAACCATCCAAGTAGAACTGAGACGGTCATTTCCTTTCAACACACGGTAGTAGAGTGTTAACCAGCGAATTTTTAGGTCTTCAAATCTATCTTTTAATTTCTTATCTAATTTTCAAACTGATTTTGCCTACCGGTAGATTTCCTCCAAGTTTTGTATTTTATTCTTCATACGTTTTCCCTCTTTATTAACCTTGGACCTATTTATTCACCCATTTTTATCGTTTTCTAGTGTAGTTTTGAGTTTTCATTGTTCACAGTTTCTTTCCTGCTCTGCAACAGATGAAATGCACCAAGAAACCAACCCTTGCACCTCAGCCGGTGTCCAGGAATTTCCCCCACCCCCGGCCTAAAAATGCTGCCTTCCGTCGACTTCTGCAACATCTGAATGTCTAGGGTTGCTTTCCTTCTCTCTGTCCTCCTTGCCACCCGATTTCTATGCTCCTGTCTAAAAACGCCTGTATTCCTCAAGACACAGCTCCTGAGTTTCATGCTTAACACTCTTCTTGGGAACCTCACTCCCCGCCGCAGCTGTTTTACTGAGGGGTACCTGACTCCTACTCCAGGTTCCTTCTGAATCCCAAGCAAGTATGCGACAGTGTCTACAGGACACCTCTCGTTGTCATCCCCACAGATCTGTAGATGCCCGCGTCCTAATCAATACTCATCAATCTCCCTTACCCTGTAACTCCCGCCCTGCCCCTAAGAGAGTAAGCTACACCGGCTATTCCCACTCCCCGGGACAGACTTCTATGCCTTCTTTATCTCTTTCACTCTTATGATAAATAATAGATGCCCACGCTGAGTCTGAATCATATGCACATATACGTCTGGCACCCTGCGCTACAGCGACGCTGCCTCTGAGCTCAGACCGCACCCGCCCCCCCTCCCACGGATGCCTCCCATATTCGAGGTGGTCCGCTCCCACTCGGCGCTGCAGGACGGGGGGTTTCTACAGCCCACGCACGCTCCTATCACCCCCTCTGCGAAAACTCATCCCTGGACGGTCCCACCAGGCTGCGTTTGGGGACGGGACAGAGTGAGAAGGTATCTTGTGTCAGCCAGCGTTTCTGGCAGACGCCCCTCTGCAAGATCCACTTGTGGTGGTCGGGGGCGGGGAAGGGGCGGGATTGAGCCCCCTTCCCCCCTCCTCCTTACTGCGGAAAGCTGCAGCGCTAAAGGCACTTACTTCCTATTCACCAGTCAGCAGGGAGGGATCCTCTGCTGAGCCACGTAGGCATTCTCTTCTCTCTGGAGGAAAAGGCCCAGCAGCTGTCGGAGGATACGGCCCATCGGCTGTCAGAGCGAACGGACATGTCGCAGCTAAGTAAGAATCTGGGTGATTCCAGTCCCCCGCCGGAGGCTCCCAAGCCTCCGGTCTATAGCCGCCCTACGGTTCTGATGCGGGCTCCGCCTGCCTCCTCCCGGGCTCCTCCGGTCCCCTGGGACCCACCTCCGATTGATTTGCAGGCTTCACTGGCCGCTTGGCAGGCACCACAACCTGCTTGGGAGGGCCCGCAGGGCCAGCCGCCCGCCCCTGTAGCTGCGATGGCCCAGCCTCCAGCCCTGGGGGGTCCGCTGGTCCAGGCTACCCCGCTGGGAGGGCCGATGGGCAAGCCCCCGACTCCCGGGGTCCTGATGATGCACCCTCCCCCTCCGGGAGCCCCGATAGCACAGCCTCCAACTCCGGGGGTCCTGATGATGCATCCTTCGGCTCCCGGAGCACCCCTGGCCCATCCTGCCCCTCCGGGGACCCCGATGGCCCATCCTGTCCCTCCGGGGACTCCGATGGCTCATCCTCCTCCTCCGGGGACCCCGATGGCGCATCCTGCCCCTCCGGGGACCCCGATGGTGCATCCACCTCCTCCGGGCACACCGATGGCTCATCCTCCCCCTCCGGGGACACCGATGGCGCATCCTGCCCCTCCGGGGACACCGTTGGCCCATCCTGCCCCTCCGGGGACACCGATGGCCCAGCCTCCAGCTCCAGGAGTCCTGATGGCTCAGCCGCTGACGCCAGGGGTCCTGATGGTCCAGCCTGCTGCACCGGGAGCTGCGATGGCCCAGCCTCCACCCCCGGCAGCCTTGATTGCACAGCCTCCACCTCCGGGAGCCGCGCTGGCCAAGCCTCCGGGTCCTGGAGTCCTGATGATCCACCCTTCGGGTTCGAGAGCTCCGATCAACCAGCCTGCAGCTTCACCAGCCCCGATGGCACAGCCTGCAGCCCCACCTGCGCAGCCCCTGGCTTCCTGGGCCCCTCAGGCTCAGCCTCTGATTCTGCAAATCCAGTCGCAGGTTATAAGGGCACCTCCACAGGTTCCCCAGGGCCCGCAGGCACCACCAGCCCAGCTGGCCACACCCCCGGGCTGGCAGGCCACCTCGCCGGGGTGGCAAGCCCCTGCACAGGGCTGGCAGGCCACACCCCTGGCCTGGCAGGCTACACAGGTGACCTGGCAGGCTCCGACCATTGCCTGGCAGGCGCAGCCACCTGTGCGCCAGGGTCCACCACCAATCCGTCCGGGCCCACCGCCCATCCGACCGGGGCCCGCACCTGCCCGCCAGGGGCCGCCCCAGATCCGCCAGGCGCCGCCGCTGATCCGCCAGGCGCCGCCGCCCATCCGACCTGCCCCACAGGTGCTGACCACACCACCACCACTCTGGCAGGCCCTGCCGCCCCCACCACCTCTGCGGCAGGCCCCCCAGGCTCGGCTGCCCACCCCGCAGCTTCGGGCAGCCCCCCAGATGCGGGCGGCTCCGCAGGTTCGGGCCGCCCCACAGGTGCGGTTGGCCCCGCAGGTGCCTGTGGCCCCACAGGTGCCCACGGCCCCTCCAGCAACGCAGGTGCCCACAGCACCTCCCGCTGGCCCGCAGGTGCCCCAGGCTGCCCTGTCGGCCACTCTGTCAGCACAGCAGGCTGTGCACTGCCCACCTATCATCTGGCAGGCCCCCAAAGGCCAAGCCCCTGTGCCACAGGAGATGCCAACATCGATGGAGTTCCAGGAGATGCAGCAAGCCCAGGCACTGGCCTGGCAGGCCCCCAAGGCCCCTGGGCAGTTCTGGCAGCCCCTGCCAACCCAGGAGGCTCAGAGGCAGGGCCCACCGCTGGTCCAGGTAGAGCAGCCCTTTCAGGGGGTCCCGGCCTCCCAAAAGGCCCTGCAAATCCAGCTACCCACCCAGCAGGCCCAGCCCTCGGGCCCGCAAGCGGAGCTGCCCACCCTGCAACTCCAGGCCCCGTGGCAGGCGCCCCCTGCCATCTTGCAGGGCCAGCCCGGAGCCCCCCTAACGGCGGCAAATTTTCCCGTGGGCTCTGCTAAATCATTGATGACTCCATCAGGAGAATCCAGAGCCTCTTCAATAGACCGTAGGACCTCGTCCAAGGAGCGTAGGACCTCGTCCAAGGAACGCAGGGCTCCTTCCAAGGACCGCATGATCTTTGCCGCCACTTTCTGTGCCCCCAAGGTCGCGTCTGCCGCCCGAGCACACCTGCCACCGGCCTGGAAAAACTTGCCTGCCACACCGGAGACCTATACTGCTGCCTCGAGGGTCTTTCCTGCTACCTCCCAGCTCCAGCCTGCCTCTTCTACTGCCTTCTTGAGCCCATCTGCCGTCTTGGAGGCCCCGAAGTCACTGCCACTCACTCCAAAGGATCCCTTTGCCTGCGTCGAGGCCCTGCCTGCTATCCCATGGGTTCCACAGCCCAACGCGAGTGGTCCCATGGCATCCAACGCAGCATCCACCATGCTGATGGCCACCGCAGCTGGCCCCCAGGCCATGGCCACCACTCAAGAGGCCTCGAAGACCCCAAACAACCCTCCGCGTCGTTCGGGCAAGGCCACTCGCAAGAAGAAGCACCTGAACACCGAAGAGGACACCAGTGGCCGAATGATGGGCCTGCTTGACTGGCAGGTCCCACGGCCCTGGGAAAATCTGAACTTATATGACTGGCAGGTTCAAAACCCTTTTCAGGTCCTGGGTGACTGGCAGGAGCCAACTATGTCCTACGGCTTGAATGGCTGGGAGGGCACTAGCACCTCCAGGATCCTTAGTGGCTGGGAGGGACCCGGCACATCCTGGGCCCTAAGTGCTTGGGAGGGTCCCAGCACCTCCAGGGCCCTGGGTCTCTGGGAAAGCCTAGGTGGTCCTCAGCCTTTGATCATGTCTGAGTTCCCTGGTCTCTCTCTGGGCTTTGGCACTAACCAGAATGACCCTAGGATGGAGGGTCAGCCATTGTCTCCCTTGGATGAGAGAGCCAATGCTTTGGTTCAGTTTCTTTTGGTCAAGAACCAAGCCAAGATGCCCATCAAGCGCTCAGAGATGATAAAATTCATCATTCGTGAATATAAAGATGAGTGCTTGGAGATAATCAGACGTGCCAACCATAAGCTAGAGTGTATCTTTGGTTATCAGTTGAAGGAAATTGATCCCCAAACCCACTCTTACATTATCATCAATAAGCTGGGGCGTTACCAGGGTGAGCCAGGGGCACCCTACTTAGACACACCCAAGTTTGGCCTCCTGATGGTGGTTCTGAGCCTCATCTTCATGAAGGGCAACTGTGTCCGGGAGGAGCTGATCTTTAATCTGCTGTACAAGCTGGGGGTGGATGTCCGGGAGACCCACGGTCTCTTCGGAAACACAAAGAAGCTAATCACTGAGGTGTTTGTAAGGCAGAGGTACCTAGAGTACAGGCGGGTCCCCAATACTGAACCACCACAGTACGAGTTCCTCTGGGGCCCCCGGGCATTCCTCGAAACCAGCAAGATGCTTGTCCTGAGGTTTCTGGCCAAAATCCATAAGAAAGATCCTCAGTGCTGGCCATACCAGTACTTCGAGGCCCTGGCAGAATGGGAGTATGAAGATCAGGAGGAAGATGAGCCAGATCCCGATGATAATGATGGGGGTCCCCCCAGCAACCCCCCTCCCCGCTAATGAGGTTTAACAAATATCTCTGTCCTCTGTGTCCCCAGCCAAAAGGCCACTGATGGGGTGTGTGTGTGGGGGTGGGTGGGTGGGGAGGTGGGGAGATGTTCTGTTTCTGGTGTTTATGTTCCAGTTCTATATGTGTAAATTTGGCTTTCAACTTGGTTCTGTATCTGCCAAAGCTTTGTACATTTCACGTGGTGTTGATTTCAATCAGCTACTGTTCTCTTGAGTATTTTGGCACTTGTATTTTAAGTGAGATCTGTGATTCTGTTTTGTGTTATAATTGTTATGTTTTGGTATAACTGTTATGTTTTGGTATAACTGTTATGTTCTGGTATAACTGTTACGTTCTGGTATAACTGTTATGTTCTGGTATAACTGTTATGTTCTGGTATAATTGTTATGTTTTGGTATCAGAGTTGTGCTGGCTTTGTGAAACAAATTGAAAAAGCTATCCATCTCATTCTGGTACAGATTATGTAGTATTGAAATAGGCTGTTCTTTGAATGTGAAAATGACTCATCAGTAAAGCTGTCTGCAGAGAAATAAATATCTATATCTATATATATATATACTTTCAGCATAACATGGAAGTGTTTGTCTTTATTCTAATTTTTACCCTCGATGGTGGGAGCCAAGTTCTTTTTCCTCTTAATAGACTTAAACATCAAGACTACTACCAGTGATAGTAGGAACCATGGGAAATGAAACTGTTTCAAGGCAACAGCTACATCTTCCTAACAACACAAAGACTTTGATGGGTGGTGGGACCTAAGATTCACACAAAACCAAGAGTAAAACCTCACAAGGCTGTACACACACCTTCTGATTTCACCTTCACCATAACCTTTCAGAGTAAGCATTATTGTTTCTGTTTTGTGGGTGTTCACCTTCATGTAGATTAATTCAATGGCTCAGACTGGTGCCCAGTGGGTCACATGGGAATGCAAGGCAAAAAATTTTCCTAAGGTTTCGTGGCGAGAGCCACCCACCTGCAGGACCACAGGAATGAAGGCTTCTTAATAAATTGGTCAAAGGAGTGAATGTGGCCAGTGGTGGGTGCCCAGTAGCTCCAGGGGATTTGGGTTTTATTGACATGCTGATACTGGGATGGACATATGCTCCCTGAAAAACACCCAGGCCTGTAACAAAAAAAAGCCAACAGTCCCCAATGAACTAGGGATCTTGCATATTGCAGATAGTGGTGGGTATCTAGTGATGAGGAGGATGGGGGGACAGGGGGACTCCTCTGGGTTGGGGGATCAATCCCAATATTCAGGGAGGTCAGCAGACGAGGTCTGCACCCTGGGGTGCAGGGCTTGGTGTGGGAGGGATCACAAGCTACGAGTGAACAGTCTTGGGTGATTTGGGGAAAGATATTCACACCCACGCCTGACCAGTGGATACAAAGCTTTCCTGAAGTCTCTATTCTCTTCAAGTGGATGGGGATCATCTGCGCTGCCGCCACCCCTACTGTCCTATAAGGATCAAAAACCCTAACCCTAACCTCCTTCTCCCGAGAGATGAAGTTCCAGAGAGCAGATAACTGGTGACAGTGGAATTCGTCTGCCACCTAGTGGCCCGCCCGGGATCTGTCCCTCCTGCAGCGGGGCAGTGTAGACTGAACGTCACACCCCAAATACCTGGGTTGCGGCTACAACTTGCTTCATAACCTTTGCCCATAATTTTACTGCCCAAACGGTACTCATTTCCTCTTACATCACGGCACATGGTGAAACCTCCAAGTCCAATCCACTGGCACATAGGAACTGAGATTCTATAGTAAGAAGTGCGCCCCCACAATGGTGAGTTCTGGCCCAGCCCAGGCAGAGCCAAGCTTTCTAGCAGGACGTGCTCCAGCCCAGGACTTGCCTGGTTACAATGTATCTTTGGCCAAGTGACCAGGATTTCCAGGAATTCCGGGGAAGTTTCTTGCAAACACGCTGAATCAGGGAGTAGTAGAGCGCTTCTGCCCCAAATCCAATATTCAATGACTTGGACAACAGCAAGTGCCCATGGAAGGTGGCATCACAGCCCCAGCGAGAACTATCCCCCTAAGACACTTCGCTGGGCGAGTGAGGTGCCACGTGGGTCTAGTATATTTGTTTGCTCCATGCATTATTGTTTCTATAGTTTTCTCTAAATCATTTACTCAAGGGGTGCTTGAGAAAGCCGACCAACATTGGAAAGTAGCACCCCGTGACCTGAGTGCCCCGAGCATGGTAGAAAGGCGCACTTGCTATTTACAACCCTCCACCCCCTCCGTCTCCTATGTGACATGAAGCAAAAAGCATTTCTCAGAATGCCAAGAGCTTAAGATGGGAATGGAATTAAACTAATGAGAGACAAAATACAGTAACAATGAATGTTTAAGTACCAATTAGGAAATTAAATTAGCTAGATATTCCACCAACACCGAAAGGTTTGAGAAAAGACAGCTGATGTTATCAAAGCAGAAGGCAGAAAACAAAACCCAGGGATATTAAAATGTGGGGTAAGGATAGGTGGGAACAATTTCAAGACCCCTTTACTTGAACACACTAAAAGGTAGATGAATGTATAATGCAAGGCTTTTTATTGTGCAGTGGGGAAAATAAAACTCCTGAAAATAAATGGTGAAATGTATCAAATTAAAAAATATATATGTATAAATGGGAAATAACTTTGAAAAATGTCCCACCCTCCCTAATATTTAAAGACTGGAATATTAGACCAGTATTTCACTTTTCATTTATTAAATTGATCAAGAATAAAATAAAAAATTAATGTAAATAGTTATGCCACTGGTATCTTTATATACTACCATTGAAAATGTAAATTATTATAACTCCCAAATAAATTCAACCAACTGTATCTCCAAGAGGTTTAAAAATATTAACGCTATTTAGCTTAGAAATTCATGTGGGGCTATAGTGAATGGAAATAATCTCCAATGGGGAGATAAAGACTTCTTCACCAAGAGGTACTTATGATAATGAAGGATATTAATTTTTATACATATCTCCCCCCATATAACCATACTAATGTCAAGGTGACCCCAGGACTTTTCTGCTGAAAAGACCAAAGGCTTCCCTAGACAACTTGCCGTTTGCGCCAACAAAATGACTTGCCCGTGGAACAGAGACATGACTATCTGCGCCTGCAAAAATTTAAAGTGGAAGCCAGTAGATGCCCATTAAAGCCAATAAAATGACCTCAGCAAAAGCCATTTCCAACGAATCTGACTCCTAGGACAAATAAATTCAATGTTTCTCAAAGTGACCAAATCCAGTGCCCTGTCGTGTAGGGTAAGTTACAATCAAGTGGGTATCTTGAAGTACTTATTTATAAGTGATGGTCTGGATTTGGGGTTACTTTCACTCAAAGGGATGCTTCCTGAGAGCAGCTGAAAGCCCGTTAGTTGTCAAAGTCGTACGTAAATCACCATGGTCAGCAGACAGGAATTGCTCCTTGAAGCTGCGGTGGCTGGGACCCCCTCCCGGGTCCCTGCGATCTCCACAGGGCACCTGTCCACACACTATTCGTTTACCTGCAGGGTTCCGAGCGCACTCGCAAATGGAGCGCCTTCGGCTGCCGCAATACTAGAAAGGCGAGGGCTCCCTCTTCTGGAGAGTCCGAGGAACTACTCGAATTCTGTAGTGAAAACCCACGTGTGCCCAAGACGATCAAGTCCCTGGCATTTTGGTCTCAGACCCTTGTTGCTTTTCCTTATTCCCAAGCCCACAAAGGCATACAGGCAGAAGAAATGGTGAGCGTAAGGGGGCTGGCTTCACTGGAGAGCGTCTCTATGAAGACCAGAGAGGATCTACCTGTAGAGCCCAAGCCTTTTTTCCAAGTGCCAGCAGTTTCTTTGTGCCAAGTCTTCCAGAAGTTCTGTGGTGAACCCCCTGAGGGGATCGATAATACTGCTAGTTCATTGGTCCAACCTCCTAATCCCTTTAGACTCAAAAAGTTATACCAGCCCTTCCGGTTGAAGATAGAAAGCTTTGCCCTGGCCTGGTAGCTCAGTTGGCTGGAAGATCATCCTTGTGCACCAAAAGGTGGTAGGTTCAACACCCAGTTAGGGCGCATACATAGACTGCGGGTTAGATTTCCAGTTGGGTGTGAGGCAACCAATGGATGTTTCTCTCTCACATCTATGTCTCTATCCCTCTTTCTCTCTCTAAATCAATAACCCTACGCTCAGGTGAGGATTTTAAAAAGATTGAATGCCTAGGCAGAACCATTCTTCATGATCAGCTTCCTATTATCTTGGTGGCAACAGAAAGCACATTACTGCAGGCTGCCAATCGACCTCACAGTGAGTCCGGCTTTCTGAGCTTTCTCTCATTCAGATTGAATTCAGCTTGCAAGCCGTCATTCAGAGAGGCGTTCGTTGGGGGCACCCAGTCACGCAGCAGTAATGCAGAAACACGTCCTAGACCTGGCAGGCTTCCTGGAGCAGGCTCTGCAGTGGCCTGGAATCCTCCCTGGAAAGAGCTGGTGGGCCCACCAAGGGGTTGGATAGCTGGCTTTTCTTTTTCTTTCTTTTCTTTCACTTCTGTGAGACACCCTTAAAAACATTTTGCTTTCAAATAATTAATAGACCCACAGGGACTTGCACACACAGCAAAATTTTAAAATTTTGATGGAGTTTGATTTATTGGTTTCTTCTTTTTGTGGACACTTTTAGTTTCACTCTAAACATTTGTATAGGGTTATCGCACACACCCTTCCGCCGGTTGCTTCCAGTATCTACTTTTTTTACTTTAAATATTTTTTTATTTTCCAATTACAGCTGGCATACAGTGTTGTATTCGTTTCAGGTGCACAACATAGTGAGTACATTTACATAACTTACAAAATGGTCACCCAGATAACTCTAGTACCCACCTGGCACCATACCTAGTTACTACAATATTACTGAGTGTATTCCCTATGCTGTACTTTACATCCCTATTCTGTTATTTGACTTTCTGTTACTACTAATTTGCACATTTTTTTTTAAAGATTTTATTATTTTCAGAGAGAGGCGAAGGGACAGAGGCAGAGAGGGAGAGAGACATCACCTTTCACTGCCACCAGCCACAGACCCGGCTGGAGACCCAGCTTGCAACCTGGTTATGTGCCCCGGCTGGGGAATCGAACCAGCTACCTTTGGGTTCGCAGGCCAACACTTTATCCACTGAGCCACCAGCCAGGGCTAATTTGCACATCTTAACCCCTTCACCTTTTTCACACAACCCCCCTGCCCCCCAAATCCCTCCCATCTGGCAATCTTCACAATGTTCTCTGTAGCTGAGTTTGTTCTGCTTGTTTATTTTTAGATTTTGTATGGTATTAAGTATTGCTACCCCAGCTTTTGTTTCCATTTTCATGAAATACCTTTTTTCTGTCCCTTTATTTTTAGTGTTTTTTATTTGAACTGAGTCACTTGTAGGCAGCCTATAAGGGCTTTTTTTTTTTTCTATTCATTCATCCTCCCTGTCTTTTGATTGGAGCATTTAATCAACTTGCATTTAACACAGTTGTTGCTAGAGATGTATTTATTGCCATTATTCAGTTTTTATCTTTCTTCTTCTTAAGTAAGACTCTTACGTTTCTTGTAATACTGATACGGTTTTGTAGTGATGAATTCCTTTAGCTTTTTCTTACCTGGGAAGCTCTTTATCTGTCCTTTGATTCTAAGTAATAGCCTTGCTGAGTAATCTTAGTTGTATGTCCTTGGTTTATCATTTGGAGTATTTCTTGCCGCTCCCTCCTGGCCTGAAAAGTTTGTTGAGAAATCAGCTCACAGTGCTACAGGAGCTCCCTTGTCGGTAACTTTCTCTTGCTGCTTTTACAATAATCTCCTGCCTTGAACCTTTGGCACTTTAATTATGATGTGTCTTGGAATGGTCCTCTTTGGGTCCAACTTGTTCCAGACTTTATGCACTTCCTGAACTTGCATGTCTACTTTCTTTACCAGGCTAGGGAAGTTTTCCATCATTGTTTTTTCAAATAGATTTCCAATTTCTTGCTCTCTTCTTCTGGCACCCCCACGATTTGAATGGTACACTTGAACTTGTCTCAGAGGCTTCTCATACTATCCTCAATTTTTGTTCTGAATGGGGTTTTTTTGCTTCCTTTTACACCAAATCTCTAATCTAATCATTTGCTTTATCAACTCCACTGTTGATTCCCAGTATTCATTTCCAATTGTTTTTTTCTTTCTGCTTCCTATTTCTTTATTAAAGTTATCACTGAGATTATCTACTCTTCCCCTAAGGTCATTGAGCATCCTTATAACCAGTGTTTTAATTTTGAATTTAGTACAGTGTCTTCCATTTGCTTAGTTCTTTCTCTGGAGGTGTTTTTTGTTTTTGTTTTAATGTTTTGTCTTGGTTTTGTTTTGTTTTGTTCTTTCATTTCGGACACATTTGTCTCCCCATTTTGGCTGCCTCCCTGTACCCTGCCTGGGGCCACTCAGCATGAGCTACAAAGTAATATGCAGGGGGCTGCTACTTGTGTTGGTCTTGGAGGTGCCCAGGAGAGGCCAAGGTGGGAACCAAGGCTGGCTGCTGCTAGTGCTGGACCTGGGACCACTTAGTAAGAGGTACAGGGGCATGCCAAAGCCAGAAGCTGCTTGTTTTAAAGTTCTTAGGAAATTCCAAAGCATGGGCCAAGATGGGCTTGGTTGTATTTACATTTTCAGATTATTTTAAATTGTTTTTTAGAGTGTTGAAAAGGATGGGGGTGGAAAGGGAGGAAGGAAGGGAGGGAGAGGCAGAGATTAAGACTTGCTGTTCCACCTATTTACACATTCATTGGTTGACTCTTGCACGTGTCCACCCCTTGGTGTATCAGAACAGTGCTCCCACCAACTGAATACCAGGCCAGGGCAGTAGATGTTTAATTTTTAGAAGATATTACCAAACTACTTTCCAGAATGACTGCAACATTTTACATTTCCACCAGCAACATATGAGAGATCCAGTTTCTCCACATCTTCACTAGCAATTTGCCTTATCACTTAAAAAAAATCAATCTTAACATGTGAGTAGTGATTTCTCATTATGGTCTTAATTTGCATTTCCCTAATGACTAGAAGAGATGAACATTTTAACTTTTTAAAGATTTTATTTATTGTTTTTAGAGAGAAGGGAAGAGAGAGAGGCAGAGAGGGAGAGAGACATCAATGTATGGTTGCCTTTCATCTGCCTCCAGCTACAGAGCTTGCTGGAGAACTGGCTTGCAACCTGGTTATGTGCTCTGGCTGGGAATCGAACCAGCAACCTTTCGGTTTGCAAGCCAGCACCTTATCAATTGTGCAACCAGCCAGGGTGAGGAGGTGAACATTTTTCCACTTGCTTTTTGTCATTTATATATCTGTTCATCTTTGCCTTTTCCCTAAATTATTGCTTTAGAATATTGGATTTTTAGAATTCTTTATGCAACCTATATATATTTCATTCATCAATAGATATATGGCTTGCAAGTATATTCTCTCTGCCTGGAGTTTGGCTTCTCATCATAACAGGACCTTTCATGCAGAAAGTTTTAAACTTTGATGAAACAATGTATTTCTTTCTTTTATGGCTCATGCTGTTAATTTCATATCTAAATGTCCTCCAAAGATTTTCTCCCATGTTTTTATTATCATCATTTTTAAATCTTCACCCAAGAATGTCTCCTTGGTTTGGGGAAGAGAAGAAGAGAAGGGAGAGAGAGAAAATACATTGGTGGGCTGCCTCCCAAATGCACCCTGACCAAGGATCAAACCTATAACCTGGGTGCACGGGACAATGTTTCCACCAACTGAACCACCCAGCCAGGGTATCTCATATGTTTTATTCTAAAAGTTTAGCAGTTTAAGTGATTTTGTATTTTAAGCTTAAATCTATACTCCATTTTACGTTTATTTTGTATAAAGTGTAAAGGTTTATTTTCCCCCATTACTTTGGCATCTTCATAAAAAGTCTGTTGGCTGTACTTGTTGTGGACTGTTTCTGAGTTCTCTATTCTGTCTCACTGATGTGTGTATCTGTCTTTCCATCAATACTACACCATCTTCATTATTGTAGCTACACAGAACATCTTCAAACCAAGCACAGTGATTCTCCCTATATTTCTTTCTTCCCAGATTTTTAACTTTTCTAGATCCTTTGATATTACATACACATTTTAAATAAGCTTGTCTAGATCTACTACTGTCTAGATTTGTTGTTGGGATTTTCATAAGAATGTAGTTAAACCTATACATCAAAGTGGAGGGAATCAATATTTTTACTGTGTCAGGTCTTCCAATCCATAAAGGCAATATACTCTTGATTTATGTGGATACTTAAAAGATGTATTTCACCAGAATTTTCTATTTTTCAATATAGAAGTCCTAAGTACTTCATTCTTTTTGAGTGACTTAAATTACATTTTAAATTTCAGTTTCCACCTGTTCGTTGCAAATATGTAGAAATGCAACTGAATTTTGCATGTGGATCCTGTAACCTGCAACCTTGCTGAGCTCACAACTCACCGGAACTCACTGATGTTCCAGGAGTTTGTGTGTTAATGCCTCAGGATATTTTTCATTGACAATTTCTGTCATCTGCAAACTGGGACAATTTTCTTTCTTTCCTATCTATATACCTTTTATCACCTTTTTGTGCTGAACTTCAAGTGGTATGTTGGAGGGGAGTAGAGAGGCCAGACAGAGTTGCTTCACTCAGATATTTTCAGTGAGAACATTCAGTCTCTCAGTGTTAAGTATAATGTCACTTGCATGTAACCTGATCACTATATCAAATTGGGGTTGTTGTTCTCTTCTATTTTTCTAATTAGATTCATTGGGGTAACATCAGTTAATAAAATTATACAGGTTTCAAGTGTATGATTCTATGATATGTTATCTGTATATTGCATTGTGTGTTTGACACTCAAAGTCAAATCTCCTTCCTTTTTTTTTAGATTTTTAAAAATCATGAATGGGTATTTCATAATGTGAATTTATTTTTCCTGCATTGATTGCTATAATCATGTGATTCTCCCTTCTTTACTGATTAATATGATGGATTCTGTTAAATTACTCTTGAATGTTAAAGAGCTTTACATTCCTTTAATAAACATAATTTTTCAATTTATATACAGGGTGCATGTGATAAATTGGCAAAATTTTAGTAAAATAAACATACCACAAGTGTTATAGTTTGAAATAAATTTATTTTTATATGTAAATACATAAACATAGTCATTATTTTTATAACTGTTTTTAAAAGTCCCCATTTGCTGCAATATTGACTCATCCAACTTCGGAATCTTGACCACACTTTATCTTTCCTTTATCCATGGATATTATCATATTTTCAATCTTAGCTTTAACAGCCTCTTTTTTGGAATGAGGTTCTTTATTAGCTTCTCTCTCACAAATGCTGCATATATAATAGATTAAAGAATTTGCATCTGGTGAACTAGGCAGCCAGATTTCCTTTGACCAGAATTCAGGAACATCGACTATTGACACTGAGAAATTCTTGCAGCTTTTTGGCATTATGTACTGATGCACCATCTTGTTGGAAGAGAAAATGATGTCCATTTGTGACTTGCTTCATCCATGGTACAACTACTTCTCTCAAAACACTAAGGTAAACATCAGCAGTCACCTTGTGGAAATAAATGCAGGGTCATGATATCTCTTTCACTGCTGACAACACCTAACACCATCACTGTAGCAGTTTGTTTTCTTGACAACTGGGACTTAATTCAGATTCTCACAGAGCCACCTGTGTTTCTTCTATTAACTATTTGGTCCTGCTGAAACTTCTTTGCACTAGATTAGAAAATCAGAGGGTTTTTCCCTTTGGGATTTCTGTTTTGTTAGCAGTGTCCTTGCTTTTTCAAAGCACCTTTTCTTTGTCTGCTATGTCATAAACTGGCCTCTTCTAAGAACATATCATCTGTATCTGGTATTTTCAGCAATAATCTTGGGAACCATTGCATCTGACATCTGCAGTTTTCTTGCTATGGAGCGTATTGACTTTCCTGGATCTTCATTGATGATCTCCTGGATTCTGTGTACAATATCTGGACCTGTGTGATCCTTGCATGCCTTATGTTTTTTTCTTGTTGGTGTGGTGACATCAGGATCAGCATCATATACCTTCTTCATGGTGTCACACTACATAAAGGGATGTTATTGAACGGTGCAATTTCCTTAGCAATTTGCCCTGCACGCAGTCCAGAAATTATGGTTGCTCTAACATTATATTCCTTCAACATGATGGTTTCTCTAAGAATTTAATACTTTATATCTGAAACAATGATGTTAAATCATAACCTTAGAAACATTAGTTTTTCCAAATAAGAAGCACGTGAAATAGGAAGATGCAAAGTTATTACCAATTTATCGCACGCATCCTGTACATATAAAATTGCTAAATTATATTCACTAATATAATTAGGAATTTTGCATCCATACTCAGGAGGGATGTTGGTCTACAGCGTTCCATTATTGCCTGATTGTGCTATCAGGATATTGGTCACCTTGTAAAATGGCTATTCTTCTTCCACCTTCTGGAAGTGAATGCAGAACAAATGTTAATCCTCCTTTAAATATTTGGTGGAATCTGCCAGTAAAACCATTGATTTTTCAAGGAACTCTTTTCTAATGCAGCTCTGCTCCAAGACTGAGGGATTTCCTCTGCACAAAATCACAGCATTGAATGGAGCTTGCAAGGGGACGATGCCAGCCTGCCCCTGACATGGCAACAAAGAATGGGTGTCATTACTTCCCTTTAGGAGACCAGGTTCAGCAGCAGCACCTCGCTCAAGGCTCTGGCAAAGTCCAGACTGGGCTCCAGCCAGTGATTCATGCCTGAAATCCAAGCAGTTCAGAAGACAGGCCATTTGGCCTGGGTCTCTGACCTATTCTTATATGCACCCAGTATGTGGCTCACCCTTCTTAGGAATTCCTATCATGAAAACCAGACACCAGCACTCTTATGAAGAAGAGTTGAAACTATTAAGCCTTCAAATAGAAGACAAAGCAGCTCAAACTCAGTGCCCAGTTTGGGGAAGTGTGGGTTCCGGTCTGAGACCCAACCATGGGTGGCCCACCAGCTGTGACCTACACGGGCAGTGTAGGAGGCTGGTGGCACATGTTTTCAACTTCATGCCATCATCCTGTTACCCAAGTGCATGTTTCTGCAGAAATGTTCCACAAGAGGAATAACAAGACTTCATTCATTTCCACATTCACAGTGATTAAGCAAAGCTTAGACTCAGATGAGCTGTCAGTCAAGAGTCCCTTGTTTCTGCTCGCTGGTTAACCAGTTTCCCTTAGAGAAGGGGGATGTCTATTAGTGTATACATAGTTCTGGGCAACTGAAGCAAAACAGTGAAGAGACAGATCATTTCCAATATGATGCAGGGAATTCTGATAAAAAGAGGTGACATGTCAGTTAAAACCATAATGAGATATCACCTCACACCTGTCGGAATGGCTACCATCAATCAAGCAACAAACAAGTGCTGGAGAGGATGTGGAGTAAAAGGGACCTTCATGCAGGGCTGGCAGGATTACAGACTGATACAGCCACTATGGTAATTCCATATTGAGTATGGAATTAACTCAAAAAATTAAAAATGGAACTACCTTATAACCCAGCAATTCCATTTCTGGGAATTTATCCTAAGAATCCCAAAACACCAATCTGAAAAAAAAAAAAAAAGTGCACCCCTGTGTTCTTAGCAACATCCTTTCCGATAGCCAAGTATTAGAACAGCCCAAGTGCCCACCAGTGGATGAGTGGATAAAGAAGTTGTGTTATATTTACACAATGGAATAGTACGCAGCTGTAAAAAAAAATCTTATCATCTGCAAGAGCTTGGATGGTTCTAGAAGGTAGTATAAGTGGAATATAAATAAGACTAAGAAAGACAAATACCAAATATGATTTCATTTAAACATGGGATCTAAAGAGCCAAATAAATGAACAAACAAAATAGGAACAGATTCATGGATTCATTGAACGGACCGATGGTTGTCAGAGGGAAGGGGAGGTGTGTTGGAAAACTAGGTGAAAAAGACGAAGGGCTTAAGAAGTACACATTTATAGTCACAAAATAGTCCCAAGGATGTAAAGTACAGCTAGGGAATAGAGTCAATAATATTGTAATAACTGTCTGGTACCAGGTGAGTACTTTTTTTAATGAGGAAATGTCAGTATTGACAGTAGTGTATTAAAACAAACTAAAACATGGTACATGGGAGTAAAAGAGGCTGTATAGTTAGTGTGTTCAGAGAAAGACTTGGTGAAAAGTTAATATTTAGGCCAATATTTTTTAAAGATTTTATTCATTATTTTCAGAGACAAGGGCAGGGAGGGAGGAAGAAAGTGAGAGAAACATCAATGTATGGTTGCCTTTCGCCTGCCTCCAGCTGGGGACCTGGCTTGCAACCTGGTTACGTGCCCTAAGTAAGGGAATCAAACCAGCAACTTTTGGGTTCGCAGGCTGGCACCAATCCACTGAACCACACCAGCCAGGGTGAGGCTGATATTTTAAAGACAGAATGAGTCAGGCCACATAAAGGTCTGGGGGAAGAACACTCTAAGCAGAGAAATTAGCTAACACGAAGGTCCATAAGGATTGGAAACAACTAAAGTGTGTCTGGAACAGAGTGAATGTCAGGGTTAAACAGGCTGAAATGAGGTGGCAGACATAAAATCTGAGAGAAAATCAAGCCAGCGAAGTTCCAATCTACCTGATACCTTTTTCAGTGAGTTTAACCTGTGCCTGTGTGTCTACCTGAAACAGACAATGACAACCATTGTAGCCTCTCAGGTTTCATTTTTGTAGCAATGTTATCCTACCTGCTATTTTTAATTGCATAATTGAGTCAGTGTTATCATTAACAGAGAGTGCATCCAGGTAAAAGGTTTAGGAGAAAGTGTTCTACATTCAATGAACTGAGAGATCACTGCTGCTAAAACGAGAGAGAGAGAGAGAGAGAGAGAGAGAGAGAGAGAGAGAGAGAGAGACAGAGAGAGAGAGAGAGAGAGAGAATGAAAGGGATGAAAGGGTTGGGAATGGAGAACATTGAATCTGAAAACATAAGCAAATGGAAGCAATGAAATATTTTGTAAATTACAGTAATAACTGGTCTTTACTTTTACGAAGACTGATCAGGTGAAGGGTACTATCAGTTTACGTCTGGAAAGAGATGAAATTGCATCTACTTTGCTATCCATCCCAATTCTCTAACCATCTAGAGTTCCTTTCATCTAGCTGGAAACCCTGGGCTTAAAGAGAACTGATAGGGGCAGGTCAGTACTGTAAGGAGGCTTCAAAGTGACCCAGGATTCCAAAGGGATGAACACATGTTCACCCTCGTAAGACCAGCCACTATGAGCTGGGTTGGCCCTGATGCCTGATCCTTGTAGAGAAAACCAGCTCCGCCTTAGAAAGGAGATCCTTTCCTCTGCTACCCATGGGGTGAGAATTATCTTCCCTTCTCCTGCAGAAGCAGCAGGCAATGAATGCACCTTTTCTTAGGGCGTCATTTTAAGAGAAGTCTGCAAAGGAAGAAAAAGTAACTGGTGAGAGTTGGGGAGCAGTAAGGGAGCGTGGGCTTCTGAAAGCCCAACAAGGGGGATGGGCTGAGACGTGTCACCTGCTGTAAAGGTAGTGAAAGACAGGACTTACCAAGTCCACGTGGGAGTTAGCCACATGGACTTGATAAGAGCAGTGCAGTAATGTGGAACATCTTTAAGAGAGAACAGAAAGGCTCTGACTGGTGTGACTCAGTGGGTTGGGCCTCTTCCTACAAAGCCAAAGGTTGCTGGTTTGGTCCCAGCTCAGCAACTAATCGATGTTTCTCTACCTTTCTTTCTCTCTCCCTTCTCCTCTAAAATAAATAAATAAATGACTTAAAGAAAATAGAGACACAACACATGGAGTTGAACTGGAGGCAATGAGTGGGTACAGTCAACATTTTAAAGAGTCTGGCCTCAGAGAATTGAAGAAATGGAGCAATCACTGGTAGCAGGAGTATGAACAAGAGTTTTTCTTGGTGATAGATATATAGTGAGAAGTTAATGATATATTTAAAAAGGGATTGCTGAAGGATCTCGCTGAATACAATGGGGTCCAATTCACTGCTGCAGAGACTGGTAATGAAATAAGAATTCTTACAGGTCATCTATGGCATTACCAGGAGTCCCCAGACCCTCTCTTAGAACCAAATTGTTGATTACTTAAGTTATAAATGCTTTATAAAGTTCTTGCAATACATGAGATCCCTTCAAGTTCTCTTATTCAGTCTGTCCGTATACCTATACAAGGTGGGGCAAAAGTATAGTCACAGTCCTTCATATGGAAAATACAATAATTAATAAATAATACAAGGATATAAAAGATGTGGTACATTTTTGCGGAATACTACTCAGCCACAAAAAAGGAGCATGGATGGACCTGGAGAATATTATGCTAAGTGAATAAACCAGTCAGAGGAAGACAAGTACCATATGACTTCACTCATATGTGGAATCTACAGACAAAACTGACAAAATAAAACCAGAGGCATGGATACGTGGAACAGACTGACAGATCTCAGAGGGAAGGGGTGTTGGGTGGGGGAGACTAGAAGAGATTAGCCGAAGAGCATATATGCATGGCCCATGGGACACAGATGCAGTGAAGGCTTGTGAGGGTAGGATCAGATCTGGATGGAAGAAGGCGAAGAGGATGAAAATGGGGAACATCAGTAACAATGCCAACAACAAATAACAAAAATAAACTGTTTTGCACATTTACAACTGTAAACCCACTTTTGCTTCACTCTATATTTACTTTGAAGCTCTTGTCTGTCTCCTGCCAAGGTTTATTTCACTGGCAGACACACCTTTGAGGAAGAGTCCCTCATTCTTCATCATTATGGCCTCCTCTCACACCATGTTTACCTATTTGGTGTGTGCCTCATTTTATCAATGCTGAGCTACTGGCTAGGAATGCCTGGGGCACTCCCCCGAGTTTCCAGCATGTGTGTAGCCTCCACCGACATTTTCCTGACTGCAGCCAATGTTGTGGATGAACCAGCTCTCACAGGTCTTTTTTTAATTGCCAACACTATTACAGATATCCCCCATCCCCTAACTTTGCCTACCTGCACCCAGCCCCCAACCCCCTTCCCCTCTGGCCATCACCACTGTTGCCTGTGTCTATGGGTCACACATGCACACTCACTGCCTAATCCCTTTACCTTCTTCCCTCTGGTCCCACTGCCCCAACATCTGTTCCATGTAGCCACACCTCTGTTTCCTATTTTGTTTGTTGGCTTAGTGTAATGCTCTCCAGGTCCATCCATGCTGTCAGAAAAGGTAAGATTTCCTTCCTTTTCAAGGCTGTGTACTATTCCACTATGCAAATGTACCACAGCTTTGGCATCCACTCATCTACTGATAGACACTTGAGCCATTTGCAGATCTTGGCTATTGTAAATAACACTGCTATGAAGATAGGGGGCTGCCAATAATATATCTGATAACAGGTTAATTTCCATAATATATAAATATCAGAAAGACAAACAATTGAATTAAAAAATGGACAAAGGACCCGAATAGACACTTCTCCAAAGATGACATACACATGGCCAATAGACATACAAGAAGATGCTCAGTGTCACTAATCATCACAGAAATGCAAATTAAAACCACAAAGTATCGACTCACACCTGTCAGAAAGGCTTTTATCAATAAATCAATAGACAAGTACTGGCAAGGATGCGGAGAAAAGGGAACCCTGGTGCACTGTTGGTGGGAATGCAGCCTGGTGCAGCCATTATGGAAAACAGTATGAAATTTCTTTAAAAACTAAAAATTGAACTGCCTTTTAACCCAGCAACCCCACTTCTGGGAATTTATTCTAAGAATCCTAGAACCCCGGTTTGAAGTTCTCTGGCTCTTAATGCTCATTCTGGCTTGCAGGAGTGAGGAAATAAAAACACTGCCCTGCAGTCAGAAGGGGAAGTGCTCAATCTGACAACCCGTATTGTACTGGCAGTGCATTCATCCCTGCTCCCCTCCTGAGCTCTGGGTCACTGTGAACCTCCCTATAATACTACCCTGCCCTGGGGTTTCCAGCAAGATGAAAGGAGCCCTGGGTTAGAAAACTGGGTGGAGGGCAAAGGAGCTGTCTGCAAGCAAGCAACAGGTGCATCCAGCAAGATGATATTCACCTCATTATTCAAATCTAGTCTATCCTTATTGCTTTTTGAAATAAGCGACCGTAAAAAATGGGTTAAAAATATCTACTACCTTGTGGGTTTCTAGATTTCTCCTATTATTTGATTTTGTAGTTTCTGAAGATATGTAACTACTTGGATATGAATTTGAAATATGTTCAACGTCCTAATGCATTGAACTATAACACCTTTGTCTTATTGATATAAACAAACCTAGAAAACTTTGCATTTCTTCTCATGGTTAATTTCCAATATTATTGCTTACTTTCTATTTTTTCTTGTGTGTGCTATATTCATTTTTCTCTTCTCTCTTACCTTGTTACAAATTTATATTTATTCTCAGGTTCCTATTTTTTAATTACTATTTTTCCAAACACATCTGGTTTGGAGGGGCTCAGGAGAATACAGAAAACTGTATACAAAACGTGTGCATCCCAGTTACCGGCTGGACTAACAGCAGGTAGCGAGTGCCACGCCTCTCCGGTTCGTCCACATCCGGGGGCTGAGAGCCAGCTCTGTTGCCATAGTGATTAGTGGCAGAGAGACACGGCTGGGTCCTTAGAAAGAGAGCACGCTGCAAGTAGATAAAACTACTAAAGCAGTTTTTCTCCCTGAAGTCTAATCAACTATATCTTTACATCTTTTCTTCATATAACCTACGTTCCTGATGGAACCAAATGTACTCACTACCAACATTCAACGTTTAGCTCTGCATTTATTTTATTTTACATACATACGATCTTCTGTGTATGCTTATACATGTATGTATATATTATATATCAAAACATAAACTCTTTCACAGGCAAATGATTTCCTAGGAGACTTTTATACACATATAGGTCAAAAACACCAAATATAATTTTATATATAGACACTATATACACTGCCTTTCCATACAAGTGATAGAATTCTAAAATGTCTGCACATTTAATTCCTTCTTACTATTGCGTTTCCAAATTAGCCTCTGTACATTCCTTCATGCTTTTATTATTTTTCAAATGTGATTTCCTTATACCTCACTGTATGTGTTATTTTTTAATCAGGTGCCTGTTGAATTTTTTAATTCATTTCTAAACTTCTACTGTTTCAACAAAGGATGCAATTAACATCCTTGCACTTGAGTGTACACTTCCTGTGTACAGTATACCTGTAAATCACTATTAGGTAAATAGAATGGCTGGTCAAGGATAATCTACAGGTGTATTTATTATTTTTATTGGCATTATCAAACTTTCCTCTAGGGAAAATGTATCAATGACACACCTACAAGCAGCATTTGAGCGTGGTTTCCATAACTCTCACTGGGGTGTGCTTTCAAATGTGTGGGCCTCTAGTTCCCTCCAACAGGGAGAAACAAGAAAGAAGGAAGTGGTGACTGGTCCAAAGTCAAGTCTAGCTCCTGGCAGGCAAACTCCACACCCTGAGTTAAGGAGGAGCCCTTCAGGTCTATGCTCTGTGTTCTGGACACTGGGGCAGTGGTCCTCTCCACGCAGCTTTGCCAGGCAGAGGATCACACACCCAGGGCTCTGTCAGGTTGGGCCAGGCCCCCATGGTCTTGGGCAGCCCCGTGCCCCCAGCTTAGAGCAGAGGCTATATAGCCTATTGAAACCAAGGTGACTGGCACCCCCCCTTAAAATTGAGGAGGCCTTGATGACCTCTGAGTGGCCTTTGGGTGCAATCTTCCCTAGTCTTGAAGAACAGAATATGCTCAGAGCCAAATAGCTCTTATGTCTGAGTCCTATAAAATCCAATGTCTGAGAGCCTTGCATTTTTTTACAGTTGACATTTAATACTATTTTATATTAGTTTCAGGTATACAGCATAGTGACCATAAAGTTATAGAATTTACAAAGGGTTCCCTTGATAATTCTAGGACTAACCTGGCACTGCACAGTTATTACAATATTATTGACTATATTCCCTATTCTGTACTTACATCCCCAAGACTATTTTGTAACTAACCAGTTATACTTCTCAATCTCTCACCTTTTACAATCAGCTAACCCCAACCATAAGTCTGTTCTCTGTACCTGTGAGCCTGTTTCTATTTTGTTTATGACAAAAGAGACAAGAATATACAACAAGGTAAAGATAGTCTATTCAATAAGTGGCGCTGGGAAAATGGGACAAATATGTGCAAAATATAAAATCAGATCATATGACTTCTTATACCACATACAAGAATAAACTCAAAATGAATTAAAGGCTTAAATGTAAGATGTGAAACCATAAAAATTCTAAAAGAAAACATAGGCAGTATTAAATCTCTGCCATTTCTTTTAGCAATATTTTTTCTGAAATATCCCCCCAAGCAATTGATACAAAACAAAACAAGTGGGACTACATCAAACTAAAAACAGTAAAGGAAACCATCAATGAACTGAAAAGATAATCTACTGAAAGAAGATATTTGCTAATGATACACCCAACAAGGGGTCGATATTCAAAATTTATAAAGATTTCACAGAACTCAACACCATAAAACCCCCAAACAATTCCATTAATAAATGGCAGAGGTCCTTAGTAGACATTTCTCCAAATAGGACCTACATATGAAAAGATGCTCAACATCACTAATCAGGTAAATTCAAATTAAAACCACAAAATAGTACCTGATGCCCACCATAACAGCTGTCATTAAAAAGACAAAAATAGGAAGTGTGGGCCAGGAGGTGGAGAAAAGAAACCCTTGTCCACCGTTAGAGGGAATGTAAATTGGTGCAGCCACTATGAAAAATATGAAATATGAAAGTATTATATGACCCAGCAGTCCCACTGCTGGCTATCTCCCTGAAGAAGACAATCAGAACACTAATTCAGCCTTTGGCTGGGTGACTCAGTAGGTCTCAGGTTCAATCCCTAGTCAGGGTGCCTTTGAGAGGCCACTGATCAATGCTTCTCTCTCTAAGATCAGTGAACATAAACTCAGGTGAGGATTAATAAATATAAATATATAAACAAACACTAAAAATACACAATTCACCCTTGAATAACATGGGTTTTAATTGTGCGAATCTACTTATATGCAGACTTTTAAAAAATGTACAGTTGGCTCTCCATATCCTGAGGTTTCACTTTCATGGACTCAACCAACTACAGATGGAAAATAGTTTCTTCCATCTGCTGCTTGGAACCCACAGATGTTGAGATACATTGTTCTATACCTACATATAGGGCTTGTGCATCTACAGATTTCTGATATCTGAAAGGGTTCCTAGAACCAATCCCCAGCACATATCAAGGATGATTGAAGCTTTGGAGAATCAAGTTATATTCATATTTTCAACTCTATGAGGTGTTGATTCCCCTAACCCCCATGCTAGAATCAACTGTATAGTACCTCTATGCTCACTGCAGCATTATTTACAATTGCCAAAATTACAACTTAAATATCCACTGATAAACGAATGGACACACACACACACACACACACACACAATGTAGTGGAATACTACTTGGTCATAAAAAAAATCTTGTCCTTTCAACAATATAGATGAAACTTCAGTGTATTTTACTAAGTGAAATAAGCCAAGCAGAGAAAGACAAATATTGTATAATTTCTTTTACATGCAGAATCTAAAAAAAAACAAAACAAGTAAACAAAACAAAGTCAGACTCATTGATACGAAGGAGATTGGTTGTTGGGGGAAAGAGGGTTGGGAAATACTCAAATGAGTGAAGGGGATCAAAAGGTACAAAGTTTCAATTTCAAAGCAGGTAAATCACTGCAGGAAGGTAAAGTGCAAGGGATGATAATTGATAATATTGTACTAATTCTGAATGATGAGACAGGGTAACTGGACTTCCTATGGCAATCAGGCATTCTATACACAAGCGGAATCACAATTTTATACACTTGAAACAAATTATACTTCAATAAAATAAGAATACTTGACATGTTTCCATGGGGTTTTTTGTACCTTTTCACAGATTTTTAAGTTTATTTCCATGCACTTTAATTTACTGCTTCCATAACAAGGTCTTCGTTACATTTTCTACATGATTGTTGTTTTATATATATAACTTTCTTAGCACCTTACTGATTTTTAAAAATTTCCAGATAGTTTTTAATTTTCAACAAGCAGTATTATCTGCTAATTTAAATGTTTATGTCTCATTTTTTGTTTTTATATGGAATGCATTGTCAAAATACTTTTAACTGTCAGTAAAGAGGAGTCTACTTCTTTGTGCCTGATCCAAGCAGGTAAGATTACTTTCCTCTGACTTATTAAAAAGGATAAAAATGCAGAAATATTTTTCTTATTTTTTCTAACATTCTTATACATTTGCAACATTTTGCATAAAGTTGATTGTGTGTGTGCGAGTGTGTACATGTACTGGTTACACTTTGGTATAAATTATGTCATACAATGAAATATTAAGCCATATAATGCAAGACTCTCCTGCCATTTGTAAAACCATGATCCTTGAGGCATTTTAACAAGTGAAACAATTTAGACAGAGACAAATACTGTAGGATCTCATTCATATATAGAATCTGCAAAACCAAAACTCAGAAATAGACAACAGGTCGACGGTTTCCAGGGGCAGGTGGGGGAGATGGGGAAAATGGGTAAAGATGACAAGAGAGAAACTGTGAGATATTCTGAATTAAATCACATGGGTCAGAGTGTGAGAGTCAGAGACAGGAGTAACTGAAGCTCACAGCTGTGGGCCAGCTGACACTAGAAGGCTCACATTGCTGAACAAATGTTAAAGCTTCAAATAAACTTCCAGGCAGCCATCTGAAAAGAAAGTAGCTGACCGCCAGACACCACTGCATCCTGCATGAACTTGAAGACGGCTGTCCATACTCAAAAGTAAGACATATTTCTTCCTTACAGATTGTGAACTTCCTCTCTTAATTTTTTATCAAGTTCATAGTTTATCTTATTTTTTTCAAAGAAGTGGCTTTTATATTCCTGTTTCCTAATCCACTAATTTTTGCTTTAATCTTTTATTTCTGAGCACTTGTATATGTTTGCATGTATGATGTTTCTTTAAAATTTACAGACGTGGGTACCTATTTTATGTAATTTGCCTTTCTCAATGTTGTTGATTAGTATTTAAAATTACCTTTATTCTGAGCACAGATTCAGCACTATCCTATAGATCACAATAGTATGTAGAATTTTTAATTATTCTATTCTGCTAAATGATTTTTAATTCACTCTTACATCAAATTAATTTTGAGAGATACAAGAATTTCCATGTGGCAGTGCCTTATTTTCTTACATTAACATTAGAGAATGCTGCCTGTATTATACATTTCTCAACTTAATTGAAGTTTCATTGAGACCCAATACAATTTTATGAGTGTCCATTTAACACTGGAAAATGGGATATGCTACATCCCACTAGCCAAATTTGGCTAGATCCATGGCCAAATTTCTGACATGTACTAATCTGTTTTTTGCATTTAGTGCCGGGTCATTTTCCAAACATCTCTTTTGCCATTCTTACCCCAACTCTATTCCACACAGATTGTAGTTTAGCATCTGCTATGGAAACAGACCATCCCCACAAGCTGTTTTACAGAAAGTGCAAAATAGAGGAGTATACAAGCATTGATTACGAACTGGAAATATTTCCCTTTATGCCACTAAAATTCAGTACGTGGATTCAGTGACCAGCAAGGCAAAATGGTTTCTACATCTTAGGGGCGGAACGGGGCTCCAGGTAAAGCATCTTTATAAAGTTCATACAGCCACCAACTATAGACGCACAAAACATAGGTAATCAGACTTGCTATTTCATGTGGCCGGAATCAAACCTTCCATACAGACCCCAGGACTGAGTCCTTGTGGGTGAGGGGCCGGCGCACTGTGAGTCCCTCACAAAGCAGACCTCCCTCACAAAGCAGACCTCCGCGTGCAGCGGCTCCTTTGTTCCAGACTTGGCCCAGCTGTCTTCATGGGCAGGCCCTGGGGACATGTTGCCCCTTTTGGTCTCCGTGACACCCATTGTTTGACTGTTGTCTTAATGAACAGATGAGAGACTGGGAATGTCCTATTTTAAAATCCCATCTTATTTCTTATTTTACTCATGTAGGCATCCATCACAAATGATACATGTCTGTTGTTTACTGTATTTCCAGGATTACACAGAATAGCACTTTAGTTTTACTTGAGTTGACTTTTGCTGAAAAAAAATTTCTTGGTCTCTTTGAAATGATAACCATGAAGGTCATGAGCCCCCTTTCCATGAAAGTAATCATTAAAATAATACTACCTTCATTCAAGTTCCAAAGATTCCCAAAGAGAAAACCACAGTGGCCTATCAATTCTTGCACAAGCACTGTTCAAGTCCACAGACAGACACAAACCCCACTTTTATCATTGCCACTTTAAAATACCACGATTCAAGTTCCTTGCCCAATTATATTTGATCTTCACAACAACCCTGCAAAGTATGTGCTGTTGTACCCATTTCTCACATAAAGAAACTGAAGTGCAGAAAATTAAACTAACTTGCTCTGGAGTGCATGGCTAGTAAAAGGCCAAGTCAATATTCTAATTATTTTTTCTGACTTTATCTCCTACCTTATAACCCTTGTCCCATCAAGCCTCCTTAACTTTATTATCATTCTCTGGTGCAAAATACTATGTGAATAAAAATGTGATGTTTCACAATGTTAGGCAGTGTACATTAGGACAAACTGTTCAGAGCTTGGCACGTTCAATTTAAAAATCCCTCTTTGGCAGCCTAGCCACTACTCAGAGCTCACTGGGCCTCTAAGGTCAGCACAGTCTTTGAGTGTGCCATCTAGTCCTGCTCTTGGGTGGTTTGGTCATCTAAGCCCTCTTGACTCTGTGTGTTTGGGGATGACCCTGGGGGTGGGCACATGTCTGGAGGCATCCAGAGCCTCCTGATGCATGAAGTCTCTGAATAAGAGGGACCACAGGGAAGGATTATGGCAACAACCCCAGTGAAAACAGGCTGAGATACTTACCCATAAAATCAGGAATCATGTAACAGGGGAGAGGCAGTGTGAAAATATGAGAGGCTGAGGCATATTCTGAGAAGGGGACCAAGAAGTACTCAGTCTGGTAGCCCACAAATAACCCCAGGGTTCCCATGCTCTATAGGAGCTTGTTTGTGCCCATCTCTGTGCTGAACCATATACTCAGGGGATCGCAGTGTCTGTGATCCGGACATACACACCTTTCCATTCACTCTCCCACTCCCTTATATGTAATAGGCCACAGTGATAATCAACCAGTTATTTAACCTATCCTATCTACCTCATCAGGATGATGGGAGGAATTATATAGTAAATTGGCTTGGGGAATTAAATTCATACTTTGTTGAGTGCTCAGTACATGGTGTAAACTCTTCAAATACGTTCTCTGATGAACAGTCAGCAGGCCTCCAGCATCTTTTCAGCTATCTTAGCCCAGAAAAGAGCATTCTTCAATTAATTCACACAGCATTTTGTACAGGTTGATTAAATTAAAATCGTGCTGTTCAACTCACATTCTTTCCTTGTTCAGTTACTAAAAAGAGGTGTTAAACTCATTTACTCAGATACTGTATTTTTCTATGCTTATCAATTGCTTATTTGTATATTTGATGCTACATTAAAATAAAAAATTGGTAAGTTATAACTTAATGTTTATGTACCATCCTTTTTTATATCTAACAACTCATTTATACTAAATATGCATTTTATCTGTAAGTCATAGCATCTGTCTGATTTTTCCATCCTACCATTTTTAAGATTTCTGTATTTTTCTATTTTAAGTATGTATGTTAAATAGCATATAGTTTAATTTTAATTATATCAAGGCTGAAAAGTATTTGATTTTTAAACTATTTTCATTTAATCTAGTTACAACGTGTTTGTGTTGTAAGCTTTCTGCATCACTATTGTATTTAGTTTTTGTTCCCCTCCATATTTCAGGGTTTTTGTCTTTCCACTCTTGTATCCTAACTTGTTTCAAAATTTTTATTATTCTTTTATAATCTTTTCACTTAATGTTAAAACCTTTTGTGAAAAGCCCATTGTGTAGATTGTCTAGAGACAAAGGAAAATATTGAATGCAAAGAACTGTGCTGTTATAAGGACTAGTGAGGAGGTTATGTATATGCACACATTTCTGTACTTAGAACAACAGAGTGAGCTATCATGCCATCATAAAAATCATCAATGCCCTATTGAGTAAATCGTTTGAAGACCTGGGCCATATTTGGCCAGATCCATTGAACAGCTTTGTTCATTAGATGCTAATCAATCACTGTAGCCTGAGAAAGGAACAGAAGAATTATCCACTCATCTCACACAAAAGTGAATTCTTTTAGCCTTTAACCTTTAACTTCCAGTTCTGTTTATTTTATTACATACACAATAAACTACATTACGATATATATCCTTTATATATATTTTCAAATAAGTAACTTTAATACTCACTTATATGCATGTATAGAACTCTTAGATATATACTTCCACATATAAATAATTTCACATCAAGTTAAGCAGGATGAAAACATGTAAACATATACACCTGGTTCTGGTCAAGTAAAACACAAATGCACGAGCTCACCACAAGTTAAAAAGTGCACTTGAAAGGAATCAGGGAAAGAACAGACATGTAAACAGCAGAGACGAGCAGCTGCACGCACAAGGCCCCCCGAGGGTCCATTTCTTAAAGCTGTAGCAGCAAAAAGTTCCTCGTTCAGTTAAGACTTCTCCCTTCACCCTGTACCATTTACTCTTGAGGGGCTTCAAAATGAGTGTGGAAATCCTGTAAACACTAGACTAGAACTGAATCAATCCTGTTGAAAACAGAGATGACAAAATAAACCATAAACTGACAGTCATAATGCATTTCACTAAACAACAACTTTAAGGACTTTTTGTGACTTTTGTGAAACACCACACTCCTAGGGGAAGAGAAATGGGGATGGGCAAGAAAACAGATGAGTGATCTATAAAAATGGCTCCAACAGCTGCTGTACATGGTAGATGTGTCTATAAACAGAAAACAGGCAAGGGCCGATGACAGAGCCTCAGCACACTACACCACATGCCACAGCGAAATGCCACAGACTCAAGCGAATTATTTTCCCAGCCCCCCATGAGGCAAGTCCCAATGGGTCTCTGAAAAAAGCTCATTATCTCCCAGTGAAAGAAAACAAACAACAACAGACTGGCCAGCCAAAGCGTGACAAGCTCTTTTTCACTGTTTTTAAAGAGCATGCTGCCCTCTCCCACCTGCTCAGGCTCCGAGTGTCGATTGCGGCGGCGACCGGGTTCCCCAGACCCCTGCCTCTCAGGCTCCTCTCCCTCGCCCTCAGGGTCTGCATGCTTGAAAAGACAGGTCGCTCCAAAAGGGCAGCTACCCCTGCCTGGAATATAATACCTGCAGGTCTTGGTGCTCAGTAACTCCTTGTACTGCTGAATAAGTTTCGCCTTCTCTTCTTCGTCCTCCACCCAGAACTCACTGGGAACGACAATGTTGGAGGTAACCCTGCACTGTGGGCAGGATTTGATAAGCCTGTTTCTAAACTCTCGGGCAGTCCTCCACCTGCGGATGCACTTAAGACAGAAGGAGTGGTTGCAGTTGGAGAGGATGCCAAAGCGGCAGTCACTGGGGTTGGCTTTCTCATAGACAACCTCCATGCAGATGCCACACACTTTGTCCTTGCTGCGATGCACGGCAAACGAGAGCTCCATATCCCTTTCGTGCACTTCAATGCAGGCTCTTATGTGGTCTGCCTTCTGGGCAGCATCCATCGGGTGCAAGGCCTGCCGCCCACAGAACTCGTACATATCCCCGTGGAGGTACGAACAGCTCTCCCCACGAAAGCACTGCCCCATGGCGGCATCGCTGCAAAGCCGCATCCCCGCGCCCATAGCAGCGTACTCCCACTCGGTCACCGAGCTCTGCTGAAGAGCACCGGGGGCAAAAACGGTCCCCCGGCCCCGGTAGGGTTGCCCAGGAACAAATTCAACGGCATCCGCCCAGCCTTCCGCACCCGCCCAGCCTTCCGCGCCCACTCCCCCCGCAGCTTCCAGGCCGGCATAGTCCGTCTCGGCTTCAAAGAAGCCCCCTTCCGCAGCCGAGCCAATCACAGGCAAGGAATACGAGGACGCAGCAGGAGGGGCACACGCCACTTCCTGAGGCACAGGCTCGTAGTGCGCAGCCGCGCTGGGGCCTGCTTCCGGAGAGGCGCCAGCCGGCGACCCGCGGCCCTCCCTGGCCTCCTGCCGGCCCGAGAGGTCGTGGGAGTAGCGACAGTTCTCCCCCTCCTTGCACATCCCATGCAGATAATACCTGCAGACGACTTGCTTTGTCCAGCTGCCGCTGCGCCGCGGGCCCGGCAGCCAGCTAGGCCCGGCCCCGCCCCCAGAGGCATAGGCAGGCCTAAGACGTGACGTACGACAGGGGGCCGGGCCTGCAGCTGTAGGATGCCGGGAAACCGGGCGCGTCGCGAGGCTCGGCCTTGGGCCTGCCTCGCCTGGTCCCTGGGCACCTGTTGAGGCCCCGGCTGCTTCCTGGGGTTCTTTGGGAGCTGCAGGCTCTTCCATTGCACCTTTTGCACCCCAAAGGGGCGCTAAAACTGCCCTAGAGTCCCTTCTTTTCGGGCTTGGGGCCGGGAGGCCGGGAGCCGTCACGGTGCTCCTTACTGGGAGGTGTGCATCATTTTTTGGTTCCGTGTGGCTCCCACTTCCTGTCACATTGGTTCCGCCTTCATTTCTCCCGGCTGGCGCGGCGGACACTTCCTGTGGGTGCACCAGCAGTTTCCTACCCGGTCCGTGTAGTCGGAAAAATTGTATCGCGAGAACGCAGACCTCGTGCTTCTTTTGTTCCCGGCAGGCGGGCTCCCTGTCTGTCTCCCGGCCTCTGCTGCCGGAGCCGCGCTGCTTGTGGGCTCGTCCGGAGGACGTAATTACCATCTTTTGAGGTTTTCGTTTAATCTCCGCTGTTCTCGCAGACATGTTGCGCGTCGTTGCTCGTTCGGATTTATTTGGCTGTTTAAAAAATCATTGAACCATATCCATTGTTCCCCCGCGCCCCCCGCTCATGTTGAAAAATTCACATTGTTTCCGGAACGTCTCACACGTGAATTTTACCAGTTTATTTCTGTTCATAGCATGTCTGTGTGGGGCTTTTTTTCTTTTTTTGGTCGCATAACTGACACTGATGGAAGCTTTAATTTTTTGTTTTATTAACAAGATTTGTTTAGGTCTTTATTTTCTGGAAATTAATAGGGGCTTATGTTGAGATCGCTTTTGGTCAGTGAGGCATGAGCAGAGAACAGTTACGATCTGCGCCCTTTTATTGTGCATTTCGAACGCCTCAGTTTATTAGGATTTCTGACAGTCCCCTTTCTGCGATGTGCAAAAGCTGCAGGCTTCTTTCAGTCCTGGTGCGGGTTTAATAAGCTATTGTCTCCTGTGTGGCCCAGACTTATTTTCTTTTGCTGGTTTAAGTCGTGGTGGTCCTTTGTTCCCCTCGCTTTCTTTGTTCCCGGGTTTGGGCTGCATTGTGGTAGGACAGCCTTTCAAACATTTTTTTTTTTAACCACTGGGTCTCGGATAGTGTTTTTTAATTTCCACCTGCGAGTTCTTTGTCATTTTGTAGATACATTTGTTAAGCTTAGTAAAAATATTTTATATTCCTAATTTGCTAAGGATACTAATCATGAATATATCCTGAATTTTATTATGTAGTGTTCTGAATATTTTTGAGATAATACAGGATATTTCCTCTTTATTGTCAATGTGATTATTTATGCTGGTAGATTTTTAAAGACTTAACTTACCGTTTTTCCAAGAATAAATCTGGTATGGCATCATTTTATGTATTATTGGATATTGTTTGCTAAAACAAATTTTTTAGAAGGAATTTTGTATCCTAAATTTATATTTTAAAATGAGAGAAAATCTGGATATAGCACATAAATCAGAACGAAGCAAATTATAAGGTTAAGAAGAAAACAGATGTGAATCAAGTAAGAGGAGTGAATCGAACAAAATCCTTTGACATGATTATTGAAATTACTGGTGAAATTTATGACGCAAAAATGAATAAGGCACAAATGACCAGGATCAGAAATTTAAGAAGTGATATCACTACATTAATAACACATAAAATCATGAAAGAATATCAGGAACAAGGTTAGGCTATTAAACTTGAAATCTTATATGAAATGGTTATATTTCTAGAAACATTTATTAATAAATGACAGGACAAAAGTAAGAAACATACGTATTGACCTGTTGGCTGTATTAATCTGTAATTTAAAACAATTCTTTAAAAGAAAGTTTTTAAAGCTTTCTGCCTGAAAAAAATGGGCAGAAAATCCTATGTTTATTTTTGGAAGCCCTTGCCAGTACAAAAAGGCAAGCAAAGAAAAGGTGTTAAAATTAGAATGGAATTATTAATAGGAGATGGCCAAAAAACGAGAATAACTTCCTGATTAAACTATTAGGTTTAATAAGGCCAGTTAGCAGGACAACGGGCAGAGGTTCAATATACAAGGTCAGTTGTATTTTCATACTTTGTAAACGGTATAATTAATGACACAAAAACCTTTTAACATTTATGGCATTCACAGCATTGAAAGTTAACCATCTGAGGAATCAAACGAATTAAAGTTGTGAAATTTGAAATCATTGTTGCTCATAAAGGGCTTTTCCCCATCATGAATCTAGGAATTTTCCTCCTTTAGGTAGTTACTGAATTTTGTAATGGAGATCCCAGGTCTTCCAAAGTCTGACTCTCTTGCATTCTGTTACCTTAGGGATCTCATGACCCCAAAGAGTTTCACAGAAAAAAATATTTGGAGCACAGATATCAGGCTGATGTGCTAGGCTTTGCATAGATTCACAAACAAGAATCCTGAATATAAAGCTATTATTTGCTTAATAGTAATACATTCCTAGCACTGTTTAAATTATATTTGACCCATTTTTTTAATAAACCAGCACTGTCCACTATAAGTTCTATGATGATTGTGTATACGTTGTTTAGTACAATGGATACTAACTCCATGTGGCTTTTGAATAATTGAAATGTAGCTAGAGTGACTTAGGAACTGAGTTTGTATTTTTTACTTGAAATTTCAGAGTGAACTTAAATAGCTACCTATGACCAATAGCTACTGTACTAGACAGTGAAGTTCCAGGTGATATTTGACCATCTCATTTCCTTAAACTGGAGGCAACAGAGATTCCCTAACTTGCCCAAGCCAGTGCTGCTGTCACTGGGCACTGTTTGCTTTCCAGTCCCCACCCAGTCATGTTCCTGTGCTACCATCTCACAGTGAACTGTATCATCTAGTTTTGTAGTGACAGAATTGCATGTGCACTATTAGAAACTAAAATCATATCTTTTGATTATAAATAGCATATGAGATTGAATAACTGGAAATATCAGGCAGTGCATCTTGCAAGAAATAAGAATTTCCCATCCCAATCAAATCACTATTCTCAAAGAACTTTATCTTTCATAGTCCATTTTCCTATCCCATTCCCCACCCCACCCCACCCCACCCCCACAGCACTGATGTTTTCACACAGTCTCTGTGCATACACATTGGTCATTTCTCTAGTTATTTGGCTCAGTTGATTCTTCTATTCCCCCCAAGCACAGTGTGCCTTAAGGTCTGGGACTTGACTGTGACAAACTTGTGTGCCCATACCAGGCTGCAGGGCTGCACAGGACTTCTGACTGGTCAGCATTTGGGTGTCTGAGTAAAAGGAGTTGAACCAGTGTTCCTCCTGAGCAGGCTGTGCTAGGCACCCCGGTCACCAGGGAGCAGGGTGACAGTGTAGAATGTGCTTCGCAGCCATGCAAGGCTGACACAGTCCAGCTAGCCTAACAAAAGCCTGAGTCAGGACTCTAGTTCAAAAGTGTCTGTAGGGATAGATAGAAAAGAACCAAAGGCCCTGGCATCTTTTATTCCAAGAACTCAGGCCTGCTGGGCTGAGCATGTGCCCACATGGCTGATATGTCTGTATTCAAAGAACACATTATCTCATAGCAGTTCCTTCCAGCAGACACACCTGCATCAGGTCCCACATTTAAGTGTGTCTGTGCGTTTGGGAAGTGGAGTTGGTGGAAGGAAGGATTAAAATCAGATATCTAAAATCAGGCATCAGGGGTTCAAAATCTGAATCCAATAATTCATCTAGGGCAGATGAATCACACCTTTACTTCATCTGGAAAATAATAGGAATAATAATAATAATTCTGGGTGCCCCCATCCAAACAAATAAACAAAATAATAGGAGTAATAATAATCACAGTTTGCTGTATTACATGAGAGAACTCTTATTAAATGATTATTGCACCAGCACCTGTTACCTGGGACCACCTTTGAGATCTACATGGATGTCTTTTGCATTTTAGAATAATCCCAAGAATCCTGTGACTGAAGTTACTGTCCACGGCTGTCTCCATTTTTGACTGTCTGCATGTATATAGCGGCAGCATGTCTACAGATTCTTAGAACTTCAGGGAAGGTGAGAAGTAGTGAGTGAACACTTATTTTCCCATACTGATGGACCATAGAGTTTTTTAAAACTTTATTTTATTTTTAGAAGATTTTATTCATTATTTTTAGAGAGAGGGGAAGGGAGGAAGGAAGAAAGGAAGAAAAACGTCAATGTATGGTTGTCTTTCACCTGCCTCCAGTTGGGGGCCTGGCTGGAGACCTGGCTTGCAACCTGGGTTTGTGCCCTGACTGGGAATTGACCAGTGACACTTGGATTTGCAGGCCGGTGCTCCATCCACTAAGCTACACTAGCCAGGGCCCCAAGTGAGTTTTATTTTGAAACTTACAGAGGCAGTTGTCGCCAACTCTTTAATTCCTAAGTCTAAGCTCGTCAAGTTGAACACACAAGTTATGTACAGTATTTTGTATATCAATTATGCTCTAGTAAAACTGGGAAAATAAGTTGAGCTTTAAAACCAGGTGAAATAGTACATCTTCTGTAAAAAGAAATTCAGGGGTAGTTACACCTGTGCAGTATTTTTTTTTTTTTTTTTTTTGCCCCCTCATGGCTTGTAATTGTGGGGTTCTGCATAGAACAGACAATTAGCTCATCCTGGCAGAGATGGGCTATTTTGAGGACTCCGTCTGATATAAGCAAGTTACCAAAAAATGCATTTTTAATTAGGTATTTCAAATATGGGTAGGAAAAAGAAGTATAACTGCTTGGGCCGAGTGGCTCATTTGGTTACACTAAAAGGGCTGCAGGTTCAGTTTCCAGTCAGGTCACATGTCTGGGTTGTAGGTTGACTGCCCAGCCGGGGGTATAGTAGAAGCAACCAACCGATGTTTCTTACATTTATGCTTCTGTCTCTCTTCCCCTCTAAACCAGTAAACATATCCTGTGGTGAAGATTAAAAAAAAAACCCGTAACTACTGCTCAAGCCTCTCAATTATAGCATCATAAAAATTGCCCCGGTGATAAAAATTACAGTTATCTATACTGTAATTAAACGCTGAAAATTTCCAGAAATCTTCCAGATGCTTTTCCACAAGTGCCCAAAATTCATCTGTATAAATTCAGTGTATACTTTAGTGTGCTTAGCAGAATTTTGTCATATTCATATTGATAGGGTTTACCTAAGTTTTCTCAAACATACTTAAATTTTAATTTCTAGCTATATGAAATAGCTTACACAAGGCTAATCTTTCTATCTGAAAAGTAGTAGACACTGGGTAAATATGTGAAACCAATGCTCAAAGCACTTAGCAAATCACTAATTATGGTGAATGATCAGAAGGTAGAACCCCGGAAAGAGCATTAATTAACTTAAATAACCTATGTGTTACAGAAAAATTTACAAAGAAAATTAGAAAGTAGATTCAAATGAACAATGAAAATATAAAATATTAAAACATTTAAGATGTGCCAAAAGCCATGCTTGGAGGCAAAATATATAGCTTTAAATACATTAAGAAGAAAAAAGCTTTGCTTCCAGAAGGTAGGAAAAGCAAAGGCAAAAGGAAGAGATGGAGGGGCGAATGTCACAATAATGCATGGGTCCCATTGCCTTCTTTCCCTTTAGGAAGACGACATAGGTTCTGTGTCATGGGTGCACACACCTGTGTGCTGTGGCCATAGGGGAAAGGGACAGAGTTAATCTGAATTTGGGATCTTTGGAGAACAGGTGACTTTCATTTTTAAAAATATAAAAATACTCGCCCTGATCAAGTAGTTCGGTTGGTTGGACTCAATTTCTTCTCCCCACCCCCAGTCTCCATATATATGTATCAAATCAATAAACATCCTCAGGTAAGGATTGAAGAACTGTCTTTTTTGGTAATTACCAGAATTGAGTGATTGTATCAGAAATAATCAGACGTTTTCATTTTTTAAAATATTTTATTTATTATTTTTAGAGCAAGAGGAAGGGAGGGAGGCAGAGAGGGAGAGAAACATCATTGTATGGTTGCCTTTCACCTGCCTCCAGCTCCAGAGCTGGCTGGAGACCTGGCCTGCAGCCTGATTATGTGCCCTGGCTGGGGAATCGAGCCAGCGACCTCTGGGTTTGCAGGCCAGTGCCTTATCAACTGTGCCACCAGCCAGGGCTAATTTTCTAACACGTTCATTCCAAGCTATATAATACCTCTAAGAAGCATTGCTCTCCAGCAGCATGAAAACTTTTATCTAAGCACCTTCATTACTAATCAAAGCATAATATTCTCTGACTTGGTGATTTTTTTCTTTTCCCTGTGGGTTATTTAGAAATATTAATGTTTTAATTCAAAATTGATCAGTTAGATCTCATTACTGGTTTCTGGCTAAATTTCAGGCTGGTGTCAGAGAATATTTTCTGAATTATTTCAATCCCTTGAAATTACTGAGACATCCTTTATGTACATAAGTTGTAGATCGGCCTAAGTGTTCAATGTGTTTGCATAGCATAGATTTGATAGGTGCAGTATTTTTATATAAATCAATTAAGTTGGTAGTGTTAACTGTGTGTTAAAATTTCTAAACCTTGCTGGATTGTCCTCTCTGCTTATTCAGTCACATACTGCTTTCTAGTGGTCAGAAATATTAATGCACTTCCTTCCGTTCTGTGTAGGAGACAAACTCCAGTGTCTGGTCAGTTAAGTATGATGGTTCACAATTCTTTTTAATCAGTTCTTAAAGTGATTAAAATCATGTCCTTGCCTTCAAGGGACATGGCAAATTACATGAATTTTTATATTAACATTTTTATTTTTTTAAACCCTCACTTGAGATTTTTTTTTTTTTTTTTTTTTAATGTTAGAGAAGGAAGAAAGGGAGGGAGGGGAAGAAAGAGAGAAACATCAATGTGAGAGAGTAATGTCAATCAGTTGCCTCCTGTATTTGCCTTTACTGGAGATCAAATCCACAATCTAGGTATGTGCCATGACCAGGGATTGAACCAGAAACCCTTTGGTGTACAGGATGACACTCCAACCTATTGGTCACCGATCAGGACACCTTTAACAACTGTTGATTGAAAGCCATCTGGGAGTCCAAATCTTAAGTGGTAACTTCCTGTTGTCCTGGATTTAATTTCTGCCCTGCAGAAATTGCGTTCAGCTCTGCTGTGGGTTTGGTGGCATATGTCCCCTCTTTGCGTTGGTAACATTATGATTTACCCTAAGAGACATCTCCAGTGTCTCTAATATTAATCTATTTTATTGAATTTGATTTGCTTGTGTTATTTTTTATTGTTGTATAGTATTCTATTATACAAACACATTTTAAAATAATACGAACTACTGTCAATGTACATGAGGATTTTTTTTAAGTTTTCTTATAATTAAGAAAAAATTTACATGTACACTTCTGGTGATATATTTTCATATATATATATATATATGCTGGCAAAGATGTACAGCAGACATTAGGAAGTTTTGAAAGTGCTTGAACTAACTTAATATTCACCATCAATTCATGAGTCAGCCCTTGATGTTGTCTGTTTTTCTTAAAAATGTAGCCCTGACTGGTGTCACAGTGGATAAGGCGCTGGCCTGCGAACCCAGAGGTTACTGGTTTGATTCCCAGCCAGGGCACATAACCAGATTGCAAGCCAGGTCTCCAGTCAGATCTGTGGCTGGAGGCAGGTGAAGGGCAGCCATGCATTGATGTCTCTCTCCCTCTCTGCCTCTCTCCCTATCCCTCTCTCTAAAGGTAATAAATAAAAAATCTTTTTTAAAAATGAAGCCTGTGGCTGAGAGTGTAGCTAGCTGTGTGTGCGGTTTTAGTTTGCACATTCTTAATGACCGAAGATTTGCATATGCCTTTCATTTGCTCATGGCCAGTTGAGCATTTCAGTGTTTAAATGCTTATTTAAATGTTTTATCTAAAATTACATTGAGATGCATGACAAAGAGTTTGACTCTACTTTTGAAAAATCAACACAAACTTATTAAGGTTTATTTGGTCAAGAGCCCGTAGATGGAGTAACTGGTTTCTCTGCTCAGAGTCTTAAAAGAATCCAGCCATGGTGGCGACGCACAGTGTGCTGGCCTAGAGTTCGGTCAGGGTCCTTACACTTGTTCCATGTTACTTTCAGCTAAATTAATGGATACATCAGGGATAATTCTGAATAAAAAGCGGAGGAGCTGTATGATTTTGTAATAAGTTCCACTTGTGAAAACAACCATGAATCCATCATGTGTTGATGTCTTTGTTTTATTAAGGCCCTTATGGGCCACAAGACTAGGGCCCAAAGGGCATCTTAAAACATGAATCAATAATATTTTAAAAATTGTAATTAAGAGCCCACACTAGGATTAAAATAATTACAAGTAATACATTCAATTAAACTACAGTGGTCTAAGGATTTTATGGAAATTGAAACTGCTTTGTGTTGCTTGGGGAGCACACCCACATTTCTGGATGAACTTAGCAAAGGGACAGTGTATTTTGACACCGCGTTACATCTGGGAAGCTCTAACTAACAAACATTTTTTTAAAGATACTAATTATTTTTATACAGAGTGGTTGCCTCTCGAGTGCCCCCAAACCTGGCCTGCAGCCTAGGCATGTGCCCTGATTGGGAATCGAACCAATGACCCATACGTTGGATGTCTCTCTCCCTCTCTGCCTCTCTCCCTCCCCTCTCTCTAAAAATAATAAAATTAAAAAAAATAATAAAAACAAAATTAAAAATGGCATTTAACCTCCGCCGTACATCCCAGGAAGCTGATTGAATTGAGAGAATTAACGTGCTCTTCAAAAAATTCCGATTTAAATTACAAAATAAGTAGACGTTTAAAAGGGACTTCCTGCTCCCCATTGTTCTCTCTACATTCTTCCTCCAGCTTCCCACCCAGCCACCCTTTTCCCTTGGTTGCAAATAAATACCATTAACCTTAACATGCACCTTATTAAACTATGATTCATATATTTCAACAATGTAGCCTGCTAGATCTTGACCCAAGAAATACACCAAGATACAATGATCACAGAAATATAATTTAAATGTTTAACATACAACTTCACCAATATAGTGTTATGAACTCCAGAAATTTCAGATTTTTTTTTTTTTTTTGGCTATGGCGTAAATCAGTAACTAGGTTATAGATCAGTCTATAAGGATTCCTTATATTTCTATTTGTTTTCCTCTGAATTCTCATAATCAAATGTTTCTAATTTTTGGCCAACTTATGCTATACCCTAAAAGATTCAGCTATTATGCAGGCCACTCAAATATGTCAAAAAGTTGAGCTCAAATTTGATGTCAGACCATCAAAAATCAATAGTGTTGATTTTTCTAGCTACTGTATAGATATAATTAACATCTAACATTGTGCGAGTTTAAGGTATACAATGTGATATTATATATTGTATATATACCAAAATGACCACAATGTTAGTTAACACATTGATCACCTCATAGTTATATTTTTGTGTTGAAAACTTTTTTTATAGCTGATAATTGCAACATTAGGATGTTAATCTTTAAAAATTTGTGGAGTTGTACATTATGAATTTTCATTATTGCTCCATGTGTATTTGAAAAGCTTTTTTTTTTTTTCTAATATTTTTATTGGAGTCCATATTGGCATTTCAAATAAAACAAACCATGAAAAGTGACTCTGTTCCTACAATTTCAATATGTTGAGAACTTTTAGGGTTTACTATTGGCACCTTTCAAATACACAATATTGTTAACTGCAAACAGTGCTGTACATCACATCCTTAGAAATTATCCATCTTATAACTGGAAGCTAAGGACAAACACACCAGTGAGACACCCTGGTGCCCTAGGAGCTGAAGACTAAAGCATCAGGTCATCTGTCTTCTGGGAGTTAAGTTTTTTTATTAATTCGAGAGAGAGAGAAGAGAGAGAGAAAGAAACATCGATTTGTTCCACTTACTGATGCAGTCATTTTTTTAAAAATTTATTTCAAAATCTGAGTGACATTAAATAAAAACATTTAAATTCTTGTGTGTGTCCTGACCAAAGTTCAAACTTGCAACCTCTGCATACGCGAACGCCGCTTTGAGCAATTGTGCTCCCCGGCCATGGGCTGGGAGTAAAGTTTTTATAAAGTTTTTCAAACTTGGCCATTTAGTTTGTCTTCCCGTTAGACTTCTAGGGTCCACTGAAGGATGTCAACCTTTGGCATTCTGAGGACTCAGGATGGGGTCGCTAGCAAGGGACAGCGCAAAAAGGTAGTTAATTACTGGACAGACTGCGGCGCGTGCAGCGCACTCCGCTGTTCTCGCCCTGGGCCCAGGGATCCGAATCTCTCCCCCTCCACCCTGCCAACCCTTTCTTCCACTTATACGGCCACAAGACCCAGGCGTGCTCCGAGCACCGCTTGTACCGTATCACCTCCGGAGCAGGGTCGGTTGACTTCCGGAGCAGGGAGACCGGAGCGGAAAAGCGAGGGACAAAGCTCTGTGGACTACATTTCCCACAATGCTCCGGGAACCCTTCCGGTTTTGGGGCTCTGCTCTCTTCTCAGATAATGGCGGTTCTGGAGATTCCGCTGCCGCTCTAATAAGTGAAATTCTTCTTTTGGGGAAACATTGAAGCTAGGAAATACATAGAATGGAGTCACTTTAGCCAACCTACATAAGTTAGTAACATTATGAAGGAGAGATTCCATTCTTATTCTAGCTAGCCTGGGAACTGAAAATCAATTAAAACTTTACAGCCCAGACTGTCTCTCATAGTGCTTTTTCTCTGTTTTACCAGCCTTTCCATGCCTTACATCGTACTCTGGGTAATTGTTCATGGTCTGTGTCCTAATTTACTAATTTTCTGTTGTCCAGCGTCTAATCTCCAGCCAGCCATGCAATACGTTTTTAGTTTGGATGATTACGTTTTTCCTATGTAGAATTTATATGTTTATTTTTCGAATCTTCTTTGCTATTTTATTCATGTTCCTACTTTCACATGTAGACATTCCTTTAATTTCACATTCCTTTAATTCTTTAGATAGAGTTTATTCTCTGAGTGTAGTCAGTATTGCAGTAATGTCAGTATTGCATTGTTTGTGAGCTTGTTTCTGTAGGTTCTCACTTGCAGTACCTTCGCCTGTTTATTGACTTAAGTGTATTCCTCATTGACTTTGAAAATTATGTCTGGGAATTCTTCAAGGTCTAAGATTCAATTACTTTTCCCAGGGAGGATCAGCACTGTTTCTGTCACTCTCCAGGGTATTCGTGCAAGATTACATTAAACAAAAAATGAAATCTGAAGCTTCCCTAGAAAAATCACGTAACCTAAATTTGGGGAAAACCTAAGTGAGGTCTTAAAATGCCTAAAACATGGGTCTTCTTCCTGCCTTCCTATCACCTTTGTTCTTTTCGTTGAACAGAAACTCTCACAGTCACCTGAGTGTGTAGGATGGTAATGACTTTTAACGCTGGTTTTCCTTGTCTTATGGGTGTGTCTTAGTCTTATATTAACTTTAAAAAACAGACAAGCAAATGGTAGCAGGAACTAGCGAATTATATCTTGAAATGAATGGGGAAAAATCCTACAAGAATACTATACTCAACAAAAACATTTTAAAGGCATGAAGGCAAAATAAAGGTGTTTCAGACAAAAAGAAAATAAGAACAACAACAACAACAAAAAAAAATTGAGCTGGTCCATGTCATAGCCATTTCGCAAAGCAAAAAAACCATCACCTAAAGTTTGGTTTAGTTATCAAGATTCCAATAAAATAAGAAAATGTTTATTAGTTACATAGTGAGGCTTACTGGGGAGAGCAGGGAAGGTCTTCCAAGCTGATCTGAAAATGTATTGAAACACTACAGAAGACTGGCTTGAGATTTTTATGGTGGTTGGGCATAGGGCTGGGAAAAGATTTCTGTGCATTATTTGACATCCCACCTCTGTCAAAGAAGGGAGCACCTGGAATTTTTATCAGTTCATCTAAACGTGAGACAGGAAGGGGGAAAGCTTTCACCAGACAAACGTGAAAAGAAAAATTGGAGCCCTGGCCAGATAAGTTGGCTAGAGCATCATCCCAATACACCAAGGTTGTAGGTTCAATCCCCAATGAGGCACAAGCAAGACATGACCAATGAATACATCAGTAAGTGGAACAAAAAATCAATCTCTCTCTCTCTCTCTCTCTCTCTCTCTCTCTCTCTCTCTCTCTCTCTCAAAATCAATAAATAAAAGAAAAGAAAAATGGGAGTCATTCTTCATTCTAGTACATTACCAGCAGACTTTAACCAAAGAATATTCTAAAAGATGTATATTTCAGGCAGAAGGGAAGTGTGTAGAGTTCTTAGATAAAGGAGAGCTATAGAAGAAAGAAAAATATGTGTGTGGGTAAATGTACATGAGCAGTGATTTTTAAAAACAGCAATAAAAATATCTGAAGGGGTTAAAACAAAAGAAGCAAAAAATATAAGGTATGTAATGAATTTAATTTTCAGCTTTTTTTTGTATTATCTAGGAAGAAGTTAAACACTCATTTGATAACTTTACATTTTGAAAATTTTGTTAATTTCTTGCATAACCATTGAAGATTAAAATTAACAGTATGTAAAATTCAAACCGGAAGGGGAAACAATGATCCATCCAAACCAGTGATCATAAAGGACAAAAAATAAATAACTGGATTGTCAAATTACATTTAGAAACTATAAGCTGTTCATAACAAACAGCTATAAATTTCAGGAAAATTAAATGTAAAAGGTTGGTAAAAATAAATCACCCAAGTGATAGGGTGTAAAGTACAGGGATACAACTTAAAAGTACACACAATTTCAAATGTCAGTCTTTGAAAGGCCATTTTTGGGAAAGAAAAGAAAGGAGGAGGCATCCTTTGGCAATTTCGAGATGAAGTAAAAGGGAACATCTGGCATCCTGAGACAAATGAAAACCAAATAGTTGGGACACACATCAAAATCTCCCAGAAACCATCAAAGCAAGTCCTTGATATAATTGAAATTTGCTATATTGACAGAAGAGGATGCCCTTGAACTAGGAATCTTGTAAGCCAACAAAAAAATCACAAAAATGAAAAGAAGAAAATAAGTTTTAGAAAGTTATTTAAAAATCATATTCAGCACACTTCAAACCATTAAGAATTCCCCCAAATAACCATAATTAGAATAAAATTCTAAAGCAACACTACAAATGGAATAAAACATACTCAAAGAAGCATTTTTGGATAAGAAAAATCACCCTGAATCACACATCTGAAAAAGAACAGCTCAGGCTGGTGGTTCTGCTGGTTGGAGAGTTTTCTTGTACTCCAAAGGTTGCAGGTTCAATCCCAGTCAGGGTACATACCTAGGTATGTAAATAAGAAAAGAAACTCTTACCCTTTGTGACAGCATGGACAGACCTAGAAATTATTATGCTAAGTGAAATAGCCAGTCAGAGGAAGACAAATAGCATATGATCTCACTTATTTGTGGAATCTAATGAACAAAATAAATTGACAAAATAGAAATAGAAACAGAGGCATGGATACATGGAACAGATTTGGTGTCTGTCAGAGTGGAGGGGATACTGGATGAAAGAAGGTGAAGGGATTAGCCAAGGTGCATTTATGAAGAACTCAGAGACAGGGAAAATGTTGTGGTAATGGCCAGAAGTAAGGGGGGGGGGGGTGCCAGATGGAGGTGGGCAAAGGGGAACATTTTAGGACAACTGTTAATAGCACAAACAATACAATATAATTAAAAACAAGCAAACAAAATAAAACAATGAGCTCAATGCCTGGAAGATAGTATTTACAATGGGATAAATTATCATTGAACATTGTGGAGAATGTGCTGACTGATTAAGAGTGGTGTTTAGGAAGGATAACTAGGCCATTTACTGGATGCAATTGTAGCTGCAGCATATTACAAAGGCATGGAGATGCAATCTATTTAATAATAAAGAACATAGTTCTGCATTAAGTGCCTTTTGGAAGGAGAAAAAGAAAAAGAAAGCAGAGCTTTCTGTATTGCTGCCCGTAGGCCATACCTACAGACGTGGAAGAAAGTTGAGACTGAGAAATGAGGTGGGTGGTGAAGATAATTTTACAAGTGGATTTTCACAGCAAAGTGGTGAACCCAGGAGGATATGTTTGCTTGAGTCATATGCCTAAAGCATAGAAGGAAGGTTAAGGTTTGGATTCGGGGTCTTTCTGCGTAAAAGTCATATTGCAAGCATTGGGAATGGTTAAGATCTGTTCCAAGCACAAAGAGCACGATTTTAAAGGTCAGGAGGAAAAAAAAATCCCGCGATGATGACACAGATACACACATCTTGAAGATGAGATGGTATCAGGTTCATACACTTGTTGGGAAGTCATTATTTCTGGATCCATATTGCAGTTTTTTGTATCACCACCAGAGAGAGCCCAAGTTTCACTTCATCTCCGACGATTTTGGTGATGAGCCAATTTTAAGAAGAAATTTAGAGCTACTTACTTTCGCTTGACCGAAGAAATTTTGCATGATTGTTTATACAAATGGGTTTTGTAAAAATAAAAATGAAAGGATCTAAAATCAGGACAGTATGTCTCCAATATTTCCTTAGATCGTGGGCCAATTATCACAGCAAGCTGTTGGCAGCTCTCTTGAAGTAATTAAATGGAGTAAATTAATAGCCGATTTCTGTTTTCTGAGGTCATTTTTGTTTCATTCTACTTGTGCAGAAATTTTCTCACCTCTTCTCAATGACAAATTCATATGTTAACTTGTTTTAACGCCAAACAGCATGGCTTTCAGGAAAAATACAACAGCATTTAGTTATTTTTATAGCAAAATTCAATCATCAGCTCTGAACATTCTAATTTTTAATCATCTCCAATGGCCCTGATCATTTATTTTGTCGCATTCCCAATCATGTCATCTGTGAGTAGGGCCAGCATCATTCCTTCTTCTCTGATTCTGATTCCTTTTCATTCTTTTTCATATCTTATTGTGCTTCCTAGGCCATTCGACAGATGCAGTGATCTTGAGTAAAAACTTTTCTAAAATGAAGAGGTATAAAGGTACGAAAGACTGACTTGTATGCCTTCATGAATGTGTGCACTCTTAGTCCACATGAGGAGGGATGAATGAGGGTCCTCACTAAATAGGTTCCTATGGGGGATGTGGAGAAGAGAGGGAAATGCTGGCAACACTGTACAATTTTCCCCAAATCAAGCCAACTCTCTTTTTTCCTGTTTTTGCAACAGTCCTGGGATCAGAGCTATAATTGTGTGTGTCAGAAGCAACAGGTGATCCCTTAGGGAAAAGCTGTATACCTTCAATCTTGATGCAGAATTCCTAGGGGCCAATGGAGTGGATTTTATCTTCAGGTCTTCTGGCAAAGTTGGAGTTGACAGTGAATGCAGCTGCGTTGCCTAATGGTCAAGAAAAAACCCCTAGCTCTGTACCCCTGGAAACAGACTCACAGCGAGTGGCCTGCAACCTGGACCTGCACATAGGTTGAACTTAACATTTGTTTAAAAATTTTATTATTTTTAGAGAGAGGGTAAGGGAGAGAGGCAGAGAGGGAGAGAAACATCAGTGTATGGTTGCGTTTTACCTGCCTCCAGTTATGGACCTGGCTAGAGACCTGGCCTGCAACCTGGTTATGTGCCCTGACTGGGAATCGAACCAGCAACCTTTGGGTTTGCAGGCTGGCTCCTATCCACTGTGCCACCAGCCAGGGCTGAACTTAACATTTAAGGATGGGAACACTTGGCTTAAAATCAATGACAAATTAAGAGAAGGCAAAACTGAGAAAGGGAATGAATAAATGGTTTGTGCAATGAGGGAAACCCAAGAGAAGTTTGTAGCCAATGGTGAGACTGAGTCAGTTATACCAGGTGCCTTAAAAGGTGAAATCATATGTTTGCCAAGAATGCCCTTGACTTTGTAACTTGACAAGGTAAACTGGAACCCCTCATGCCTAAGTGGCATTGCTCTGGGAGAAATTTTGATCATATAATATGATGATGACATGGACCAACTGTTAATAACTAAGTAGAACTCTAGTAATATACCAGTATCTGTCAACTTATTTTTCAAGTTACAGCCACTACCAAACTCTGATGTGGTATAATGGTTGTACTGGTCATAAGAATCAATTATCTTATGCAAATAAATCATATGCTAACACAGATACTGATCATCAATGCCTTGAGATACTGAGTTAAAGTCTCATCAGGATGCAATAGGAACAGAAAATCACTGAACTGAGGAAGAACTATATTTAGCTAACCATTATCTAATCTATGCTAAATAGTTCAGCAGAAGTTTATCATAAGGTATAATTAACAGTGGCTTGATGAGGAAATGGGTAATCAAATTAGTACAGAAACTTTAAAATGTATGGAATGTTTTTATAGGATATCGAGATGGTGAATTTTATGTCAACCTGTCCGGGTTATCCAGATATTTTATCACACATTAGTCTGGGCATTTCTGTGAGGATATTTTTGGATGAGATTGACATTGAAATCATAGGTTGAGAAAATCATATTGCCGTCCATAAGGTGGATGGGCCTCACCCAATCAGGTGAAGGCTTGCACAGAACAGAAAAGCTGACCCTCCTCTAAGTAAGAGAGAATTTTTATTCCCAGATGGCTTTTGAACTGAACATCAGCTGCCTTCAGACTTAAAGTGACATATCAGCTCTTCTCTGGTTTCAAGCCTGCAGCCTTCAGACTAGAACCACATCATTGGCTGTCCTGGGTCTCCTGCTTGCTATCTCACTCTGCAGAGCTTCATTCCTAATAATAAACTCTGTATGTGTGTGTGTGTGTGTCCATAAATTCTATTTGCTCTGTTTCTGTGAAGACACCTCATAAAGATGGATTAGTTGTTTCTTTAAATCTGGCTCTAAATTAACAAGTAGGCATATCCACATGGATACTGCTGGAGTATATATTATATAAATGCTACCTTATGTGTAGATGCCCATACAAATGTGATATAAAAGCCAAGAGCCTAGGCCAAATACCAAGGGGATGATCTGTGTAGTCAAGGTTAACTCGGTACTTTGCAGGTATTCAGTCTCTGTGCGTTACAGACAATGGCTCTTGTCCTACTCTTAGGAAGTAACCTCTAAGTTCTTGGAATGGCCTGTGTCTTTTTATATCTGGACACTAGAGACACAACAGGGAATCTATGATAACAGTATGATACGTGGTGGGGACCTTGGCCATGTTGTGTCTGTTTGATCTGAGGAGTAGATGAAGACCAAGTAAACCATGGGCATTCCGTGTCTTATGGCCATCCCAAATAGAAATTCTCCCTTGGAGAAACTTTCTTGGTTGACAATATTCTGTGTGTGTGTGTGTGTGTGTGTGTGTGTGTGTGTTAGGTCAGTTCATTCCTCCTGTGTGTTAAGTCATTCTCAATGAATTGTTTTTGTTGTAATAAAATCATAACTAATCTTTATTTAATTCTAATTACAACCTAGGTTATCTATGATAGCCTTTATTTCACTTTCCAAAATTGGCCTTGATAGAATGTTGATCCATTTGGTTCAGGAGCAGAAATAATGGGCGCTCAGATGGACCAGCTAATGTGCCAGGTGCCTCACAGCCAAACACTCAATCCCACTTATGCCTGGTTCTGACTTCCTGTTTCCATTGACATTGAGGGTTCAGCATCTCTCACAATGAGGGACCTAAACAGAGGTCTTTCCTTTCTCTACATATTACGTGCTCTATTTTTTTTTTCCTGTGACCCATAAGTGCTCTATTTTAAAATATTTTGCATGAGGTCCACCAAAGAGTGCCCACATGACATGCACGAGGAAAGCTGGTGTCTCAGAGAAGTCATTGGGCCTTCTCAAGCGTGGGGATTTCAACTGAAACCTCTTGTTCCAAAGTACACACACTTCCTGGGAAGAACCAGATTGGAGTCTTTGTTCTTTCTGAGTCTCTGAACATGTAAAGATTCTAGGGCAAAACTTCTTGCCTGCATTCAAGTTTAACAGGGATCCACAGTCTCAAGAACTTGGCAAAAACACTTAGGCACATTTACTTTCTGAATTTTCCAAGTTGTAAGTTTCACTTGGAAATGACTAAATAGGAATGGTCAGTCTTGACTTTGTCTTTCTGTTCACTTTAGCTCTCGTTGTTACATTAAATCCAAATTGAAGCTGATGTACAGACTCTGAGGCAATGTTGACTTTACCCCAAAATACCTTTCTGTGCTCTTCTTGTAACAAAGGAGCATTTTATTCCTGCTATGTGTGGGGCCTAGAAGAAGTTGTCAAGAGGGCAGTGGGGTTGATTCTGGTGTGTGTGTGGGTTTTTTTTTTTCTTCTGGTTTTTAAAAAATATTTTATTTATTATTTTCAGAGAGAGGGGAAAGAAGAGAGGCAGAGAGGAGGAGCAGTATCACTGTACGGTTGCCTTTCACCTGCTTCCAGCTACGGACCTGGCTGGAGACCTGGCTTGCAACCTGGTTATGTGCCCTGACTGGGAATCGAACCAGCAACTTTTGGGTTCACAGGCCACCACCTTATCCATTGTGCCACCATTCAGGGCTGGTGTGTTGTTTTTGTTGTAAATATGCATACTGCACAAAAAGGCAACAGACACATGTGGCCAACACTGGAAGAAGGTAAGATGGATGTGTTTGCTTATGTCCATCTAAACCTATGTGAAGAAAGCTTTGTTAGGTCTTACGTATTAGGCAGCCTGTTAGAGGGGCTGAGTGCAGGCTGTAATGTTAGAGGATGTGAAGTGAATCCTCAGTCCCTTTATGTGACATTACAAGCATGTCATCTCACCTGTCACCCTGGCTGTGGGAGGTCCTTCTTCTGCACTGGGTCCCTCCACATCTGGACTATTGTGGACCACTTTGTAAAGGGATCAGCACAATAGACCCAGTAGTGTTTTGTGTTTTCTCCAAAATTCAATGAGTCCACAGATGAGGTGCTTATTTCTTAGAAGTCAGAGGATTAAGCCCTGCCTTGGTGGCTTGGTTGGAGCATCATCCCATACACCAATTCCCAGATGAGACACATACCCAGGTTATGAGTTCCATCCCCAACTGGGGCTCATGCAAGAGGCAACTGTGTGATGTTTCTCTCTCCCCCCATTCTCTCTCTCTCTCTCAAAAAACAATAACAAATGTCTTTGGGCAAGAACTTTTTTTAAAAGTCAGAGGATTAAGGTGCAGTGATTGTCCTCCACTTGGGGGACACTTTACTGTATGGCCAGAACCACCAAGATTGTAGGCACTTGAATTTTATTAGACTTTCTCTTCATATTATTAGCATATAGCCTATATGCCTACAGGGCATGCCATGAGGAAAATTCAAATCTAAACTATATTTATCACCTGGCTCCCCAGAGTGCACAGTAAAGTTTGAGTAGAATTCAGAGGCCCTGGGACAGAGCAGTTCAGAGTCACTAGGTGATTTGGGCATTGTGAGGGGACTTGGGTATTCCTTCCCCAGTCCATCAACCACAGTATGCAACTTCTTTGAAGGTTGACAGAAGGATATTATCAGGAAGAACCTACTGAAGAGAAGAAAGAGAGTGGAACTGAGAGTATATGAAATAGTCCTGGTCAGGCAGCTCAGTTGATTAGAGCATCATCCCGATATGCCAAGGTTGTGGGTTTGAGTCCCAGTCAGGGCACATAAAAGAAGCAACCAATGAATTCATGACTGACTGGAACAACAAAGCAATGTCTCTGTCTCTCTCTCCCTTCCTCTCTGTTTCTAAAAATTAATAAAAATATATAAATCATGCCTAAAAATTTCCCAAATTTGGTGAAAGAAATAAACCCATAGATTCAAGAAATTTGTAGCGTTCCAAATAGGATAAATTGGAAGAAATTCACCCCAGGACACATTATAATTAAACTTCGGAAAACTAAAGACCAGAAAGTCATGAAAGCAGGGAGAAACAGCACATTGCCAATAGGGGACACCCGTTTGAATTAAGTGGAGCTCTCATCTGAAACCACGCAGGCAGTAAGTGACAGACATTTTTCAAGACACAAAGTAAAAAATGGTTAACAGTGAACTTAATATGAAACTATCCTCCAGGCAATGACTACTACTCATAAAGGAAGAAATTGTTGAGTCACCCAACAGCTTCAATAGATCTTAAATAAAGTATGCGGTTGAAGAAGATAGTTTCAAACAACTAGGCATTGTGCTTCTGTTTTCGTGACATTCAAGACCAGACAAAAGGTCTTCAGAGGTTAGAAGGATGTAGCCATTTGAGGTTGTTTAGGGGCAATAAAACTGGTCGTCATTCTAATTGCTGTAAGGGTTACATAAATCTATACACTTGTTAACATTTATAGGCTTACTAGACAGTTCATCAAAAAAGAGCCTTCAGGTTTACTGTGTAATAAATTACAAAATAAATTCTCAAAGGTCACATTTGCACACTTCACAAGCCATGATTACAAAGTTAAATTGAGATCTTAAAATAAAATGTTAACACAGCAAACAGGGATTTACATAAGGCCGGTTCCTTTTTTTTTTTTTTTTGTATAATATTTTTCCAGAAGTTAACATTTTTAAAGATTTTATTTATTTATTTTTAGAGGGAGAGAGAAGGGGAGGGACAGAAACGTCAGCGTGCAAGGGAGCGGCGCAGAGATTCCCCTGCCCCACACGTGCATGTCCTCCCCCATTATCATCATCACTTGTCAGAATAGTACATTTGTCCATTTTTATTTATTTATGTTTTTTAACCCAAGGTGAACCTGCCTCGATGCATTACAACACCCAAAGTTCATAGTTTACCTGAGGTTCATTCTTGGTGTTGTACAGTCTATATAGATTTGGACATGTGAGCAGGCCTTCGGAGAAAGTTCAGGTTGAGCTTCATAATGACCACGCCACTCCTCTCCTTTCTAACCAACTGGCTGTTAGCATGTTGGGGGGCTTGGTGACCTGCTAGAATGACTCACATTGCTCAGGAGAGCACTGTGCTTCGGAGCACAGAGTGATCATGTAGGCTATGAATCAGGCTATGAATCCACAAGAAGAAGTCCACAGGTGGAGGTCTGCCAGGGCACTGGATGCAAAATGTCCAGCTCCTTTGGATAGGTGACCAACCAGGAAAATTCACTCAGTCACACGTCAGTGTGCTGAGTTTTTACTGGGGTTTGATTGCATGGCTGCTTGAGTCTTGGACCATGGCTCAGCCTCCAGCTCCAATGGCTGGCTCTCCCAGAAGGTCAGACTGACAGCAGACACGTCCAAGCCCAGTCCTTTCATCACAGCATTGACCTTTCAGTCCTGACTGCTGCCACGGGTAAGCTCCAGGCCCTGTGCGGTGACCCTGCCAGGATCCCCGGACACTTTGCAGTGTCATCTGTTTACCATCTCTGTCCATCTTTCGTGCAATTCTGTGGCTTCTGCATCTTCGAGTCCCTGGCCACCTGACCCTGAAAGTGTTAGCTAGCTATTTCCTAGAATAAAATGTCAAGTCTGAGTTTCTTATTCAGAAATGCCTCTTAGTGGAATCGTGCCAGTTTGGTTCTGCTTTGATTGCTATTAAAAGAAGTACGTGAGCCCTGGCTGGTAGCACAGTGGTTAAGGCACAGGCCTGCGAACCCAAAGGTCGCAGGTTCGATTCCCCAGCCAGGGCACATAACCAGGTTGCAAACCAGGTCTCCAGTCAGGTCTGTGGCTGGAGGCAGGTGAAAAGCAACCATATAGTGATTGTCTCCCTCTCTGCCTCTCTCTAAAAATAATGAAATAAATTAAAAAAAAAAAAAAAAAAAGTATGACTGTGTTGCCATGACTTCCTGAGAGGCCAGGTCTCCGTCCAGCATGACCCTTGTCAAGCATAGATACCTGCTATTTTGAATCTGGTTACTGCCAATGTGCATCGTAAAGACCCTGGGGATAAAGCTCTTTTGGGATAAACTGCCTTCTTTGAGGAAGACCTCATCAACTATGAAATAATGAGGGATAGTGCATTTACTGTCCTTCCTGAGCCCCAATGGAAAAGTCATATCAGCCCTGTGGCCTCTTATTATACAAAACTTTGCTGAGATAGGACAATCTGAAATAAGCAGTGAACAAGATGAATGTCCAAATCAGGGATTGTGACATGAAGCAGGAATGTGACCTTCCTTGAAATAGAAAATACAAATAAAGCTGTTGAAAGCGTTCAATTATTCTAGATTGGAAATTTCATCACGAATTCATTCATAAATGTTAATATGTCTTTTGCCTTTTTTTCCATGTGGAATTCTATATATCTTGTCAATTGCTTCAGCCTTCCTGGCATTAAATGCTTGAGTGCATTGGAACTAGAACAGTATATTTTAGCATAGCATTGAAGAGCATAGAATAGAATAGAAACATCTCTTTATAGCAGACCATCAAAATATGTTTATATTTCTATAAATGCATATATATCAATTAATATGTCTAAATAATGATATGGACAAACCAGAATAAGCTCACTTATTCTCTTTTTCCATCTGGGAAAAACAAGATAAGCTTTGGCAACACTTGGCAGTTCTGAGTACTATATGTACGTTGTACTGAGTAGTTATATATATTTTAATTAGCTTAATATTCTGGAACTTACAGTGACATCTTTTTGGCTGCCATTTACTTGTCGGGTGGCCTTGAACAAGTAATCTAATATTTCTGTAACCTGAAAATATACCATCTATTCAAAGGTTTATTGAGAAGGTGAGAAGTGAACAGCACTTAGCATGATACCTGGCACAGGCTGTTTGAATAATGAGTAGTAGCTTTCCAAAGCACTTTTATTTTATTTTTTATGTATAGATAAATTATTTTTTAATTTAACTTTATTGTCATTGTGTTACATTCATCCCATTTCCCCACCTTTCTCCCCTTCCCCACCCTCCCATTTCCCCCTGAAGTCAATCCCACTTTTTGTCCATGTCCATGGATCACCCATGCTAGTTCCTTGGCTAAACTGCTCCCCTTCTTTGCCTCCTATTCCCTGTTCCCCCCTCCCCCACCCCTTTGCCCACCGAGGGTCTGTTCCTTGTATTCATGTCTCTGGTTCTGCTTTGCTTGTTTGTTTGTTTTGTTCGTGAGTCTCCTGTAATGGGTGAGATCATATGGTATTTGTCTTTCATTGACTGGCTTATTTCATTAAGCATACTATTCTCTAGTTCCATCCATGTTGTTGCAAAAGGTAGGAGTTCCTTCTTTCTTTCTGCTGTGTAGTATTCCATGGTGTAAATGGAATACTATGAAGTTTTTTGATCCATTCATCCACTGATAGGCACTGAGGTTGTTTCTAGCACTTGGCTATTGAAAATAGTGCTGCTATGAAGATAGAGTTGCATAGGTTCTTCTGAATTGGTATTTCAGGATTCTTCGGGTATAATCCTGGTAGTGGAATTGCTGGATCGAAAGGCAGTTCCATTTTTAGTTTTTTAAGGAAATTCCTTGCTCTTTTCCGTAGTAGTTGCACCAGTCTGCATTCCCACCAATAGTACACCAGGGTTCCCTTTTCTGCACATCCTCGCCAGCACTTGTTGTGTGTTGATTTGTTGATGATTGCCATTCTGACAGGTGTGAGGTGGTTTTAATTTGCATCTCTCTGATGGCTAGTGATGTTGAGCATTCTTTCATATGTCTTTGGGCCCTTTGTATGTCCTCCTCAGAGAGGTGTCTGTTGAGGCCCTTTGCACATTTTTTAATTGGGCTGTCTGTCTCCCTGGTGTTGAGTCGCATAAGTTATTTATATATTTTGGATATCAAACTCTTGTCTGAGGTATCATTGGCAAATATGTTTTCCCATACAGTTGGTTCCTTTTTAATTTTGCTGGTGTTTTCTTTAGCTGAACAGAAACTTTTCAGTTTGACATAGTCCAGTTGTTTATTTGTTCCTTTACTTCCTTTGCCCTTGGAGAAGTATCAATGAAAATATTTCTGCGTAGGATACCTAAAATTTTATTTCCTATGTTTTCCTCTAGGACTTTGATGATGTCACAGCCTATGTTTAAGTCCTTTATCCATCCTGAGTTTATTCTGGTGTATGGTGTAAGTTGGTGGTCTAGTTTTAATTTTTCGCATGTCCCTGTCCAGTTCTCCCAACACCACTTGTTGAAGAGACTGTTTTTACTCCATTTTATGTTCCTCCCCCCTTTGTCAAATATTAATTGACCATAGAGTCCTGGGTTTATTTCTGGGCTCTCTATTCTATACCAGATTATTTTGATTACAGTAGCCTTGTAGTATAGTTTGATGTCCGATATTGTAATTCCTCCTATCTTGTTCTTCTTTCTCAAGATTGCTGTGGCTATTCATGGTCATTTTTGGCTCCATATAAATTTTGGAAGTATTTTTCCTATATCTGTGAAACATGTCATTGGTATTTTAATTGGGATTGCATTGAATCTATAGATTGCTTTGAGTAGTATGGATATTTTATTTATGTATTTATTTTTATATTTTTATTTTTTAACAATTTTTAAAAAATGTTATTTATTATTTCCATAGAGAGAGGAAGGGAGAGAGGCAGAGAGGAAGAGAAACATCAATGTATGGTTGCCTTTCACCTGCCTCCAGCCATGGACCTGGCTGGAGACCTGGCTTGCAACCTGGTTATGTGCCCTGGCTGGGGAATCAAACCAGCGACCTTTGGGTTTGCAGGCCGGCACCTTATCCACTGTGCTGCCAGCCGGGACTCCAGTATGGACATTTTAATGATGTTAATTTTTCCCATCATGAACATGGTATATGCTTCCATTTATTTGCATCTTCCTTAATTTCTTTCTCCAGTGTTCTATAGTTTTCTGAGTACAGGTCTTTTACCTCCTTGGTTAAGTTCATTCCTAAGTACTTTATTTTTCTTGTTGCTATGGTAAATGGGATCTGTTTTCTAGCTTCTATATCTGATGTTTCATTATTGGTATACAAACTGCTTTTGATTTCTGAATATTGACTTTATATCCAGCTATTTTGTTAAATTTGCTTATTAGGTTGAGTAGGTTTTTGGTGGAGTCTGTCGGGTTTTCTATGTACACTATCATATCATCTGCAAATAATGACAGTTTTACTTCCTCCTTTCCAATTTGGATCCCTTCGATTCCTTTTTCTTCTCTGATAGCTATGGCTAGAATTTCCAAAACGATGTTGAACAGAAGTGGAGAAAGTGGACAGCCTTGTCTCGTTCTTGATCTTAGGGGCAAAGCTTTTAATTTTTGCCCATTGAGTATGATGTTGGCTTCAGGTTTCTCTCATATATGGCCTTTATTATGTTGAGGGTATGCTACTTCTATTTCCATTTTGCCAAGTGTTTTTATCATAAATGTTGCTGTACTTTATCAAATGCTTTTTCGGCATCTATTGATATGATCATATGGTTTTTGTCTTTCATTTTGTTTATGTGATGTATTATGTTTATTAATTTGTGAATGTTGTACCATCCTTGCATCCCTGGGATGAATCCCACTTGATCATGGTGTATGACCTTTTTAATATATTGCTGGATCTGGTTGGCCAATATTTTTTGAGAATCTTAGCATCTATGTTCATCAGAGATATTGGCCTGTAGTTTTCTTTCTTAGTTGTATCTTGACATGGTTTTGGGGATTAGAGTTATATTGGCCTCTTAAAAAGACCTTGGGGGTCTTCCCTCTTCTTGGATTTTGTGGAATATGTTGAGAAGGATAGGAGTTAGTTCTTTTCTAAATGTTTGGTAAAATTCACCTGTGTAGCCATCTGGTCTGGGGCTCTTGTGCTTTGGGAGTTCTTTGATTACTGCTTCAATTTCACCAGTTGTTATTGGTCTATTCAGGGTTTCTGCTTCTTCTGGATTCAGTTTTGGTAGGTTATACATTTCCAGAAATTTGTCCATTTCCTCCAGGTTGTCATAGTTCTTGTCATATAGTTGTTTGTAGTAATTTCTTACAATCTTTTTTATTTCTGAAGTATTAGTTGTGATTTCTCCTCTGTTGTTTCTGATTCTGTCTATTTGGGTCCTCTCTCTCTTTTTCTTGATGAGTCTGGATAAAGATTTGTCAATTTTGTTTATTTTTTCAAAGAACCAGTTCTTGGACTTGTTGATTCTTTGAATTGTAGTTTGAGTCTCTAAGTTATTTAGTTCTGCTCAGATCTTGATGATTTCCTTCCTTCTACTTGCTCTGAGCTTTGTTTGTTGTTGCTCCTCTAGTTCTTGCAGCTTTATGATTAAGTTGTTTGTATAAGCTTATTCTAACCTTTTTAGATAGGCCTATATTGCTATGAATTTCCCTCTAAGATCTGCCTTTGCTGTGTCCCATAGGTTTTGAGCTGTTGTGTATTCATTGTCATTTGTTTCCAGGAACTTTTTGATTTTTTCTTTGATCTCATTGCTTACCCATTCCTTACTTAATAGCATGTTATTCAGTTTCCATGAATTAGAGTGTTTTAATTTTTTTCCTTTGTTGTTGGTTTCTAGTTTCAAGCCATTGTGATCTGAGAAGATATTTGGTATGATTTCAATTTTTGTGTTTTTGTGAAGTGTTGTCTTGTGACCTACCATGCGGTCTATCTTTGAGAAAGTCCCACGTGCATTTGAAAAAAATGTGTGTTTTGCTTCTTTGGAGTAAAATGTTATATATCAGTTAAGTCCATATTCTCTAGAGTGTTGTTCAATGCCACAATATCCTTGGTGTTTTTTTGTTTGGAAGATCTGTCCATTGTTGATAATGGGGTATTAAAATCCCCTACTATTAGTATGTTGCTATTCATGTTGCCTTCTTGAAGTCCTCCAAGATTTTCCTTATGTATTTGGGAGTTCCTATGTTGGGTGTATGTGTGTTTACAAGAGTTATATCTTCTTGATGGATTGTTCCCTTAAGTATTATATACTGTCCTTCTTTGTCTCTTTTTAGGGCCTTCATCATAAAATAGATTTGGGCTGAAATATGTATTGCTACCCCAGCCTTTTTTTCATGTCTATTTGCTTGATATATATATATATATTTTCTATCTCTTCACTTTCAATCTGTGTCAATCTTTTGTTCTTAGGTGGGTCTCTTGAAGACAGTATATATGTGGGTCATGTTTTCTTATCCATGCAGCTACCCTATGTCTTTTGATTGATGTATTTAATCCATTCACATTTAAGGTTATTATTGATAGATACTTGTTTATTGCCAATTTTCCCCTTTGTACCTGTGTCCCTCTCTGTCTCTCTCTGTTTTTTCATCTTTCAAAGCAGACTCTTTAGCATTTCTTACAATGCTGGTTTGGTAGAGATGTATTCTTTTAGTCTTCCTTTGTCTGTGAAACTCCTTATTTCTCCTTCCATTTTAAATGAGAGCCTTGCTGGGTAGAGTATTCTTGGTTGTAGGCCTTTGTTTCCCATTACTTGGAATATTTTTTTGCCATTCCCTTCTGGCGTGTATTGTTTCTGTTGAATAATCATTTGATATCCTTATTGGAGCCCCCTTACATGTTATTTGCTCTTTCTCTCTTGATGCTTTTAGGATTCTCTCCTTGTCTGTGACATTTGCCATTTTAATTATGATGTGTCTTCGAGTGGGTCTGCTTGGATTCTTCCTTATTATGACCCTCTGTGCTGCCTGAACTTGAGTAATGTTTTCACTCATCATGTTAGGGAAGTTTTCTATCATTACTTTTTTGAACAGGCTTTCCATTCCTTGGTTCTCTTCTCTTTCTGGTATCCCTATGATACGGATATTATTGCATTTCACGTTGTCCTGCAGCTCTCTTAAAACCTCTTCATTCTTGTTCAGTCTTTTTTCATTCTGTTGCACCGTCTTGAAATATTTTTCTACATTGTCCTCTAGCTCACTGATCTGATCCTCTGCTTCCTTTAGCCATCTTCCCAGAGTCCTTGAATGGCTGTTCTCTGGTCATAGCCCAGACTAGCCACACAGCCACCTGAATGCATTCTGGGCCTCAGCTTCCTCTTCTCTAAGATGAATTGACTGCACTAAATGCAGCGAGAAAAATATAAACTCTGTTACTTGCTTTTAGAATGGTTCTTGAAGGATGAAGAACAAATCTAAATTTCTGGAGGCTTTGATTTGGCCACCCCCCCCCACCCGAATAACTGAATTCTCAAATATCATGCTCTTCAGGGAGACATAAAAGCAAATTCAGGTTCACTCCTATGAGACTGATAGCATAGCATAGAGGTCAGTTGGTGATTAATAACTGAGAATCTATGTTGGAGTTTTCCAGAACTATCTTTGCAAAAGACCTTGAGTTCCCACAGCAAATAGGTGAGCACATGCTATTAAATTTTTTATTAGACTGTCAGCCTGTGTATCTGCTCTAAAACATGTAGCCCATAAAAACATACTTTAGTTCCCTTTAGCTGACTTGCAATTTTCTTCAGTGGACTTATAGTTAATGTCCTTTTCTATACTTACACCCAAAAAGTAGGAAAAACACTGCAAAACAGGCCGTATTCTAAAATAGAAAGCAGTAAAAGGTAAAGTAATTGAAGTCCTGAGCCCTACCCTACCCTTGAAAAAAGAGCAAATCACAGTGGCCCCCTTTTATGCAGGATCTGTCTGAAACATTTTATTTCTGAACTTTGTAAAGCAATGGGAAACCCATTAACTTCTACAGGCAAACCAAAAAATAAATAAATGGTATTTGTAGCTGTGGGGATGGAATGGAGTTTGTGCTCATTACAGGAAACAAATGCACAGCAAATCATTTCTGGGACTTGTCCTCCATGAGGTGTTGGTGTTGATGGACAGAGAATTCACCCATTGTCCCTCCTTTGTTTTTTAAATTATTTTTATTCTCATCTGAGGACATTTTTTTTCTTGCTTTTAGAGAGGTGGAAAGGGAGGAAGAGGAAGAGAGAGAGGAACATTTATCTGTCACCTCCCATATATACCCCAACCAGTGATCAAACCCACAACCTGGGTATGTGGCCTGACAGGGAACTGAACACTCAGCCTTTCAGTCTGTGGGACAGTGCTCCAACCAACTGACCATCTGGCCAGGGCAGCATCGTGTTTGTTCTTGATTCTGTATTCTCAATGCTGGCTGCTTGACTAGATGCTAGGCCTATTGGAGTCACTCAGTGAATGACCACTGAAGGGGCCCCTGAAGATGCCTAGTCCCCATAAATCATAGAGACAGCAGCTTTCCCAGCTCTGCTTGGGCCCAAAGGCACAAAATAAGAACCACAAGATCATCAGGAAAGGAATAAAGTGAGTAGGTATGGCATTTCCTTACTCCCATTTGGCTTCCTTGGAGATAAGCCGGCTTCTAGAAGGTCTGGCACTTTCTGTCCCCTGAGACACACTGGAGACTCTTCTCTCTCCCAAGGTGCACTATCAATAATATGACAGCTCTGGGGAGCTCTTCCCAGTGGCAGCAGCTTTCTCAGGTGACCTGGTGCCACAGCAGTAAAATGTTAAGCCCAAAAACTCCCCAGCAGTCAATGGATGACTTGGGCTGAATCACTAAATGTTAGGCCTCCAGGGCTGTTCCATTGAGAGCTACTGACACAACACTTTTCCAAGGAAGTCCTGCCTCACTCAGCATTGGTCCCATGGAGTCTGCCCACCTGAACACCAAGGTCCTTAAAGGCTCTCCTTTAAAAAAGTGTTTTTAACTCCTTACCCAAGGATATGTTTATTGATTTTAGAGGAAGGAACAGAGAGAAACATTGATGTGAGAGAGAAACATCTATTGGTTGCCTCTCACATGCACCCCTACTGGGGATCGAACCTGCAACCTAAGTATGTGCCCTCACCAGGAATTGAACCCACAGCCCTTTGGAGCATAGGATGCTGCTCCAACAACTGAGCCACCCAGCCAGGGCAAGGCTCTGCTGGCTGCAGTTCCCCTTCCATGGCACACAAGTGATGGGATAGCAGGCTGGTTCTCAGACAATTGAATTACACCTTGTCTCTAAAAGCTGGTTCATTTCTACTCTGCTTCCGAGTCTGTGGAAGAAATCAAGTATGCTTACTCTGCCTGACTATCCAATTTTGGTCATCTCCACCCCGACCATAAAATCCAAAGACTCAAATGGAAAAGTCTCTAAAAGGCTGACTCAAAGCCTTTTTCTTCCATCAGCTATCTCTTCAAGTATGATGTTTGGAAGACTTGGTTGAATAACTGTCTCAGCACTATTATTCTGGAATTTCCAGAGCCAATTCTTCTCAAAAAAGTACATACAAGTTATATGGATTTTTGGTTTCCTTTTGTGTTTAGCACACCAAAGCCAAGTGGGAAATGATTAATCTCAATGATGAATATTGACATCCAAAATCATAAAGAGGGATCATCTCAGAAACAGAACTGTGGTTTGGTCTGAAGGAATCTATTAAGATAATAGGACAGAGTTACTGAGAACAGGAAACCCAATTGTCACTATGGATACAGGGGAGGCTGTGACAAAAATCTATCACACACATTTTCTCCAGAAAGCCTTGATCGTTTGAGAATATTTGGGTACTTTTTTATTATGACAACAAAAATACATGCCTTCATACAAGTTCAGTGATGAGACACTGAATCATCCTGTTAATGTCAGGACAAGATGGGTATCCCACCTGAACCCCTAATTCTTAGCCCTGCACTCAAGGTAAGAGAAAGAAGTGAGGGAAATATTGGATGGGAGGAGGCAAAAAAAGAAAACCCTTAGAAATTATAAGAAATCACAGTTATGGTGGTTATAACATTAATATACAAAACCTGCTGCTTTCCTATATGTCTAGTTAGAAAATAAAATGGAAGAAATCATTCCACTGAAAATGGAAATATTGAGAAATAAACAATGACAAATGTATAGGACCTGTCAGAACAAAACCATAAAACCTACTCATTGATGTAAAATTAGACTTGAATACAGGCCTAGATTGCAGTATTTTTGAATAGAAAGATTTATTTTATAAGTTCATTATGACCCCAGTTTTTTTTTTTTTTAAAGAGATGCATATCTGTGTAAGAGGTGGAGCAGGGAGGAGAGAGTTGAGGGAGCATTGACCCCAAAATATTCCTATTAATATGACATTTAATACTAATATGAATTAGACCTCAGAAATATGAAGGCATTCATGGAGACATAATTTTTTAAAATAAAGCCCAACATTTAAAGGAATGTAGTTTACAAAAGAGGTGGCATTTTGAACAAGTGGGGAAAGACTGTAATTGTATTATCAAAATGTAATGTTATATATTTTATTGGCACAAGTGACCATTTGGAGAAAACAAGGAAGGCATCTTTACCTCCATTACCTGCAATAAATGAGTTCCACGGAGTTAGGAGATGTGAAGATAAACAAAGGAAACCATAAGTATTTAGAAGAAAATATGAGTAAGTTTATTTATCATCTCAGAATGGGGAAAGCCTTTTAAAACTAGAAACAAACCCCAGGATCTACAAAGGATAATATGATAAGTTGACAACATAAAACTTTACACTTTTTCTATGACAATAAATAAATTGATAAATAACATCAAAAGGCAAATAAATATTTCAAGACATAAGACGGAAAGGTTCGGACGTGCACAGGCGAATTAATATAAAGGCTGTTGTTTTCAGCGAGTCACACTTTTCTAACCACATGTCCTTAGTACATTTGAAAATGGCAGAGCAGTTATTTGGGTGGTCAAAAGAGAAACTACTTTTGTTCACTTTTTAATGTTTTTCTATATGAAACACAAAACAAAAAAGGCTTTATTCAGAAGCAAAAATGTAGTAGGGGCCCATTTTCAGATAGCAATAAGAAATGAAGCATTTTCTTTATATATCAAAACATTCTACTTGATTCTGAAGGTAGTTTAATAGATAAAAAGAAAAAGACGAAAGAAAATACTGTGTGTAGTTCATCCCATGTAGAATGGGTGAACTCTGAGGACTTGCCTGGCATGATGCAGGGATGGCCTTATTTATCAGTCTTGTAAACAAGGTCTCCTCTCTGAACCTGCCCACAGGTGCTCCCATACATAATCTCTCTCTCTCTCTCACACACACACACACACACACACGTGCATAGCACATGCAAGTCACCACCTTCCCCAGTGCAAACAAGCCATGTGCATTAGCCAGAAACAAGTGAAATAAATGGCTGGAGGAACATAGGCAACTTCTTTTGCTCTGAAACATCTAATCTTAACTCCTGATGTACCCACCTCAGGGGTCAGGAGCACATTAAAGATCCCAGGGCTCAAAGCCTTCTGCATTTTGAGCTCTGGGCAGTCACTGGATGAAACAGTAGAACAGGAGATATTTTCTTGTGTCTCCCTGAAAATAGGAAAGATGGAGAGAGGCAAAGGGACTCAGCTAGCATTCTAAGTGGTGAAATTCAAGTTTCCTTGGCTTTTAAAACACGCACCACACAACTTTCTGGGCTGAGCTGGTAGACAAGGTGTGGGGTAGCAGGTCCTCAAAGCCAGACTTCCGAGTTACTGGCTGTGCAGCCACTGCTGGCCTGCCAGTCCCTCCTGCTAGCCACGACTGCCTGTCATCCAGGGAAGCCATAGACCACACCATCCCCTCACACACACAGGGAGCAAATAGGTCCCAACCCATGCCTGGAAACATGGAGAAAAGGCATAGAATACTTGCACATTATATTGTGCAGTTGAATGGATCCACAAACTTCTAAGAGTACTCAACCCCGGTACATATGAATACATCTAATGCATTTATTTTACTAAACACACAGATGGCTTAATTTAGCTTTAGATATTCCATTGGGCTGGTAATTCTTTTTTAAATTTTTTATTCATACCCAAGGACATGATGTTCATTCATTGCCTCTAGAGAGAGAGAAGCATTTATCCATTGCATGCTCGAACTGGGGATTGAACCCACAATCCAGGTACGTCCCTTGGCTGGAATCAAACCCTCAACCCCCTGGTTGCTGGACAATGCTCCAGCCAACTGAGTCACCATGACTAGGGCTGGACAGGTGATTCTAACAGAACTCCACAGTCCTTTAGGTTTTGCAGGATAGATCAGATTCACTCCACTCCCCACTGTCTGGGGCAGCATAGCTTGGGGTTGCCTGGAATCTACAGAAATGCACCTGACTTGACCGGGTCCTGTCCTGCTTGACCAGGCAGGGTGGCAGAAATCAAGCCAGTAAAAGGATCATTTACAAGGTCAACTAGGTCTTTCTTTCTTTCTTTCTTTAAGCATTGAAACACCACAAAACTTTTTACCAACTGCTTTTGGTAAATAAAATCTTAATTGTAGGTGTTTAGCTTTAGTTTGGTTTATAGATGTTTCCTTTCACCAGTCAGGTATTGGAATGGGTTTAGTGAGTGGGGTTTATTATTAGTGGAAGTAGAACCGATCAAGGTTTGTGCACAGGCAAAAGCAGACGTTGAACTGTCACGCAAGTGACATGCAGGCATGCAGAACCAGAGGGAAGGCCTCCAGCCTCCTGGGCAATGTGTGGTCTCCCTGCCTCTCAGCAGGGCTCCCCAGGAAGCAGGATGGGTAACAGGACCTTTCAGGGGTCCTGCTGCCCAGAAAGCTGTCCCAGGGATATCCAGCAACCCATCTGAAAGGATTAAACAAACACACAAACATGTGCTGACATCCTACTGCTGAAAGTGACAAGGAAACTGGATCCAACAGGACCGACAGTGATCCAGCGACTGGTCTCCCTCAAGCCGAGATCCCCGCCAGTCTGTGCGTGTCCTGCCCGCTGGGGACCGCGGCAGGTCACGCAAAGTCCTTGGACACAGCCTCGACAAAGTTAGGCGCAGACATGAGGATGCCGATGGTGCAGATGATGGTGAAGACGGAGAAGGCCATGAGGCACAGGCGGTCCACCACACAGGCGGCGAACTTCCACTCGCTGCACACCGCCTCGCTCTCGTCCTGGCCGCGGAAGCGGTTGGCGATGTAGCGCACCTCCTCCAGGATCTTGGCCAGGTCCGGGTCCCCCTCGGAGGGCGGCCCACTGTGCAGGAGGTGTTCATCGTGCGCGTGCGCGGGGGAGCAGGCCAGGCGGCCGCACACGACCCCCGAGTCCGGGGTCGGGGCACAGTGCACTCCGTCCAGGCCGCGGAAGCCGATGTAGAGCAGGTTGCCGTTGGAGGCGGGGGGCCCGGCCACCGCGCTCATCTCCACACTGGCCAGGCTGCAGCGGCGGGGCTTGTGCTGGCACGCGGGGCGCACCTTGTCCTCCCCCGGCCGCTTCATACGCAGGAACCAGGCGCACCAGTTCAGGAGGATGATCCTGGTCTGCGGAGACACAAGAAAGTCTAAGGAGCTGCTGGAAAGTGGGCCCCAGCTGACAGAACCCTACAGGACCTGCCCTGCTTTGGGCATCCCCCGCTCCCCCTGGGGAGAAGCTGAATTTTCCGTGGGGCACATTGCAATTGCAGGGAAGACAACTGCATGTGGGAAGGGAAGCCTGTCTTGCTTGGAAAAGCCAGCCCTGAGCTGTGTGAACTGGACAAGTGGCTTTCCCTCTCTGATCCTTCCTTACAGCGAATTGTCTGTCATTCCACTTATCCAGGCATTCATTGGTTGATTCCTGCACCTTCCCTGACTGGGGATGGAACCCACAACCCTGTACATGGGGACCGCGTTCCAACCAGCTGAGCTACCTGACCAGGGTGCCCCAGAGATTTTCAATTTACAAGGGCAACCCAGTGACATCTGTCAGATGCTGCTGAACCCCTAGCTTGAAGCTAGGGGTTCAAACTGTAGTCAGAGCGCTCCTCCCCTTTTCAATGCTGTCATATGGCAAGGCTGGTTTTTAAGTTTAAAAGCAAGTGCAGACAAAGTTAACCATGTTAAAAAGAAAATGAGGGTAGTGCTCCCAAGACTGAAGAGATGTGCAGGGCCAACAGGTGTTAGGTTGGCAAGGATTACTGAGCTGTTTGACTTCTTTAATAAATAGAACTAGGTATTTCTTAGGTATTTCTTTTGCCCTAGGGGCCCTGGGGGAGGAAACAAACACACTCTCAGGCAGGCACCAAAGATGTATAAACCAAGAACGTTTAGAACCTCCTGCCTCAGTCATTAGGCTGCACGAAATAGTGAGATTACAGGCACAAAAACACTTTGAAAAGTCTGAATCGGGGGTTGCTGACCTTTCTGGAAAGGGCCAGGTAATACATGTTTTAGCCTGTGGCCCATGACCTCTCTGTTTTCACTCAGCTGTGCTGAAACAAGCCAAAGGCAGCCACAGACAGCCTGGAAAGGAGCAGGCATACCTGTTTCCTAGTAAAACTTCACTTGTAAACATGTTTCATGGGCTGAAAGTGACCACCAGGTCATAGTTTGCTGGCCTCTGATCTCAAGTATTTTCTAGTCACGCGTTGCCCACATGCACAGAAGATGCTGGAAAGAAACCTCATCCTTGTTTTTCCCTTTCATGGAAAAAAGCCTCAGTCTGGGTAAAGAAAGATATTCTTGCAAGTCTGTTTAGACAAGAACCTGAAAAGCAGGTCCTTGCCCTGAAATCATCCAAATACTGATACTTCTTTTTACGTTGGTGTATGATTGCAGGCTGATTCCATCGGCCACATGATAGGTACATTTTCTGTCTGTGACATGTGAATTTCATGCCTGCTGCATTTTCTTGATAATCATTTTTATGCCATCAAAGGTGACTGTAGAACATGGGTACAGGGACAGGCCATGAAAAGGACAAGAAAGCACGAGAGCAGTTTCACTGTGTCTGTAAAGACAACTTTTGGTCACAGCAGGTGGCCCTCTATCTCCTGCCCACAGCCCATGATCACCTGTCTCCTGACCCTTGAGGGTTTTCCATGACTGGTAGAAGCAGAGACATTGGTTCCATATAAACTTCAGGCCATATTAGCCCCCCACATGAGGCTCATGGGTCATGTCACTTGGGCCTTGTGAGGCTCTGTGAAGTCCATACATGCCCCCATTTTATAAGTAAAGAAGCTGAGGTTCAAAGAGGAGAACACACTGGCTTGGCATCATAGGGATTAAGTCCCCTAACTTATGTAGACTTCTGCTGCCTGACCTGTAAAAGGCCCTGCAGGGCTCAATTTTAAACTCCCGTGACTATAGCCCAAACCCACGCAGTAGCACTTTGGGCATGAGTGTGCCCAGACCAGAGGCAGCTGGGGGCACTCAGACCTGAGCGGCTCCTCCTGCCACATGGGGGCTCTGTACATACCCAGGGGCACATCTCAAGCTGACACGAACCATACAACCAAGTTGATTATGAATTCATGGCCTGAATCATTTAGCCTTCAAGGCTAAACTATCTCAAGAAAATGGAATTATTCTCTTGGCACTTATCAAACTGTGCTCGTGACCCCTTCTGTTAGGTTACAGTTTTGTTTCTGGCTGTGCAAATGTCACATAATGCCACTGCACTCAGCAGGATCTTCTTCATAGCAGCAGATCATAATAAAGGTCCCTTGGAGGCTGTTTAGGTTTCAAATACACTTGGAAAGAAAGGAAAATTCAGTGCGCTATGTAAAGTGAGAGAGCGAGATACACGCTTCATATTTCATTTGCAGCCTTTGGTTTTAGCATGTTCTTGTGCTGAGAGGCAAGTAATTATTTCTCTTCATTAAGATTTTTCTGGAACAGTCCAGCGCTGCTAGGTCATTAAAAACGGTTTGGTGCCTTTATGTCTTAATTCCCTTATTTTTACATGAGTCCAAACATTAGAAATAAAAATATGTGTTGGTATTTGCGTAAACAAATACTGGAAGGAAACAAAGTGAATTAATTCACATGGTTTTCACCATTGGCGGTGGAAGGATGGGCAGGGGTGGGAACAGAATTTCCTTATGTGTAATTTAACTTTTATAACATGGAGATGTACTCCCTAGTCCAAACAGATACATAGATAGACAGAAAGTGGGTCAGGGTTATAAAAGAGGGAACCTTTTCAAAACAAGTGCATGGATGCAGGCGACAGGCCCTGTACGTGAGGTAGCTCCATTTAACAAAAGCTCACTCTCCTGCGGATACAATGAGCTGTGAGAGAGTCATTGTTAAGTGTAAGAACTTGCCATGGAAAAGGATCTAAGGGCATGAAGCAACTTTGTAAAGCCATTTTTTTGAGATCCCATATATGAGTGAAATGTGCATGTGGTCTTTGTCTTTCTCCATCTGGTATATTTCACTCAGTACAATACCCTCTGGGTCCCTCTGTGTTGTCCCAAAGCTAAGGTTCCATTCTCCTTTATGGCTAAGTCATATTCCATTATATGTTTGTACCACATCTTCTGTATTTAAAAGTATACATGCTACAAATTTACAAAATAAAAAACTACCAAAAATAGTGGCTGTACCTAGGTTAATTTTGTGTAACTGTAAATTATCGCACAATGGATGTAGTCAGAAGGGCCAAATCTCCGTTTCTGGAGGTTAAACAAAATGCATCTCTGCTGGGAAGGGGCCCTGCCTCACTGTGGTGGTGGTGGTGGTGGGGTAACAGAGGAAAGGAGGGGAAGGGACGCACCCACTTGGGCATCTTGCCACCGTCGGGGTCATGGTGGTGGTACTGCAGCACGATGACCGTGACGACCACCGAGAGGCCCACGATGATCATAGTACTGGCGAAGTACTGGGCTGCGGAGAGAGTGGGTGTGGGTTGAGACACAGCCTCCAGGGTACAAACATCACAGGGCACAGAGAGGACCCAGACCTCCAATAAGACTCAACAGTGCCTGGCAGGGTGGCTTCTCCCGTGAGAAAGCAAGTAGACCAGTGTTACAACTGAAACCACCTGGATACCTGGATGGGGAGAGTGTGGGCACAACTCTCGGAACAACTGTAGGGCACCATGTGCTAGGAGTGTGACAAGGGCAGACTGGGGCATCACCTGGCTGTCCTCCTATCATGCCTGGAGACTTAGGGTATTGATTGGTTTGAAAGATGAGTCTGGCCCCACTTACCCAGAGACTTAGGTCTATTTGTTCTGCCAGAGGAAGAGGTCAGTAATGGTGCCTTTTTAGGCTGAGCACACCCACTTTAGCTCTGATGGGTGAGGCTGCATGTCTCCACCTTGTTCCAGGTGAGAAGCAGCACAGAGCAGGGGAAAGAGCTCCCGTCTGGTCCGCTGACCACCATCAATGAGTCTGCACAGCCACCCAGCCTTCTGGGGCCTCAGGTCCTTCATGGACCAGTAGGACAGGGGTGGCAATGCCTTCCTTGCAGGGTTGGTGCAGGAGTTAGTAATTCTATGGGCCGGTGGCCCAGCACAAAGCCTGCCACAGGGTAGCATCCCTTGCTTGGCAGCTCTGATTATTAAACCTGCAGGGTGGCTATCTGCTCAAGATACACCTGGGTAGGAACACCTCCTGCCCTCCAGGTGGGAAGGAACTCACTGTCCTCCCAAGGAGACCAACAGGTGCCCATGAGGAGCTTCTGAAGTCAGATGTTTGAGACATAAAGTTAACACCAGTGACCAGAAGGGGATACGGCCTTTAAAGAGGTGATTAAGTTAAATGAGGTCATTAGTGGGACCTGATCCAGTCTGACTGGTATCCTTATATCAAGGGGAGATTTGAAGATTTGGAGACACCAGTGATGAATGCAGAGATAGAAGACCAGCCAGAGAGGGTGGTCACCTGCAGGCCAAGGAGAGAGTTTTCAGCAGAAAGCAACCCTACAAGCTCCTTGACCTTGGACTTCTAGCACCCAGAACTGTGTGTGTGGAGATACATTTCTGGGATGTAAGACCCCCCAGTTGTAGGATTTTACGGTGGCACCTCTAGGAAGCTAATACAATTACCTATGGAGGGACCCTGGGTCAAAGGCTCTCACAGCTGAAACGTCAAAACACAGGTCAAAGCCAATAGCATCCTGTCCTTCCAGACTTGGGCTGTGGATTGGCCATGACTTTCCCCATCAGCTTGTCAGTCAGGGCAGGGCCCACCCACTGCCCCACCGATGGCAGTTTCCACTGCAAGTCTCTATGGAAAACAGTGGTTTGGAAGGTGGAAGGAATGGTGTAAGACTACCAAGTTTAGGAAGCCTAGGGGTGTCTGTGTAAGGCTCCCCCTTTCCCAGCTACCCCTAGGAGCCACAGAGGATGTCGTCAGTGGCATGGGCCAACAGGAGTGATCACAGGTGGCATTCCTGTTTCTGTCTTGCACTGACAAAGCAGAGCGGAAACTCTCATGTTGAACTGAGTATCCATTGGCAGAATATTGGCTTCCTGTTTTCACATCTGGCTGGGAGGGCTGGTTTCCTGTTCTGTTCTGGTTTCCTGGCCAGAACAGAACCCTGGCTGCAGTGGTGATGGTACCAGATCCTAACCAGTGTACCCCTGAGCATCCTTTTGCACAGTCCTGCATATTGTAGTCTAGGGAGGCTTCCAGCACAAAGCACAAAGCAATGCTGTTTGTTGCTGCCGTCCCTCCCTGGGCAGAAAGCCATGCTCTAGATCTGTCCTGGCTAAAGCATATTTGTCCTGCTCACATGCTCTTGCATGCTTGAACTTTATACAGGGACATTGGGTTATCCCAGAAAGCAGTGGCTTTCTGGAATATAGGTGTGTGCCCATCCCATTTTAACAAAGGATTTGTGAGAAAACACTGATCTGAGCTATAATAATGAATCATTCATGGTCAAATCACTGGCACCAAAACAAGCAGGAGAGGGAGAGTTAGGGAGGAAGGAGGCATTTCTGCATCTGTGGGCTAATCTGCGAAGTGGGTCTCCCCACTGCCCTCACCTGTGCCCTGGTGAGCAGAGGCCATGGACTACTCTGAAGAGTTATAAGCCACCTCCTCACAGTAGACACGAGTGGACACTGCAGCTCTCCATGACCTTGGAGGATGAACTTGGCCTGAGCCGGTGCTAAGAAATCCTGCGCACCCTGTGAGCCCATGTCTCTGAAGGGGCCAACACTTGCTTACCTATCAAGGGCACTGAGTCGGATGTCGCAGGCATGATCTCAGCCACCAAGAGCATGAAGACGGTAAGGGAGAGCAGAACTGTTATCCCTGAAACAAAAACATGGATACGTCATTTAGCAGCATTCCAGAGGTCCTCAGTGGAGTTAAATTTATGAGCCAGAACTTTAGAAGAATGACACAAAATGAAATACCAAAGTTAGCATTAGTATTTCTCATTTGCTTTACAACATTAGCATTGAGAGGCCATCTCATTGGGCAGGAAAAAGTAAACAGCCAATTCGAAGACTTGACTTTGCTACTTTATAGCTGTGTGACCTTGGATGAGTCACTGAATGTGCCCCAGCTTTGTATTTAGAAGAAAAGGACTTGAGAATGGTTTCTACAAGAAGATAAGACTTGAGGATGGTTTCTAAATATGCTCTCTAGTAACTAAGAATTTGAAAAACTCATTTAACCATTCTAAATTTTTAATGATCTTTCTATTGTATCACCCTAAGGAATTACACTGTGTAGGGCAATTTGCAAATGCAAGCTGATAATGGATCTAACTAAATTATTTCCTGTACACAGTGCACGCTGGCTGGTTGCTGCTGAAAAGCAGAATGGGGTGGCAGATGGGGAGAAAACCCAGGCCCTTTAGGGAAGAAATGGCCCCTTCCTGGGGGTTCCCACATCCATGTAGGAGCAGAGGATGCTATAGTATCTCAGGAGGGCTTGACTAGTACACAGAGCTGACGACCAGAGGCCTGTGTGTGGTTCAGGGGGGACATCCTGGATTAGGAGGTCAGGGTGTAACTTTTCCCTGCAGTATCTCTCCACACAGAGCCGCAGTGCTGAACTCTGAGCCACGCCCTCCTGTCCCATCTCAGATTCCCACTGAAGATCGACACTTACCAAGGGAGATTTTCTCCCCAGAGTCTGCTGGGAGCAAGAAAACCAGGAGGGCCAGGGCAGAGATGAGCACACAGGGGATGAGTAGGTTGAGGCCATAGTAGAGGGTCCTGCGGCGGATGGTAACGGTGAAGGTGACATCAGGGTACGGCTCTTTACAGCACTCATAGAACTTCTCGCTCCGCTTGCCCGGGATTCCTCCAAGGGGAAGGGAGAAAAGGAAGCACTGTTCAAATGAAATTACCCTGTTTGTTTATTTTAATGTGTATCACACACAAACCTAGCCATGGAGTTTATGTGCTAAAAAACTGGGTAATCAACATTTGAATAAACACTTCTTGCTTTATCATAGAGTTGCTTGGGAGTATCTGGGAATATTGAACAAATTAGTGGGATCGTTTGATGGATTGGAATTGCATGGGCTATAGGTTGAATGTTTGTGCCCCCCAAATTCATATGTTGAAACCTCACCTCCAATGTGATGGTGTTTGGAGGTGGGGCGTCTGGGAGGTGATTAGGTCAGGGGGGTGCGGCCCTCAGGAATGGGATTAGCACCCTGATGAAGGCGGCCCCTAGAGCTGGCTGGCCCTCTCTGCCAGGTGAGGACACAGGAAGAAGACAGCTGCCATCTATGAACCAGAACGCTGCCCTCACCAGACACTGAATCTACTGGCTCCTTGATCTTAAACTTCCAGCCCCTAGAACTGTGAGAAATAAATTTCTGTTGCTTATAAGCTACTCAGTCTGTGGTATCTGTTCTAGCAGCTGAGTGGGCTAAGACATTATTGTAAGTAATATATTGTAAACTTTACACCATTATAAATGTAATTATTGGGTTTTTACTTCAAATCTTCCAGCGTAGGTTTCCATGATCTGCAATGTGCTATCCAGCATTATTTTAGGCACAGAGCAGATTTGAGTGATGTAGGGATGCCTGTATCAGCACTGGCTCGTTTGAATGTTTCTTACCAAGTTCCTCTTGGGAAGCACTGACCTTTCTAATTGCTTTTGTTTCTAATCCTATTGCTTTCAATAAATCATGGAGAATGCCGCAGGGTGAAATAAATACTCACACTGAAAGTGGAATGAAAAAAAAAAAAAAAGTTTAGGATTTAAGATTTTATTTATTGTTTTTAGAGAGAGGGGAAGGGAGAGAGGCAGAGAGGGAGAGAGACATCAATGTTTGGTGGTTGCCTTTCACCCGCCTCCACCTACATTCCTGGCTGGAGACCCGGCTTGCAACCTCATTATGTGCCCTGGCTGGGGAATCAAACCAGCGACTTTTGGGTCCACAGGCCGGCACCTTATCCACTGAGCCACCAGCCAGGGCAGAAATCCTGAACTTTTAAGCAAGCACAGGGATAAGGCAGTTTCTTCTAGGCAGCAAGTCTTGCGCCTCTGCTGGGCTTACCCATAAGGTCCCATTCTCCGTTCGGGATGTAGCCGCTGATATCCGCCTCCTGCATCTGGAGGTCCAAGGACCAGCCTCCATATGACCAGGATCCAAACTTCAGTTTGCACTGCTGCACGTCAAAGGGAAACCAGCGTACGTCGATGTAGCAGGAGCTCTTGAATATGCCTATGTAGGTGATTGACACTGTCAGAACACATATGTGTGTATGTATGTATACATATATGTATGTATAATATATCACATGTATGGATTATACATAATATTGTTCAGTCTTTGAAATTATGAAATTCCTGCTATTTGCAACAATATGGCTGAAACTCGACAGTATTATGCTGAATGAAATGAGACCATGACAAATACTATACGGTATCACTTTTACATGGAATTTGAAAAAAATAGTTGAACTCATAGAAAGAGCTGCATGGTGATTGCCAGACTATAGTTAATAATATTGCATACTTGAAATTTGCTAACAGAGTAGCTTCTAAGCATCTTTTTAGAAAGGTCAGGTACCCTTTAGAAAGGTATGTGAGGTAATGAATGTGTTCATTAATTTGATTGTGGAAACCATTTCACAGGGTCATCACATTATATACTTTACATATATTATGATCTGTCAACTATATCTCAATAAAGCTGGAAAATATTAAAGATTAAAAAACACAGCAATCCCTTGGTCTCTATCTTCATGTGCTGTTCATGATACATGATGCCTACTCTTCTGAAGTGAGAACCTTGCTCATCTGTTAAAGTGCTGGTGAGTTAAGCAGTACATTCCTTACAATGTTCTGTACATCTTTTTTTATCCTCACCCAAGGATATATTTAAAAAATTGATTTTAGAGAGGGAAGAAAGGAGAGAAAGAGAGACAGAAAAACACCATCATGAGACAGGAACACCCAACATGAGAGAGAAACACTCCTGTACACACCCCGATTGGGGATCAAACTTGCAACACTTTGGTTTACGGGATGATGCTCCAATCAGCCGAGCCACTCAACCAGGGTTGTATATTTTTTTGATTGGTGCTTCGTGCACACATTCTCTGGCCTTCTCATCTCCCTTCAAGAGGATGCAATGTGGGCATCAGCGCCTCTCACTGAGTGTGGCCAGACAGGACCTGAGCCCCTCCTGCCACTCCAGACTGCAACTAGACCTTCCAGAATAAGCTGGATCTTTCTTTAAAAAGTCTCCAGCAAAGAACTCAAATGAAGCTTCACTGTCTTAACATTCAGGACAAGAACAGCATGCTCTATTGAAGACTGCTTTGAGTAATTGCTAATGCAAATAATTAGAAGTTCTGTAAATGTGCTCCTACCATGCATGCATGTCTTCAGATTCAACATAATAAGAAACGTGAAGGATATGGAAGGTCCCAGAGGAGTTGGTGAACATGTACTTAGAAAAAAAATTTAACAAGCGTATGTGTGTGTACACATGTGTGTGTGTGTGTTTTGGTGAGTGGGGTATTTTTCTTAGGTTAAAAATTGAAAAAACACTTGGTTATCTAGAAATATACCTGGATAATTTTAAGTCATCTGAATTCTTGGAGTGTCCTTAAAAATTTTTTAATGGAACTGCTGTTTGATCCAGCAATCCTATTTCTGAGACTATATCCTAAGAATCCAGAAACACTAATCAGAAAGAACATAAGCACCCCTATGTTCATAGTAGCACTATTACAATAGCCAAGATCTGGAAACAGCCTACTCATCAGTAGATGAGTAGATTTTTAAAAACTGTTACATTTACACAATGAAAGGCTACTTTGCTGTAAAAAAAAGAAAAAGAAAGAAAGAAAGAAAGAAAAGAAAAGAAACAAAACTTGTACCCTTTGTGACAGCCTAGGTGGACCTGGAGACTATTATGCTAAGTGAAATAAGCCAGTCAGAGAAAGACAAATACCATATGATATCACTTATACATGGAATCCAATAAACAAAATAAACTGACAAACAAAATAGGACCAGAGGCATGGACACATCGAACAGACTTTTAGATCTCAAACGGGATGGGGGTGATGCTGGAAGAGATTAGCCAAAGAACATACATGTATAGCCCATGGACACAGACAATGGTGTAGTGAAGGCCAGGGGTGGGGGTGGGGACTTAGTGGAAGTGGCAAAGAGGAAGTGGCAAATGGGAAACATCTGTACTAATGTCAACAATAAAAAGAAATCATGTCCAGCAGATATATAGAACTATTACAATTCAACAGAAAAAGACAACATAATTGAAAAATGGAAAAAAAAAAACAGTTCAAAAAAAGATGAGAATGAAGGCTAATAGATTTAACTTGAACAGGCAATGCATGGGCACCAGCAAGAAGTTTCCACTGAAATGAGTGATTCCAGGCTGGGACAAGCTGGAAGTGAATTTCCAGGTGGCAGGTCTTGAAGAGGAGACCAGACAAGGCCACCTCAGCAAGGGGTAATGAGGCCTGCCTGCCCAGAAAGACTGCAAGGCTGTGGAAGGCAAAATAGCTAGGGTCCCAGTTGAAAGGGACTCAACAACCTTGCAAATGTGGACCCCACACCCAAGTTAGGAAAGGATGATAAACTTCCAGCCCCCCTGAGTTGCTTTAAATACAATGGCAGTGTTTCATTCAATGTTCATAGGAAACTGGAAATCATGGCAGATGATACCCCCACGAATGGGCTAGAACCCCCAAACCCACGGTGCTTGTCGAAAATGTAACTCTGTAGCTGAGTCATTCCATTTCTATGAAATCTTCAGACAAGGACAATCACTAGCGACAAAGAGCAGGTCAGCGGTGGCCTAGGGTTGACCATGAGGAGGGGGATTACCTGCAGACAGGGAAAAGGGATTTTTTTTGGGGGGAGGGTGATAGAAAATGTCCTGAAACTAGACTGTGGTAATAGTTGTACCATTCGGTGAATTTACTAAAAATTGTTGACTCATGCATTTGAAATGGGTGGGTTGTATGGCATGTAAATTTTTTATATATCAGAAAAAGCTGTTAAAAATAAAAATATGAGATGGGAATAGGCCCAAATCACTATTCCATAACCACGTCTCAATTTCAAAGCATGTGCCCAGAACACACATTGTCTGCATTTGGCTGGATGGGCAGACACACACCCGGGTCAGCCTGTGCTTCCCCGGGGCATTCACTGACCCAAGCCACACAGCTCTCCAGGCTCCTGTCAGTCAATGTGGCGGTCCGCAGTCGCAGCATAGTGGCCTGTCCTAAGCAGGTCCTGGGGCCACAGAGGCCAGGATGCAGGCCGAAGACACAGGTGACTTGAAGGCCAGGAGTCCTGCTCCTGTAGCTAAAAACAGCCTCAGCCTTCGGCACCATATTCTGTGACCGTGTATGTGAGTGTGAGTGTGTGTGATGTGTGTGGAATATGTGGTATGTGTGGTGGTGGAGGTGGGAGGTGCTTGTAGATTAGGAGCAGAAAATTAATCAGTCACAGTGAGAAGAAGATACTCCTTGAAAAGAGCATTAAAAAAAATCATTTCAAGATTTTTAAAATCCTGTTATTATCCATAGGCCACAAAGCCATGTTTCAGAGCCATGAAGCAGTCACAGAACAGCCCAGGGTCCCAAGAGTCCATAGGAGTCATGGGCTGGTGAGAACACAGGCAATCTCAGGAAGCAGTTAACCACTGACTGATTAAGAGAGAGGAGGACACTCATTCAGAACTGAGTCACTAATGAGCTCCCGGCTGAAGTCCAGTGCTCGGGGATCTAACAGACAAGTGCTCCTAATGTCTGCACTCAAGAAGGTGGCTAAGCACATTCACCAACTTGCCCCCAACAGCTGGAGAGCAGCACTTGGAGAAAAACACCTGGAACAACACCTGGAGAGCAGCACCTGGACAGCCATACCAGGATAGCAACACCTGGGGAGCAACACCTAGACAACACCTGGAGAGCAACTTGTGCCCCAAGTTCAGAGCTGGCCCAATGGCTCATGGGAGCACCATCAGAACTGACACCCCAAACTCAACTTGTCTCACTGCAGGAAGACCAAGGACGTTATCTTACCTGGAGGGAGGTACTGGCAATGCCCGGAAGAATTCACTAACACGTTGGTGTGGAATGTGGCATCAAATCGCTCATCGGCACTGGAAACAGGAAAAGGATGTTGTGAACTGGCACTGTCTCCCAGTGCCCTTAGGCCTGCCATTACCGTGGACCAAGCCACTTGGAGAGGTGCTGTTGGTGGCTCTCTGGACACCCTGGCATTGGTCTGAGAATATGTTTTGCAGGTGGCTCAAGAGACCTCCTCAGAGACAGGTTCAAAGGGGCTAATATCCACCCTCATTTCGTATAATGTCATTTTTTTTCATATGCATCTAGAACAAAGCTCTTAGCAAAAATGAAACTGGAAGATAATTTGGGAGGACACCGGCAGATGGCAGATGGGAAATTTCAGTCTTGGTGCAGAAGATAAAAGTGGGTGAAGGACATGGCCACTGTCCACCCCACGAGGACAGGGATCCTGCCCCACTGTGTTCAAAGCTTTAGTTTCAGTCTATGAAAAGCCCCTTTTTGGGAAGTGCTTAACCAACGCATCTGGAATGACCAAAGCTGTCATTGCAGGAGGCACCTGGGCCCCAGCTGGGCCCCAGAGTGGTCGAGGGCTCCATGATCCTCGATGACAGGAAGGAGGACAGGTGCAGAATCAGGTACCAATGTTCAATAAATGCACCCTAGTCCCTTCCCCCATCCGTATGAGTTATCAACACAAATAAGTGAGGGAGAGACACAAACCAGGAATAAAGTACCATTAATGCCCTATGATCATGTCTCTTACTTTCTGTAATCTTTGATATCTGGGGCCTTGCTGACTTGGGGTGGAGGGCCTGTCCCCTTTTCACCAGGGGTAGCTTAGAGATAGTAAACAAACTGCTTATCAGTGCAACTCTCAAATACAGACCAACCAACGTCTCCTTTTTTGGGATCTCACACTCCAGGCCACTGCCCATGTGGCCTCGTCACCAAGGGCTACATTCCAGGCAGCTAAGGACAGTCCTTATGCCCCAGAGCCCGTCCCAAGCCTCCTCCCCACCTCTTTCCTGCCCATGGGCCCTCACTCATTTGGCCTCCTACCTGACCCTGGCACCTTCCTGTGGGGTCCTGCCTGTCCTGTGCCTCCTGATTCTAGGGAACTGAGTATGATAAAAGTTGTTCCTCATGACAGTCATGCCTGTGTCTGATGTCTTACCGTGTCTGATTAAAATAAATCTCAAGTACCCTCAAAACATTGCCCCCATACACTTATTTTAAAAAGTAAACTGTCCCAAGAAATGTCAAGGCAGCTGGTCAAGATGCTGGCATCTCGGAACAAAGCTGCATTTATTTGAGCATCCAGGAGATCTTCCCACTTCGGCGGAGCCTGAGGCAGACACACTTTTCTATTCCTCAGGGTCTTTAAATGCAAAACTCAGATCAAAAGACAGTTGAGAACAGCCTTCAGCATGACAGATGCCATCGGTGACAGACTTAGGAAAAGATCCAAGAAGAGAAGTCAATGAAAGGCATGAAAATTTACTTCTTAGAAAAGTCAAATCCTTCACAAAGTGGACGAGGAGAGAGAGAGAGAGAGAGAGAGAGAGAGAGAGAGAGAGAGAGAGATGAAAGAGAAACATCGATCTGTTGCCTTTCACATGCACCCACAACCTAGGCATGTGCCCAACTGGGAATCAAACACTTAACCACTGGGTGCAGGGTATATCATTCCAGCCAACTGAGCCATGCAGCCAGGGCAAGGACACGTTGTGGGATATTTTGTGTGTGTGTGTGTGTGTGTGTGTATTTTAATCTTGTAATAAGAAAAAAGGAAACCAGAAACTTCAGGAGCAAAAGTCTGTACGAGCAAACCATGGTTTGAGTATGAAACAAAAATCCAATAAGGCTCAAAGGAAGAAGGAAGAGAAGGAGACTAAAGAGTAATCATAGAATAATCATAGAATATGATAATTGTGATTAATCATAAGAGAATAAACATTTGAGATGAAGAAACACTCCTCTTACTTCCAAACACACACAGAGGTGAGAAGAGGAGGGCTGAGGATGAAAATCTTTGCTTGATGGCAGTGTGTACCAAACTGTTTTTTTTAAATTGATTTAAAAGAGAGAGGGAGCGAAAGAGAAAGAGGGTGGGAGAGAGGGGGAGATGAACATTGATATGGGAGACATCAATTGGTTGCCTCCTGCATGCACTCCAACAGAGGATCGAACCCACAACCTAGGTGTGTGTCCTGACTGGGAATCGAATCTGTAACTATTTGGTACATGGAACGATGCTCCAAAATGAGCAGTCCAGCCAGGGCTGCACCCAATTGTTTTAACAAGTCACATTATAAACAGTGGCTGGATATTCATTAGCTGAACATATGGGCCTTTACAAACTCTCTTCATGTCATTGCGTGATGTAGAAACCAGGTTCTCTAGAACCTCCAGTGTCTGCAGAGGTACTTTATGCAAATGTTTGATTTCCACATTTTTTTTTTTTTTTGTATTAAAAAAACTTCTAAGCCCTGGCTGGTGGCACAGTGGATAAGGTGCCGATGTAGGAACCCAAAGGTCGCTGCTTCAATTCCCAGTCAGGGCACATAACCAGGATGCAAACCAGGTCTCCAGCCAGGTCCATAGCTGGAGGCAGGTGAAAGGCAACCATACATTGATGTCTCTCTCCCTCTCTGCCTCTCTCCCTACCCCTCTCTCTAAAAATAATAAATAAAATCTTTAAAAAAAAAACTTCTAATAAAAATCCAACCACACTCAAGTGACTGTTCACACGTTTGTAACTCCAGAGACTACCAACATATTAATTCATGTGGCCCATTGAACTCCTTTTTGGGCGGAAGTTAAACTCAAACTTCTCTTGCCAAGGATGTGCGTATATTCGCACCTCTTGTAAAGGTGTCGCCCAGTAGAACCGCAGATTGCATTGCTCTTCTAGAAAATTGACATTTCCACTGACAATTCCAGCACAGAACCTGCACTGGGCTTGGCACTTGTTCCTAGCAAAAACCCAAAGTGTGAGGCACAGCACAAGAGAAACCTTGTTTTGCTCATTCCAAGCTGGGATTCTCCTCGTCTGATTTTTAGGTTTGCGACACAGACTTCGAGCTTCTGTTAGATCCCTGATTCAATTCTGGGAGGAAGAAAAAAAAAATTCCCCCCAGCTCTTCCTGCACGCAATTGGATCAATTTAATTGAAGAGACCCTTGAGATTGTATGACAAATGGGTCAAAACGAGGTAAAAACCTGTTACCATTAGCAACGGCTTACCTGTGTGACTGATGTCTCGGTATGGTTCCAGCAAAGCAGAAAATTGAGATAAATGAAACTGCACCGCTGTCATCATTATCCAAATGCAAATCTGAATGTTCATTATCCAGCTGTAGGGCTCTTTCCCCTTGGCAAGTTGATTTTTATACAGAAATGATATACAAGTAAACTCATAACAAATGTGCACTACTGCCCCTTTCTTTATGTTTTGCCCATTAGGGTTGGAGATGTGGTTTGTTTGAAAAAGGGTCCTGTTGCTCAAAGTTGTCTGAGGACAGTTTTCTGAGGCAGGGGATGGGTAGGTCCCTGTACACTGGAGTGACCAAGGATAATTAATCACAATTATCAAAGTTAAAGGACCTGGGAGGCAACAACCAGCACTACTGACCACACAGCCGGGACCTTACAAATGTAAATTCCTACACAAGGCCTTCCGTGAGGCTGGCCATGCATACTTTTCAACAGTTTCAATTAAAAAGATCAATGACTATGGAAGATGGTGCCTGTTCCCCGCTGATACAAATGTAAAAATAATTGCTTCCAGACCCCTTCCCAGGATTCCTGACTCTGAGTACTCGCCAGCCCCACCTTATTTGGACTGTCCTCCACCTGATGTCAGATTGTTTGTCACCAATGGGACGCACTGACAGTGCTGGTGCAGACCTGTACGTGTCCTTGGTCCCCTGACTACACATCTGCTTACTTCCTAAAGGCAGAATGCACTTTTAAGGCTTCTTAGTCCTCTGATGGGCCCAAATAAACCTCTTTTCATCTTAAAAAAAATTTTAATTGATTTTAGAGAGAACTAGGAAAGGTGGGTGGGAGAGAGAGAAACATCAATATGAGAGAGAAACGTTGATTAGTTGCCTCCCTGACCAGGAATTGAACCTGCATCCCTTTGTTACACAGGACAAAGCTCCAACCATCTGAGCCACCCAGACAGGGCTAAACTAATGTTTCTAAATTTTAAATTGAATCGATTGGATTCCATTGGTTAATAAAATTATATAGTTTTCATCCCTGGCAGGGTGATGCAGTTGGTTGGCGAGTCGTTCTATACATCAAATGGTTGCAGGTTTGACCCCAAATCAGGGGGTGTTTGGGAGGCAATCGATTGATGTTTCTCTCTCTCAAATTGATGAGCACATTTGTGAGTGAGGATTTTAAAAATTACATATGTTTCAAGTGTACAATTCTATGATACATCTTCTCTATATGGTATATGGTATTGTGTGTCCATTGCTCAAAGTCAATGCTCCTTTCACCATGATTTATTCCCTTTCCCTCTGCTAATTACCATGCTGTTGTCTGTATCGATGAGTTTTTTGCTTAATCCTCTTACCTTTTCACCCAGCTCCCCAATCCCCTTCCTCTCTGACAGCTGCCAGTCTGTTCTCTGTGTCTATGAGTCTGAAACTAACTTATAAAGGAGCTTTCCTCTTTAAATCAAAGATAGTACAGCCCTGATGGTCAGTGGGCATTCTCAGGGACCCCCGCAGAAGGATGAGGGGAGGGGAGGGCTGAACTGGCCCCTGCCCCTGGGCTGCACACCCCTCCCTGTCTTAGCCAGCTGGTGATGAGGACTGAGCTTCCCATTGAGTTCCTGTCTCACATATTTATTACACAGACCCTTGTGGTCACGTTGACTCTGTCTAATGTCACTAAGATCAATAAGCTCATCTCCAAAGGCCATGGTCTTGGGCTCTATCAGCCCTGCAGCCCCTAGGGTGCAGAGCTGGGGCTGCCTGGTAGACTGTCCCTGGGCCCCTGGGAGGAGGCTGCTGGCCTACATCGTCATGCAAAATGTTTCTAGAAAACTCTGCCCACTGGAGCTCCTGGCCCTGAAATTCTATTCACACACTTTGCATAGAGGCTTGTATTTCACCATTCCAAGCTGGCTGACACTGGGTTCGGTCAAAGTAAGTTGGGTGTCAGATGCTGAGGAAAGACCGTCGGGAAGCCATGGGATGAGAATCAGGGAGGGATCACACATTTCCAGAATGAAAGACAAAAGGCTGAAGCTGTAAAGCTCAGAGTTGTATAAAAGCATACCAGAAGCAGGCCAGCCCCAGGCCCTGGAGACTTCAGATCCAGGCACACCCTTCTGGGTGACCTGGGGCAAGTGGCTGAAGGTTTTTGAACACCAACTTCCTGCCCTGATAAATTTGTATGCTAATACTGACTTTGGAGCCTTGGGGCATGTTGCAGAAAATGCAGGGCCAAGCAGGTCCCAGCAGGTCCCTGGTGACGGTCCATGCTGGTGCAGACAGACTGGGCTCTGCATCAGCCCCAGGCAGACGGGTACCTGGGCTCCCGGTGACTGAATGACACACAGGTTCACCTGTCCTCTCTCCCTCTCTCAATTTCACTTACATGCTATGGGAAATACTGGAAGCAGAACATACCCACTGCTGTAAGCTGGGAGGAGTGTACAAGCAGAGAGAACAGTCCCTTCTGAATAAAATAACCACATGATGACTGCCAGCTAATATCATGTCCGAAGAGGAATGTATTTTCATAATTATTCGAAGCAAAAATGAAATGAAATAAAATTGTCCAAAAAGGACAAGAGCCTCTCCCATTTCACTCCTAGTGAAAGCGAAGGCCTCTGAGACTTGGGTTGCATCCTGTCATGTCTCTGGCCCTCTTCCCTGACGTGGTCCCGACTCATGGGCTCCTGCTGTTCCCAGGACAGGCCCAGGCGACATGTTCCTGCCTCTAGGAGGTCAAAACAAGATACATTTTTTAAAAACCTACAACACTTGCACAAATAGAAAGTGAACATGTGGCAAAGATTTTCTGTAAGCCATTTGTTCATGAGGGAACCAGCCAGGCAGCCATGTCACAGCGCAATGAGCCCACCAGACACGATGCATCCCTAAGGATCAGAACCATCCACGTTAGCCTCGGTGTTCTAGAACTTACGGTGCTGGAAACGTGGACGATGACCACAACAGACTGAGTCCACTGTGGAATCGGATAACCTTGAAGGGGCACCTGACCACATGTGGCATGTCACAGGGCACCGGTCATTGTTCTGTTATTTCTATTGATTTGCTTTGTTTGCAAATCAAAGATATTCACAACCTTTTCTGATGGGTCTTGTGCATTTGTTCTTTCTGCTTCCATCAAGGTCACTGACCTGTGTGGTACTACGTGAGTTGTTGCTTCACCTCCCAGCTTTTCTGGTGGCCTCACACCCACCTCTGGCTGTAGCTACATGCTCTCCCTGCTGTATGTTTATCGGACCCCCTATAATGTGGCATGTGTCCCCCTCTTCTCTCTCTTGCCCCTTTTTGTCTGGCTCAATGGCTCTTGTGTCCTTGACTTGATAATAGTGCGTGGTCCCAGTGTGTAAGACTTCCCTAAATATTGGTTGAGTTAATGAACAAACTACAATCAGAATCAACAGTGGCAGGGGTGAGAAAGGGGAGGTGCAGATGGACAGCTCAAGGGATGATTCTGGAAATGCAAACATGGGTTGGCCGGTTCCACTCACTTTTTAAAAACAGGCTAAGCGTCCACTTGTGTTCCACTGACCTTGCTTAGAAACAGCCTCCCTCCAGAGTGGGTCTGAGTATTTGATCATGAAGATGCTTTAAGGGCGCTTCTTAGAACCTCCTTCTCCAAGGTTCAGGCTGCAGAAGGACCTTTGCTCAGCAGAAGATTCCCACCAGAGCCCAGAGCTGTTATCAACACCTTTCACCCGTCTCTACCTCAACCCCCAGATCAGCCATGACTGTGTGAGCCTTTGATACCAACCTGGTGAACCATCTACAGGGACCATTAGCAGGGTCCCCACTGAATCTAAGGGGCTCTGTGGCACGGTGGGATCACGTGACACCATGACAGCATGCGAGCAGCTCATAGTAAAGCCGCTACCAGTTACAAGAATGCAAGTCCTGGCTATTCTCTGTCACCTCTGCTCCCTGCCTGCCCTGCTTTGGGCTGAGAAGCCCCCTGCCCCCTGAACGCTGTCCCCACCACTCCCATCACTGCTGTGTTCCCCATCAGGAGCTGGGGCTGAACCTTCCATCCGGTCCAGGTGGAAAGGATAGAAAGTTGAGTGTGTGACCCCTGTGAGCAGGGCTGACCATGCTGACACCGGTCCTTCCCACATGCAAGGCCCTGACCATGGCTGATTGTGAGCATCAGCTTCCCTGCTCAAAGCTGGGGCTTCTGGCCACCAAGCACACTTGGCTCACGGGTGGGGTAGGCAAGCAGAGCAGCTACCTTAAAAGCAGCTGTCAACCCATGTCAGAGGCAGTTGGCAGATTGTCACCCTGAGCTTCCCCATGGGAACAGGCCCCATTGCCCACAGAAGTAGCTTGCTTTTGAACGCATGCTATGTTGGCTTCCTTCCCTCCCTTCCCAGCCCTCACTCTCTCTCCTAAGGAAACTATGTGCCCTGAAGCCCTTGTCTGGGGCAGACCTCTGGGGAACCTAAGACACTTGGTAAGAATAAATTCAATTTCATCAGTAACTCATCGATTGGCACCATATGAACCCTCATAGGCTGGATCACCTGGGTATTTCCTATATGCATTGCCCCCACCCCAGATGCTGCCATAAACTACAGCATTTGGGAACATGTGACAGAGAGGACTGCATTCTCAGAGCCAGATGCAAGCCTGCAGGTGTGCAAAGGTCATTTTGTAAGGACTGTAGGAAAGGATGGTTGTGCCATGGCTAGGTGGCTCAATTGGATGGAGCATTGTCCTACAACCAAAACTGTTTCAGGGGTACATACCTAGGGTGTGGGTTTGATCCCAGGTCAGGACACCTAAGAGGCAACCAATGGATATTTCCCTCCTTCTCTCTCTCCCTCCCTCCCTCCCTCTCTCTCTCTCTCTCTCTATCACACACACACACACACACACACACACACGCAATAAAAGTATTCTTGGGTGAGGACTAAAAACAAAAAGAAAGAAAAGGGTTTACACCCCCACAGTGTCCTAAAAATACAGAGGCAACAAAAGCATCTTCAATACCTTCATCTACAAAGATCAACAACCATTTGTTGTTGTGGGATTTTCTGACTGAGCACCTCAAGACTGGAGAAGTCCAGAGAGACAGAGTTGCACACCATTGACAGCATACCCAGGTGTCCTGGCTTTCAATACCATCAAGGCCTTTCATTCTGCCCAAAGAGGACAGCCGTGACAGGGCATCCACAATTGCCACTCATTTGGAGCACAATGGTATTCAGAAAAATCCTTGAACAGCAGGCTTAAAGTAAAGCAGAATGAAGCCAGCAAGGAGCTCCTGGGGTCAGCGCCTGGCAGGCGTGTTTTTCTCCACGCTCGTCCTGTCATCGAACAACCCAGCCAGCTGGCTGGCAGCACCAAACCTTGCTGTCCATCCATCAGGGAAATGAAGCAGCCGTCTCAGACCTGATGCTGAGATGGCTGGTTTGCAGGGACCCAGCCCCTTCCAAGCACGGAAATGTGTTCTTGATACACCTCACAAATCATTAGTGGCTCAGACTGGGACTCCAGTGTCCAACTGGAACTGAGTGAGGAACATGATAGGTGTGCTGTGATGCTTCACCCAGAACGACGGCCTGTCCCCTCCTTAGGGAAAACCACACACCCCCACGCACATGAACGAGGCATCATGTGAGCCCACAGGAGCACATGCCAGTGAGTGCCTGGCACCTGGTGGAAACAGTTAAGCTCAACATTTCTCCACATCTCCAATAATGCAATATCTGAAGGTCAGGATCTCATTAAATTCCAGCTGGTTTTGCTACTTCCTGTGTCCATTTTTGGATTCAGTCCCAGTTTCCAATTTTACAGGTGGCCACTAGGATTTCTGTCCTTTTCTTCCTTCTCTAGCTCTGCCGTTATGACAGGGACCTGTCCCCTTGCGCCTCCTTGTCCCTCCTGCCTCCTCCATCTCATCTGTGCACAAATATTGAAAGCACTTTAGGTGTCCAGGAGACGTATCAGACCCAATATGCTTTCCTTGACAGCATGTGACAGAGAGACTTGTCCCCTGCTGGGGACAGGGGTTTGAGCTGAGGTCCAAGGCATGTGCGATGGGTGAGCCTTCCACGCCAGGATGGGGGACCATGTAGGCGTGTGTGGTGGGAAGGAGCTAGACACCTGGATGAGCTGAAAGTAAATGTCTGGCGGCTGGAACACAGGTGGGAAGCAAGTGGATGAGGAGACTGTAGGGGTGGGTGGGTCCACCTGGGGCTGGGGCAGTGTCACCTGAATGCAGATGACAGAGGGACCCCAGCGAAGGGCTGGCAGAGGTCAGGCGATCACTCTGTTTGAATAAGGGCTCTGCTCTTTTCCCTTATAAAGCCTGGTGGGGACTTTCTTTTTCTTTAATCCTCACCTGAGGATATTTTTAAAAATTGATTTGAGAGAGAAAAAGAAACATCAATGTGAGAGAGACATTGATCGGTTGCCTACCGTCTGCGCCCTGGCTGGGGCTGGAACCCAGGTATGTGCCCAGACCAGGGATCAAACCCGCCACTTGTTGGTACAAAAGATGATGCTCCGACCAATGGAGCCACCTGGCCAGGGCCCTCCTACAGGCTTAATCGGACACACTTAGCTGAGTGCACCTTCCAGCCACTACTTTCATTACATATATTGTCCAATAAGACCTCACTTAATGTCCTCCATAGGTTCTGTGACCTTAAGTGGAACAACGTATAATGAAACCAGTTTTGCCATAGGCTGAGTGACAGAAACAAGAGGTAAGCTCCTAGGAGATTCCATCAGTGTTGTAACGAAGTGACGTTATTCAAGAACCTGCTGTAAATATCTCTTTTGGTCCTTATTCCCTCCCTCCAAATTTTTCATCTCATTTCTCGTTTCACCAGTTTCCTTTCTTAGCATGGGATGGCTGGTCTCCAAAGAACGTACGTTCATTTCCCTCCCTCCCTAAGCACCTAGGGAATGGGGTGACTTTTCCTCCCTTGATCTGGGCTGGTTCCCTGCCTACTCTGGCCACCAGCACGGGCTGGACAGGCTGAGGGGTCCTAAGCTGAGTTTGTCAGGCGTCTGGCAACCCCCACGTCCCCTCAGGCAACAGCAGCCACCATGCTGGGAGACTCCTGCTCCAGGTGGAAAAGGCTCAGGGAGACAGACCTCAGGGGAAGCCACCTACCAACACCTTGACCTTGGACTTCCAGCCTCCACAAAAAAACTCATTTTTGTGAGGTAAGTCTTTGAGGTTTAAGGCACCCAGGCTGTGGTCACTGGGGTACATGCACCTCACTTGGTCACTAGGGGGCCACAGAATGTGCCTTCTCTGAACTAATTTAAGAAGCTGGAGAGCAACAGCAAGTCAGAAGGGGACAAGCTTCAAGGACAGGCCCCTTGATTCAAGAGAAGCGTGACCGCCAGCAGGAGAGACAGAAAGAAAGAAAGTTGACCCAAGAAATGGAATCAGCCAGTCTCCTGGAGGCTGTCCGAGTGGGACAAACAGGTTATGGGTCCCAGGGGTCATCTTGTAGGCGGGACCAGATGCTGCAGCCATCAATAGGAACTCTCTTTTTAAACATACTTAGCTGCTTATCACATTACAGGCCTCCTTGTGACAAGGTACTCTGAATTCCTTACGTAATGTAGCAAAGGATTTTAATGCTTCTGGGAACTGACCCCACCTGGATACCTGCCTTTTCGGCATCTGGTCTACAAATCGGACAGCTTTGGATTACAGATGAACCTCCCATTTCTTGACCTCAGGAGAAGGACTATGAAACAGGGCTGCTACCTGCCTGTCTTCTGTCAGCTGCAGGACAAGCTTCCGAGGGTGGTGAGAGGAGATGGTACTTGCCCCTTGCTCAGGACGCTCGCAGTGCGCCATGAGGATGGGGTGCAAAACAGTGGCCTCCAGCCCTGCCTCCCGCGGGCCAGCCACTCCTCCTGCTGTGACCGTGACGGCTGTCATTCAGGGGCAAAGTACTGCCACATGAGAAAAGGCCTCAGCATCAATATGCACAAAAATATCTATGCATGTATAATGCATAGCCCCACGGATGTGGCCGTTCCAGGCAACACACTGGGAGGGACATGAGCCTGCATGCCAATGCAGAGGACACTGGAGAGGGGACAGAGATGCTTCTCAAAGGCCACTTACAAAGCCTGGTGGGGCGGGGCACAATGGTCCCACAGGATAGACTGCATGTCAGGCATGTCTACAACATACTCAAATGTACTTAGTCGTTCAACATAGGCAAGAATAAAATCCCTTCTTTAGTCCTATGTGCTTACCTGTTATAAAGGAGAATGTCTGGCTTCCAAATCTGGCCATCTGGGAAACGAACCGTCTTCACGCCCGGGTATTCTGACACGTTCCACTGCAAATAGTGATCTGTCCAAGACTGACACACAGACAAGGACACTGAGAGCACTTGGCTTCCCTGCCTGCTAATATTGCCTCTGTGAGGCTATTACGTAAACCCAAAGCCGAACAGAGATCCAGACATTTATTCACATAATTGAGTTGCTAGTGATAAACTATAAAGACCCCAGGAATTAAATAATTCCTTCCAAAATGACCAGGGGTGGCACAAAAATCACATTTCGGGACTCACTGTCAGCGGGACCATATTCAGAGGGAAGCATTCAAATTAATTCTGGTTCATCACATTCCCCTGCAGTACCCACTCCTGACAGAAAGGGTGTTTTCTAGCCAAGTGAATAAATGTTTCGCTTTCAAAGTTTTCCATAAGGATGCTTTGTAAAACTAAATTCCCTTATATCAATTGGAATAAGAGCTAAGCTGGAAAAATGAAGAATATTTATTTCCGTGAAATAGCTCCATGCTTCTTCAGGGAAACTGCTCAGAAACTTCTAAAGGGCTTAGTTGGAGGCTTGAATTCTTTTTTTTTTTTTTTTTAAGACTTTATTCATTATTTTCAGGGAGAAGGGCAGGGAGGGAGGAAGAGGAGAGGGAGAAGTGTCACTGTATAGTTGCCTTTCACCTGCCCCCAGCTACACACCTGGCTGGGGACCTGGCTTGCAACCTGGTTACGTGCCCTGACTGGGAATTGAACCAGTGACTTTCAGGTTCGCAGGCCAGCGCCAATCCGCTGAGCCACCAGCCAGGGTGCTGGAGGCTTGAATTCTTATTCCCAGGCAGAAATAGTGCTTCTGATCCCACAACCCCCAAATGCACACATTTGGCCTTGGTGGGAAAACGCTGAATCAAGACACAAAGGTGCAGGGAAAGACCAGGAAATATTCATGAACACATGGACACTGAGTGCAGCTCCTTGGGGCCAGGCCCAAAATTGGTTTTTGAGTGACCTTTGCCAAACGAAGGCCAATGCCTTGGCTCCTCTGTCCCAGGACAACACACACCAGCACCACCTGGACTGATAGCTCTGTACAGACTGTGCAGGTGTGACCGGGCCTGCAGCTGCCATGCAACCAGCATTACTCAGCCAGTCACAGGCCAGACAGGTTTGGACCAGCAGCCCCTACAACCAGACTAGGCTACCATGCTGTGCCCAGGACCCTAGGACCACAGGCGTGCGGAGCTCAGACTTTCTCAGATTTAGGACATGATGCTACATGTCCAGCAGGGGACTCCTCATAATCAAATGCATCACTCTCTCTGCAGCAAAGCATATGTATTTATGCTACATGAGACCCAAACACCTCTACCACACACCAATTACAATTTGATTTTAGACTCAACAAGTTGGATGCAGAGTTACAAAAACAACAGCAGGGTCAGACAAAAATGTTAATATCCAGAGGTGTTGAGATTTGGGGGTTGCCCTCCTGAAACTAGTGCAAGGGAATGTCCCAGGGGCCCCAGAGTCCCCTGGAGAGGGCGGGCAAGCACTGGAAAGGCAGTCCCAGTTCTGGGGCTACCTGAAGCCAGACAAGAGTGGGTAGCCAGGTGAGTAATGTTATTTTACAGCCATGCGCCTTCGCAAATGGGGATGTGTCAACATCTACTATGCTGAAGTATCACCTGGGTGCCTAAGACAGACTCACCTGGCCGATGTTTCTAATTGGAGGCTGTTGGTTGGGGGACGGGAGAGGAGGGCAGCACCCAGAAGGGCCAGCCTTGTTCAAGCTGTTTCGCAGGAATGCCTCTGGGTCAGCTGCTCTTTCTTCCCACCATTGGCCCAGGGGACCCTTCTCTCCCCCTTGTTCTTGGCACAAGTCCCTCCACACCCAACACCTGTGCCCCGCTTTCCCTGATCTCAGGTCTCACCCTGGGGTGCCTCGCTGTGTTGCTAACAGATTATCCCAGAGCCTGTCCCTGCCCCTGTCACCGCTGTGCTGATCTGGGTCCTACGGCTCCCAGGACTGCCCGGGAAGGGAGGTATGGTGGGCACCCCTGCCTGCTGGAAGGATGCAAAGGCAGAGAAGAGGGAACAGGGGTCAGCAAACTAAGCCTCTTCCATGGGCCTCAACCTCAGCCATTTTGTTTGCTCCCAATTATGCTCGGACCTTGGTCACCACGATCCAGGATGTTGGCCTGATTGCCATTCCTGCTGACAGGAGGAGATGGGGGCACGCAGACCCTGAGAGGGGCGGCAGGAAACTTCAGACTTGAGCTCAACTGGATGGAGGGGTGGACAGCCCCAGTACCCCTACTTGCAGCTGAAGTGGGGGACACTCTTGAGGGACTGAGTCTTTGGTGAGATCTGATGCTCTCCCAGTAGATAGTGTCAGAGCAGAATCAAATGGCCTGACACCCAGCTGATGTCCAGAAAATCAGAGAATCCGTCGTTGGCATGGAAGACACCACACATTTGCTGTTGAAAAACTACATGCAAACATACGGTGATGTTTCTCTCCCTCTTTGCCTCTCTCCTTTACCCTCTCTCTAAAAATAAATCTTTAAAAAAAAAAAAGAAAAACTACATACATACATGTGTTTTGATATGTATTCAAGTCAACTGTTCTGATGTCAAAGGAAGGAAGTGGACCCCCTGCTCCTCCTCGTGCCCCAAACTTTGTTTTGTTTGTGACAGGATGATGTGTGTGTGACAGGACAGTGTGCCCCTTGACCATGGGTGCCAGCCCTGGACCCACACAGGCCAGGCCCCAACTCACTTCTCTATGGGCTCTATGGGCACAAAGTGTGAGCTGATAGAGTTCAGAAACCCCAAAAGTAAACACTTTAGAAAGCAATGCGGTTTACAATCTAATGTTACCATGTGAATGCAATTTGGTCCCTCATTATTAGGAGATAAAAAATAGATAATAATATAAGAAGAACTGAAAACCTAGAACCAAAAGAATGGTCAAAATTCCAAACCAAGAGAAGACAGATTATTTTTTTAAAAGAGCATACGCGGCTTTCTGGGTGGCCCAAAGGTCTCTGCAGAAACTGAAATGGCCCCTGCTGCTTCTTCTCATAGATTAAATTGGATTATGTCTGACAGCCTTCCAAAACAATAAAATTAATCCTCAAGAGAAAATCCACCAACCGCTGCTTCCTAGAGCTATAAAGAGGTAAATAGAGAACGGCTGCTTTCTCTTCCTTCAGGCCAACTAACCAGAAAGTCGGACAGAACCAAGGGCAAGGGACAAAATCAATAAACTGAGAATTTATGGTACTTATTCTTCTTTCTTTTCTTCCTTTCTGCCTCTTCTATTTTGAATGTATAGAAAAAGCTAGCATTTGCAGAATATTGACCTGGGCTACCCTGGGGCAGACTACGTGGATTTAGATTTTCAGAACAGGAATGCAGCAATATGAAACTCCAGAGGCCCAATTTCCTGGGCTCGCTGTCCATCCTGTCCACATGGCTGCCCTCCCTCCAGACCCCAGCCCCTTAGCCTTCAATATGGAGCTGCTCTCATATCTTCCCATTAGCCAGGCTAGATCAGGTGGCTGGTCCCCAGATGAAGAACCCAAAAAGCAGGAATCAAAGTGGCAGTTGTCTTGCAAATGGCCTGGGGGCAGCTTCCAAGACTGCCACGGTGACGTCTGAGTCCCTGTGTCCAGGCTGTGGCTGCAGGGGACAGCACACAGCTTCCCAGGTGGAAAACTGAATGGGACAGAGGTTTTGATTAGATGACGAAAGTCTCTTCTAATCCCCAGCTGCTTTCAATTCATTCTAATTGAGCCAGAGTCAGTGTCATAGCTGCCAGACAAGGTACAGGGGTCACTTTCCAGGTAAATGTGTCACATGTGCTCTAAAGGCACCTGGCATAGGGCTCATATGGTGAGCACCTGGGAACAGGTATTACTGAGTGGTGCCACATCATTGCTGTGAGTTCCAGTGTCCACACCGCCTCCAATGGCACCTCCAAGGAGCCACTTAGTCTTGACATTTTAACCTTCCTTTAGATTGTAAGACATACAGCCTGATTGTAAATGGCTTGGAAGAAGAAACTGGGTTTTATCCTCTCTTAGGCCCCCTTCACATGGTCTATGTCAAAATTAATGCCTTCCAAGTAGGTGCTCAAAAAGATGAGTTGAATAAGTACATGAGATTAAAGAGGTGAGTTTTAAAACAAATGAAGCAGAGGATGCTTCTGCAAGTACAAGACTTAATTAGAACTAAGCTATGCTTGGAAGAGATTTAGACACCTCTGGTGAATCTTTCAAAACAGGAATGTTTATTTATGGAGCAACTTAACTCAAAACATTACGTGACTATGTTGTTACACTTTTTTTTCTCCTAGAAATCAACATCCTTCCAAAAAAGAAAAAAAAAAAAACCCTGCCAAGTCTTTATGCTGATGAAGATCCATCACTTACTGAAGGCTAAGAAGTATAAGTACCAGGGATAGACTTGCCCATGACCTTATATGCCATGAGCATGTTGTATGTCTCTCAATGTCAGCATCACCTCTGTATTTTAGAGGGAACAGGAAATGTCCAGTTTCATGTAAACAAGGAAGCATTTGCATTAGCCCCCAAAATTCCTAGCGCTTTATCTTATACTACACAGTGTTCAAATATTATTTGGAAGCTGCCTTCATTTTGTATCACAATATCTTGGCCCCTCCTAGGTCCACCTTGTTGCACAAAAGGTAACGAAGGTCTGCAGCAGGCTAGGAACAAACCAATCGAGAGAGGGCCCTGGTCCTCCTGCAGCACTCACTCGAGGGGGTGGTAAGAGACTTGGAGCTCGCTGACAAATACATACATAATAAAAAGGTTGTCACGTGGTGGTGAGTGCTTTGGAGACAAAATGAAGCGGGGGACTGTGGAGACAATGTCTAAAGCAAGGCTCTCAGCAGTGTGGGAGATGGGACCTCATCCAGGGAACACAGACCCTATATCCAGGTCACAAGGAGTGAAGCTCAAGTTGGTGGGCACAGGTGTGAATGTGGGGTCTCTTCAATGAAGAATGCTACTTTCTATTCTTTGGGGGGAAATGCTCAGAGGTTTCCACTTTGCTCATTATGAGTAGGTTGTTCAAGGGTTCTCACACATAGCTAAGCGTGCCCCTGGGACACACAGTGGATGGTTTAAGTGAATTCATTTTCCATACATTCAGTTCCACTTGTATTCCCACTAACACTCACCTGCCCAAGGAGACCCCTGGGAATCCCGCTGCCTGAACAAGTGTTTCCCTCTCTCATTTCCCTTATTTCTACTCTTACCTGGAACATTGACTCAAAAAACAAAGAAAGGCTCAATACAAAATACTATGTGAATGATGTTAAGGATTGGGTGGCAGGCCCTGACTGGTGGCTCAGTGGATAGGCACTGGCCTGCAAACCCAACGGTCGCTGGTTCGATTCCCAGTCAGAGCACAGAACCAGGTTGCAAGCCAGGTCTCCAGCCAGGACCATGGCTAGAGGCAGGTGAAAGGCAACCATACATTGATGTTTTTCTCCCTTTCTTCCTTCCTCCCTGCCCTTCTCTCTGGAAATAATGAATGAAGTCTTTTTAAAAAATTGGGTGACACTTTCAAAGATCAGGTACGTTTTAATTATTTGCTTTCAATACAATTAAAGGCAAAACTTATCAAGTTGTCAACTGGTACACTTTGAAGAAAACTATGTAATATTTAGCATGCCATCTGTAAAAAGTTCAAGGAACTGAATAACATTTCTGTGACAAAGTGTGTTTTATTATGAACTATACATATTATTGCATCTCTTTTTAAAAATGAGAGAATGGGTGGACTCTGTGTCAATTTCCCATTTCTAGTAATAAAAAATAGTCATCTACAAATATGTAAATGAGTTTAAAACAAAGTTTCATCTTTGGTAAAGCAATGAATTTCCAATTCTTTGTTTAATAATTGCTTATTAAAATTTGTAATTAGTGTCGCCTTGATGAATTTTGTACCAAAATATCATGATTCTAAATTAATCCTGAAAAAAATTAATCCTGAAGAAACATTTTTTGCACTTATTTTTTGAAGGAATATTTTCATGCAAATATTTATATTTGAGAGAACCAAGACAGAATGATTAATAGAAGATTTTCAAACATAAAATTACATCACATTAGGATAAAATTTGTTATGCAAAGTGGAATAGAACAGTGCAAAGACAATAAGTTACAATGTAAACTATCTGACTATTGAAGAAGGGTTTGTTTGTGGGGTTTTTCTTATTGTTGTTATATTATATTCATCTCATTTCCCCCCCTCTGTTCTCCCCTTCTGTTTTTTATTTTTTTTAATGACTGATATGGACATCAAATTATATACTACTTAAATAGCTCTCATTCAATATAGAGACTAACAGTCTTATTTTTAAGTGTCAATACTTACAATTTGATGGAAGTGGCATCATTTGCAATGAAATAATTTTAGGGTAGAATTTTTAGATGTCAAACTGAAAATCCATGAGTGGAAGAATGGAGCACTTCAGCATTTTCTCAGGGGTCACTGGAGCAGGAAGTGAGAAGACCCCTGACTTAGGCAAGCTCTGGGTTCAAGTACATCCATCTGGGGGACATGCAGAGTGAGCAGGTGCTCCTGGGTCCCTAGGGACCAGGTACGGTATAGATGTGGACATCTAAACACAACTCTAAATCTTATTACTTGTCTTGCATGAAGTGCTTTTGAAATTTTCCCAAATCACCCTGTTGTAAAATGCAGGCATGCCTCAAACCTTGCAGAAAGCTGTGCTACATAAAAGGCGGGACATTGTACTTCACTGTGGGTATGCACGAATTTGGGAACAATTTTTCCATGGATCCTATACTTTCCCTACTATTCACCCACAAGCATCCCAGAAGTGAGCCCAGGGACACTGCGGTCTCAACTTACCATTTGCAGCCAAATGTTGGTGGTTAGAACTTGGTTCTTCTCATCCTTTAAAGAAAAAAAGAAAGGAACCATAACTATGGTGTATACAGTTTGGGACTGTATAGGAAGAATGCACCAAGTCCTTCCAAGCACACTTGAGCAGCAAAACACCCAGACTAAAGCTTTTCTTTGCATTCTGAGGTCATACACATTTATGACAGAACACTTACAAAACAGACTGAAAAGTATGAAATAGAAAATTAAAATGTTGCAACCCCACCATCTTACATACTTTAAAAAATTAAATTGGGTGCAAAGTCCAATTTTTTTAAGTCAAGTGTATTACCAGAATGCATAGTGTTTAAACCAAATATAAATATTTTATGCCGCCCTCCCCCGGATCAAGATAGTGAGCTGTGACCCCTGCTACCCCATGTGCTGTTACTAAGGTCTGTGTGGCCCACGTTCCTCCTGGTCCCTGTGGACGTGCCTCTTTTCCTCTCATCTTTTATCCACCAGGCAGCTTTCTAGGCCCTTGACATATACCTGCAAGGTAAATCCTGTCCGAGTGAGGAAACTAAGGGTCAGAAAGGAGAGGTGACTTTTTGAAGGGAATGCAGAAGCATGCCAACCCGTGTATCCACTATGGCTTTGCCCCAGCACAGGGCACCTAAAAAAGACACTTAACATTGACTGGCCGTTCCAAACAGCTGTGCATCACGGCCAGCCAGGTCCACTGCTGAGCACAAGCCAGTGCAACCAAAGACAGACAGGCAAGTTTCCCCAGTGAGATGAAGAACAGCATCATGCAGTATTTAGTGCCGAATTCCCACCTGAGGGGCTCTGCAGATTAAGCATCTCCACCCTCTCCAAGAGAAAATACTGATTAGTGATCCTATGCAGACACACCAGGGAACTGAGGCCAGGAACTCCTCCAACAGGAACTGCCTGGCATGGTTCGAGGACGGCATTCACGGACACATAGCCATGAGCCACGGCTGAAAGAACGCAGCATCTGCGGGGGCATGGTCAGATGATAGGGATGCAAATGAGAAATGGATGCAGTTTTTCATTAAAGTAAAAGTGTGTTGAATGTGTTAGGAGCCGGCAAAGACATTGATGCGTTGGTGCCCCTGCCCCAGCCGCTCACACCTTGGGCTGCTTAGAGAGGTGAGATTTTGGGGGTTCTGAGGGGTGTAAGAATCCTGCAGAGAGGCCAGGCTGCCTGAGAAGGGACAGAGAGTGAAGCCTGAGGAATCCCAGGTTAGGGACTGTGTCTAAAAAAAGCTGCCAATTTAATTACAGAAAAAAGTATTCCATTTCCAAAATAAAACATGCCAAGGTTTCCGATGGGAAAAGCTTTACAGCTCAACTTTCTTCCTTTTCTATTGAGCAAACAACCTTGACCGAGTCCCCCACCAGAATTACAGAGTTCTCCAGAACCAGTTCAATCTCTCATATTACTTGAAAGCACCTAGAAGCTGTCTTAGGACATTCATCTGTGGCCTCGATGGATTAAGGAGTGCTTTTTTCTAATGGACTTAAAATTAGCCGGCATGTTCCACTGAGGTGGCTTGCTTTCTTTTAATTGCATTGGTATCTTCATCTCTTGGAGAAAGGCTTCTGTGGTTTGGGACTTCGATCCTTACCAATCTAATTAAAAGGCTTTCTTCTTTCCAGCCTTCTCACTGAAACCTCATTAGAGTGAGACGGGATTTCAGTAGAGCACAGCAGCATGGGACCCCAGTGCGGCGTTTCAAACTGTAATCAACGCAAAGCTGCAGGCAGTCACCATCTGAGAGTCGCCTTGCCAGGTAGGAGAGACACGCTGAGGGTGAGCCCACAGAATGAGCAGAGAGGCTGCTGTCTGCTGTCCCAGTGTGGGCTCCCATCCTGCCCTCCCTTTCAGGGGCCACCCACTCGCTGGCTCGGTCTCTCAGTTCTCTCAGTGTGCCCCATGATGGGGCATCACACCCCTTCCCCAACCCTGTATGCAGTGACTCCCCCCCAGTTGTATGTTGAAACAGCCCCCACCGTGATGGAGGCTCTTTGGGAGATGCTGAGGCCTTCAGGCTATGACCTCATGACTGGAATTAGTGGCCTCATCAAAGAGGCCCAGATGGCTCCTGCCCTCCTTCCATCCTGTGAAGAGCCAGTGCAGGACGGCTGTCTCTGAACCAGAGAGCAGGTCCTCGCCTGACACCACACCTGCCAGCACCTTGACCTTGGTGCTCCAGACGCGAGAGCGAGACGTGTGCTGTTTCCACACTCTGCTACCCCAGCGGACAGTGCCCCCACCCGCAGTCTGGCCTCACTCAGCTCCAGACAGGAAGAGGGTGGGGTGGCTCTGCCCTCCAGCTACATAGCGTGGGCCATTGAGTCTAAGGGTCTCAGAGCAACTCACAAGCCCTTTCCACAAGCCATCATCCAGCCTGCTGTTTGTTCATTCATTCATTCACCCACTCATTCATTCATTCAATCAATCAACAAATGGCTACAGAGCACCTCCTGTTTGAGGCATGAGGCCACCATGGCAGGTGCTGTGGGAACTGAATAGACCCTGGTCCTGAGCTCATGAGGGCAGGGGGAGAATGACACAATTCAACACTGATACACTACAACCACTAACAGTGGACACAGAGACAGGAACGGGGCACCTTCAGAGGAGATGAAGGACAGACTTTCCCAGAGGGACCAAGAGATGGGCCTTAACTTGCACACCCTTTGATCCTGAAAAACCGAACAACTGGAGTCCTCATACTCGTGTGTCCTGCCCTGCCCCACACCCTCTTCCTTCCTTCTGCTCAAGGCTGGGGCCAGGTAGGCAACACTGGGCTGGGGCTGCCTCCTGCCTCCCCAAGGTCCCCAGCAGGGAGCCAGCAGCTTGGCAGGGCTTTGAGCTACAAAACCCATAGCAGGGAGCAGAGGCATTAGGGAGGTGGCGTTCAGAAGACCTGTCCTGTCCAACAATAGTCACTCGTGCTTCAGAAAGGAACTTCTTAGGGTTGTCAACACACAGGATGGCCACCTACCCCACCGAGGGGGCAGCCCAGGGGGCCCAGTGCCTCCGAAGTTGGCATGGGCCACAACTCCCGCACTCTGGTGCCCACAGCCACCCTTGGCCACCTGCCTTCCTCCTACATCCTCAGCACCCACATGCCCTGCTTCCTGACAGAGTCTTCTGCAACTTCAGCTCTGCATTCAGCTGTGAAGCCTCAGGGTTGTACACCTCTGCACATGGAAGTGACATAGAAGCCAAGGCCCAAGGCTTTGCTTCAGGAGGACAGCAGACGGCTCTGAAATTCCAGAAGTCCCTCTGGACATAGGCAGGAGGAATGTTCTGGCAATGTACGCAGGGGTCCTCTCCCGATGCCCAACGTCTGCTTAGGGACAAAATCCTGTTCCTCACCCAGGAGGGAAGCTCCCTTCTCTCATCCAATTAACCTCCACTGGCTCCAAAGCCACCAGCCTCCTGTGCTGCACTTGAGTTCATCTGAAATCCTAAAGCAGCTGCTGGCATTGGATTTAGCAGCCTCTTCCCCGCAACCTGGATGGCATGCTGCGTGAACACTGGCAACCTTCCCAACCCTGGCCAAGAGTCTGGAATAAATGACCAGATGTGCCTCCTGCAGAGCAGGATCTGAGCATGGGTTTCAGTGATTCCAGATGCTCAAGCCACTGCCTGGCCATTTCTACCCTGTCCCAACCCAGCAGGGCAGCTTGGGATGGCGCTAAGGCAGGCGAAAGATGCTCTGGGCATCTTTCCCAGCTCCCCAATCTGCAGGCACTCGGTTTCCGTGCTTTTCAGTTTTCTCTTTCCTGGAAGTGGGGAGAGAAGAGCTTCTCCAACCACTTTCTAGAGTGGGAGAGGCTGAGGCAGAGTCATATAGGCCAGTGGTTGGCCCTGTGCAGTCCCCCCCACCACACCCACACACACATGCACACACACAGCTTCCCCATAAGACCCACCCTCCTTCCTGACCCTGGTACCACACCAGAGAAGACAGGAGCCATGTATCAGGAAATCACAGGAGGCCAGCGTGGCAACCACCCCTCCCGCATCAAAATCAACTGGCCTGATGCCTCCTGTTTGTTTTTTTAACTTGAGCATTTCAAATATTACTGAGCCTTAAAAAAGAAAGAAGAAAACCCTGCACTTTGTGGCAGGGCTCTGTGCTAAGTGAAATGAGCCAGACATAAAAAGATGAATATGCATGATTCCACTAGTCTGAGCAATCCAAAGTAATCAATGATAGAAGCATAGAGATTGGTGGTTACCAGGGGTGGTGGAGGGGATAATGAGGAGGGGGGATTAGTCCAAGGGTACAGTTTCAGTTCTGGAAGATGAACAGAGAACTTCTATGCAGCAAGGAGGCTATAGTTAGTAACACTGTATGTTACACTTAGAATTCACTTAGAGCATGGATCTGAGATTGTTTTCACAGAAATGGTGATGATAATAATAATATAAACAATATACAAAGAGGGAAGGAGGAAGCTTTTGGAGGCGATGGCTATATTTACAACAGTTTGTGGGGAATGTTCTGTGGGTGGATGCTTATTTTCAAACTCATGAGACTGTGTACATTAAATATGTACAGCTTTCTGTATGCTCATCATACCTCAATAAAGTACAGTTGGATTTAAGTAGCTTTTTAAAATCAATCTCCTGGGATAGTCAAGTATCGGCTTTCAAATATAAGTCCAATCATGTATAATGTGCTATCTTGCATTTCTACAGCCATTAGTCTTTCAGAACTTATAAAGCAGCATTATTCCACCATACTTTGCAGAACTCCAACAATTTTTCTTTGTTTTTATGTAGATGTTGAGAAAAAAACAGATAATGGTAGATCTAACTGTGTCTACATTCTTGTTTGCACAGAAAATAGCTGGGTAATATAAATTTCCATCTGTAGTTTACAACAAGAATTACTTCCTCTATCTCATTTAGACTTTCCACCGATCATATTTTTGTCCCAGTTTTAAAGACTAATAAGTTGAGAGTTTGATTTTCCCTGAGTCAGCGGGATGTTCAGTCTGACAAAAAATTCATATCCAGAATAAGAAACAAACTCCTACCAATCAATAAGGTGAGGACAGGCAATCCGGTAGAAAAATGGGCAAAAGATGAACAAGCACGTGGTTTCCACCACCGAGGATGTCAGTAAATGATACCCGAAAATAACACGGCTCAACTTTTAATTGAGCGCATTTTTCTAAATGTCACAGACACGCTCGTGGGCACTTGCAGCCAGCAGCCCGTTCCAGCATGGTTCTCATTTAGTAACAGGCACTGTGAGAGAGCCCCATGTGTAACTCTACATGTCTCTCTTCTGCTTGGATGTCCTGCAGTGCGCATACATAACCTTTGTAATGAAGAGGACAGGGGGTGGTTTAAAGACAGTTGTGACACAAATCAAGCTCCTGGCCCTGGGTCATACAGCAACTCAACACCTGTGCTTGAGCCATGGCACAAGGCTGCCCCCGATGTCACAACAGTGACCACTTTGGCGATGATAACAGAAGACAGGTCCCTTTGGTATTTGTGTAGCACAGATGTTCTCAAATGATAGCCTGGGGAAGCCAGAGTTTCCAAGTTACCAAGGCATTTTACATTAATTGTTAGAAGTCGCAAGCCTGTTTCAAGAGTCCTTATGGGCATTAGTAGAGCTTTGCCAAGACCACAGGACACATAGTAGCAGGAGCAGATTTGTTATAGAAGCAAATATGAAAACCCAGCTGACTTCTATTAGGTTGAGCACTAAGGAGATTTGCAAAAATATAAAGCAATGCCACTCTTTTCACAAAATGAGCTGTGCTTGGGGAAATAGTTATTTTTCATAAAACATGGTTTATGTTAACGTAGCATGGGCTTATTATAATTGTAAACTTTAACATGTTTTCTTGGTTTTTATTTCTAACACAGTAAGTATTGATAGATATCCATATATAATCCATATAAAAAATTTGGGGGATCTCAATAATTTTATGAGAGTAACAGGTTCTGAAGCTTGAAGTTTTGGGGGTCATTGGTGTAGGACCCAGCTATCTCTGGGTGCAGAGAATGGCTATTTGGGGGTTGCCCATAGTCTGCATCTTGGGGTTACAGTGCAAAAAGTGTAAACATCATAGGTAGTCCTGGGCTCTGCTACTCAGAGCTATGGACTTGAATTCATTGAACCTTTTTGAGACTCATAAAAACAGAGTGCTTGCCATCTCTCCAGAACTATACAAGGATTACATAGGTAGCGCAATGAAAAGTGTCCAATGCCCTGGCTGAGTGGCTCAGTTGGTTGGAGCACCATCCCATACATGGAAATGTTGTGGGTTTAACATGCCTGAGTTGCAGGTTCAATCCCCAGTTGGGGTGTATATTGGAGGCAACCGATTGATGTTTCTCTCTCACATCGATAACCTCTCTCCCTCGCTCCCTTTCTCCCTCTCTCCCTCCCTCCTCTCTCCCCTCTTTCTCTTTCTCTAAAATCAATAAACATATCCTAGGGTGAGGATTTTTAAAAATTTTTAAGTGACTAAAATGTACTAATGTTCTCCACCTTTTAAGTTTCACAAACAAGTTCCTCCACTACAAAAAGACTTGGAGAGTTGGCCCAAATCAGCATGACTTCACCACCCCTCCAATGGCCTATTTTTAGAGGGTGCCTAAAATTACAGTTTCATGCTCACTGAAATCCAGCCTTAGAAGGTAAATGTTTGGATGTCCACATTTAAATAAGGTGAAGGGAGTAGCCAAGAATATATATCCATGACCTGTGGACACAGACAACTGTGTGGGGATGGCCTGAGGGAAAGGGGTCTGGGTGGAGGAAATCAAAGGGGGAAAAATTGGAACAACTGTAATAGCATAAACAATAAATTATCACTTAGATTAAAAAATAAAATGAATAAAGATTTAAAATCAAACCTAAAAGAAAAAATTTTTAAAACAAACAAAAAACCAAAATGCTGTTCCAGGCCAGTGAAACTGGAAGCACCAGAAGCAAAGAAAATAAATAAACACCCCAGCCCTCCCCCAAAAAAATACCACAAAGAAAAACAAAAAGCATCTTTGTTCAGAAAATACGATTATAGCTTTGTGATGCAAAACATAAAATATATGTAATAATCCTTCCATGAACAAGAGATAGAAAACTAATTCAGCAGAAATTACCCCCCGCCCCAACTTCAGACAACAGGAATATCAAAGGGTTAACAATAAATACATATGCTTCAAATTATTAAGCACATTAAAAATATCAAAAGCACAATAAAAAATAATGAACTTGTAGAGAAAATAAGACAAAAATAAAAGTTTCTCAAGGGAAAAATATATAGTAATTTTTTTATTATTAACACTATTACAGATGTCCCCATGTTTCCCCCTTTGCCCACCTCCGCCCAGCCCTCCCCACCCTTCCCTCTGGCCAGCACCACACTGTTGTGTCCCTGGTCATGCATACAAGGTCTGTCCCGAAAGTATGGGCTGCACAAACTGTTCTGATATCGACATTGGCTCAATACTTTCGGGACAGACCTCGTACTTGATCTCCGGCTAATTCTTCACCTTCTTTCATCCAGTCTCCTCCCCTCTGACAGCTTTTAGTCTGTTCCATGTGTCCATGACTCTTGTTCTATTTTGTTTGTTAGTTTATTTTGTTTATTAGGTTCTCCATAGCAGTGGGACCATACGGCATTTGTCTTTCTCTGACTGGCTTACTTCACTAAGCATAATAATGAATGGGTTACATATCATATAATAAAAACCTAAAATAATAATTAATAATAATAAGGTGAAGGCAGACCTACCAAATGACCTACCATACAGGGAAGAATAAAGAGATGAATACAAACACTTAAAAAACATGAAGGATGCAACTAAAATATACATTATGTCTCTAAAAGTTTCAGGAGGAGGAATTTTAAAGAAACAATGGCTTAGAAATTTCTGGAATTGGCTAACTAATCCTCAGATGAAGGAAGCACAAGGTCCTCAAGATAAGAATGATTCAAAAACTAATCCAAGCTCAACCCTTCCTCAGGTTATACATGTAAAAAACTTAGAATTAATCACATCCACCCAGCAAGAAAGCAAAATTGAACACGATTAAAAATCAATGACTTTGTTGAACTCACTTGAGGCTGGCATTACAGTAAATAAAGTACACACTGACATGTGGGAAAGTCAGGCAGGCCTAGAGAGTCTTAATGACATAGCATTGGATTATAACCAGAATATATGATAAATATCCATGAGTCTGTGCTGGCACAAATAAAATGATTGATTGAATAAATAAATAAAGGAGAGAGAACAGATCTCTCACACAGAGCAATTCCAAATAACTTATGCAGATAACTCACCTTTTAAGGATGTAGACTTTAACTTCCGGCTCCTTAAATGTGGGCTGTGCATAGTGACTTGTTCTAAGAACTACAGTTTGGAAGGGGCGGGGGACTGACTCTAAGTGGAGAGGCCTGGTGATCCTGACCTTATGTCAAATGATCAAGGTCAAGATCAACAGTGATGTCCTATTTATGGTATGAGCTGGTCTTCCTCCTTAAAGTATATCACCCCAGTCTAGTCATGTGAAAACACCCAACATATCCCTCTTTAGGGGCATTCGACACAATACCAGTCCTCTTCGAAACTGTCAAGATCATCAAAAACAAGGACAGTATGAATAACTGTCACACCAAGCAAGAGAAGCCGAAGGAGACATGGCAATTAATATAATGGGCTATCCCTGATGGGATCCTGCAACAGAAAAGAATATTAGGTTAAAAAAAAAAACTTAAAAACCCCAAAAGAAATGATGGACCTCAGACAAAAATAATCTATCAATGTTGGTTCATTGATTGTAACAAAATGAACCATACGAATGACAGATGATAATACAGAAAACACAGTGTGAGGTGAACAAGGACTCTCAAGTTTTCTCTAAATCTAGACCTGTTCTCAAATAACATATTTATTCAAAAAATAAAAATTGATGTGGGAGAGAAGCATCAACTGGTCGCCTCCCACAGGTGAACCCAGACTGGGGATTGAACCCACAACCTTTCAGTTACAGAATGATGCTGTCAGTGTGCTCTGTTATCATGCAGGTTGGTTCCTAGGAGATGCCCAATGCTAACTCCAAACCCAGGAGCAGAGGAAGCTGCTTTCAAGTCCTGCCCTTATGCAACCAGGCTGGGGTCCCATCGGAAATCTGTTGTCTATGAGCTCTGCTCAGAGACGTGCACCAATGAAAACCCGGTGGCTGAGTTTCATAGGTTCCTGGCTCACGTGGTGACCACAAGAATTCTAAAAGATCCCAAAGAACCTGATGAAGTTGGTGGTCCCCAACTGGAATTAGATAATCCTTTTTTGTTCCTCTGTGAAATCTATAAATAATGACACTCTCCCCACTGTTCCCCGCTCATAGATCTTTAGGCTCTGATTTTTCTCTTACAGACATGCAGAAAGCTAATCAATTACTAGGGCCAGAAATAATTTGGCAATTCATTCTCACTAATCACTGTGACGCTTGAGCACTCACAATGGGAAATTCTCCACTTCTCCCATCCCCAGAGCCAAAGGCCATTTCCCATCTAATTCAGAGCATCTTCTAACATCCTATTTTACATAGAGCAATGAGGAGATAAATAAACCCAATTCAAACTATTCACGGTCATCTTTTCTTCTGAAAAGTACAATGCAGTGACTCACACCATGTCACACAACCAAAAAAGACATTCGTTCCTCTCACAAAGCAGTAACAAACTTACTTTGATTTATTTTTTTTGGTAATTCATGTGATTAAATAGTTTGCACAAAGTTCCAAAGACATTCCTTCCCTCATAAATGACCTTTTGTGAGGTGTGAGCCAGTTAATACAGCAGGGAACATTATTTTCATCATAAACCCTGAACTGGCCAGGGAGAAAACGCCCTGCGCAAGGGTGGCTTGAGTGGAAACCTACACAATAGTTGCAGCTGAATTTCTAGCCCACAACTCCCCACCTCCTCTCTCCATGCTCCCCATGCTCAGCCCTTCACCTGTAGGCCCAAATCAATTTGCACGTGTTTTTATATTCATTATAAACCAAAAACAACTGGTTTGTTTTCAATCTAATGAAGAGATGCATCTTCCTTACCTTAGATCCCACTGACAGTCAGTTATTACAGAAGGTTACGTACGTATTGAAATGCTGAAAGATTCTCAGGGAAAGAAGTGCCCCCTGGGGTTTGATCATCTAGTTTAAGGACTTTGCAAACTACAAGAATGAGTTGCTCTCTACTCTCTTCTTAAGCATCACTGACACATCCTAACCTCCCCTGCCCAACCACGTGCCACACAGTACTGGCTCACTCTTCCTCCCCCAAGGCCACTCAAGTTATTCCAACCACAGTTCAAAGTCATCCTTTCATTCTTACTTATTCTAAAAGCTCCTGACAGGGGCCAGCTCTGTCACAAAGGTACCAGGGAGGGTGTTAAGACATCAAAGAACACACTCTCTTTTTCGGCTCTTACAAACTGAACCCAACACACTTAGGAATGAAAATCTTACCCAACAAACTCACACATGAAGTAGAAAGAAAAATACTAGAAAGGTTAAGAAAATATATTACTTTGGTGGGAAGTGTAAAATGAGGCTTCCCAAAACATACACATGAGAAAAAAAGTGACAGATTGCCATTCGATATGTTTATCTTCTCTATTTTCACTGGATTATTTTTAACACCAAGTTATAAATAATGTGCACAATGGCCAAATACTGCTACATTCGGGAATTTTCTTCCTCTGGGTGGGTTTTTCACCCAAGACAGTAGGAAATGAGCACCAAAAAACCTGAAAGAACGACCGGCTTCTATAACTGTGGACCATTTCTCTAAATGTGCACTAATAAAAAGGTGAGTATAAAATAAATGTAATAAACCAATTGCCTATTAAGCATTTCACAATGATAAGACTAAGAGCTGACAAGAATATAGCAAAACTGGCAGTTTCCATCAATGTGAGTCAATGTAGCAACTGGCACATACTGTACTTTCTTCAAGTGGATCCTTAAGTTACTTTTAAGTCAAGAGACTGAAAAATTATTAACTTACTGGGTGAATTCCACATCTAAGAAGTGATCTTAAAGAAACAGATGTCGGAATAAAAAGGGAGGTCCAAAGATGTTGATTATGATATTTTATAGCATCAACATATTACATATAAATAAGATAACTTCTCAACAATAAATTGTGACAGATCCATAAGAGGGAATGTTATATAACAATAAAAATATTATCAAAGGAATGAAATCATGCAAAAAAGTACATTAAAAGAGAAAATGGCCCTGGCTGGTGGTACAGTGGATAAGGAGCCAGCCTGCGAACCCAAAGGTCACTGGTTTGATTCCCAGCCAGGGCACATAACCAGGTTGCAAGCCAGGTCTCCAGCCAGCTCCGTAGCTGGAGGCAGGTGAAAGGCAACCATACATTGATGTCTCTCTTCCTCTCTGCCTCTCTCCCTTCCCCCTCTCTAAAAATTAAAAAACAAAATTTAAAAAAAGAGAGTAAATGGAAGAAAAGCATCCCATAAAATTGTACTTAGAGCAACACCCAACTATTCAAATGATTGCTTACATTCTATTCCATGATCTTTGTATTTCTCATCTCCTTTTTAGTCATAAATATGATCTGATTGATTATTCTAATACTGGGCTGCTCTTGGAAATCTTCTCTGGATCCAACCTGTTTTACTAAGGATTACTTGACATCTCTAAATAATATCTATGCAGATATGATGCTGAGCTAAATATACATGTAACTGTGGGGCAAAAACCAGCTATAACAGAGGCTGTTACAGGGTTTTGGGGAATAAACAGTAATGGGAACATGGGGTTAGTGCCGGGGCATCTTATAGACCCTGCTTTATACTGTTGGTTCTGAATATGTGATGTGTCATGTCATGTCAACATTTTAAAATATTGAACAGCTCCATGGGACGTACATTTTCTCCATATTATATTCATATTAAATAATTAAAATGTCCACTTGTGGCCCTGGCTGGTAGCACAGTGGGTAAGGTGCCGACCTGCGAACCCAAAGGTTGCAGGTTCGATTCCCCAGCCAGGGCACATAACCAGGTTGCAAGCCACGTCTCTAGTCAGATCTGTGGCTGGAGGCAGGTGAAAAGCAACCATACATTGATGTCTCTCTCCCTCTCTGCCTCTCTCCCTTCCCCTCTTTCTAAAAATAATGAAATAAAATCTTAAAAAAAAAAAAAATGTCCACTTGTGTGCAGACATAGTGGTTAACACAACACCCAATCTTGAAAAAGTTCATCGTTCATACAGTCCTTCCACATATAATCCTTTAATTGTCCCTGAAAACCAAAATAAATGAGTCATTATCAAGATTTCCATGGGAAAGGTAAAACTACAACAAAAAGCCTCCAGCAGCCAATCTATGGGAAAATACAAGCTTGAGAGAAAACACCTTTTAAATATAACACCTAAGTACTAAGCATAGGAGAAAGAAGGGATAACTCTACCACATTAAAATTAAGAATTTGTGTTCATCAAAAGACACCATTACCAATAACTATGTCATACTTCAATTAAAAGTTTACAAAAGAGAGAACAAAAGAACGTTAAAACAGGGGAAAGACAAGCCAAAGGGTCTGAGAAGATACAGTATGTGCAAAATGTGTAACTAAGGTCTCATATCCATAATATAGAAAAACACACGGACAAATAAGGGGAAAAAACCCACAAGACAAAATGCCCAGATAAAAATAGGCAAGAGAGCCCTGACTGGGTGGCTCCGTTGGTTGCTGTCCTGTACACCAAAAGGTTGCAGGTTCAATCCCAGGTCAGTGTGCTATGGGAGGCAAACGATCGATGTTTCTCTCTCATATCAATGTTTCTCTCTCCCTTCCTCTCTCTAAAGTCAATAAACATATCCTTGGGTGAAAATAAAAATAAATACACAAGAGACACAAATGGAGACTTTTCAGAAGAAGACGTCTAAGTAGAAAATTAAAGCCCTGATTGGTGACTCGGTGGAAAGGTGCCAGCCTGCGAACCCAAAGGTTCAATTCCCAGTCAGGGCACATAACCAGGTTGCAAGCCAGGTCTGTAGCTGGGGGCAGGTGAAGGCAATCATACATTGATGTTTCTTCTCTCTCTCTGCCTCCTTCCCTTCCCCTCTCTCTAAAAATAATACATAAAATCTTTTAAAAGACAAAATAAAAGAAGAAAATTAAGTCATGAAAATGTCCTTGACTGTATTGGTAATCAGGAAACTGTTCATTAAAGTCACAAGGAAGACTCACTCCACACCCCGGAGAACAGTAAATGAAAACCACTGAAATATCAAGTGTGAGTGGGCCTGTAGAACAAGATTATTTTCGTGCCCTGCCGGTGAGAATGTTAACTGGTATAGCCATTATGAAAACTGCTTAGCCTCATCTGGAGAAGTTAAAAATATGCCACCGTGTGACCTAGCAAGGACACATGGGATAGACAAAAAAGGCACACACATGTGCACTAAGAACCTGTACCCGTGGCAGTGACTCTCCTATAGATGACAGCTAGGCACAATCTAAATCTCCATCGGCAGAATAATATAGCATGTTGTGGCCACATAATAAAATTGAACAAACTACGATGACAGGCAACAATATAAGTGACTTTCAGAAAAACTTACTAAGTGAAAGAAACCACACAGAAAAGAATACATGCAATGTGAGTCCACTTACATAATAATGCAGAGCCAGGGAAATTAACCTGGGGGCCTGGTGTCATGTCCTCCAGCCGGAAAGAGGGGAAACAGCCACATTAGATGATAACAACTGGGTGTGTCCCCAAGGGACAATTCACTGAGTCAGTCTGATGCTGTATCACATTGTGGTCATCTATTATACTACAATTCAAAGTTTAAAATATGATTAAAGATCCCAAATGAAATGTATGTGTCTCTATGAGCTGGTCCAGTATATTAAGAGGACCAAATACCAATAAAACATCTTAATAGAAAACAATGAATGAACTAATATTTCCTGACTAGTGATTTCAATTGTAAATCTTATCAAGTTGGGCTTAATCAAATCTACCTCCGCAGAGAGCATCCTTGGCTAATCTGCTTAATCTGAACCTCCCAACAGGACATTGTATGTGTGAGCTTTTTAAAACAGCTACATTGGATTAGAAAATTGTTTTACCTTTCTGATGTTCCCAAACATTTTAAGCTCTACCTGGCTGCTTATCTTTGCTCCATAAAATAAAACAAGCAGGTTTTCCTGGCTCTGTATGCCTTCACCCTGAATAAAGACACCACTTCTTTGTCCCAAGGTGGGAATATTTACAGACCATTTGCTTCTAGTGATCCGAGAGAAATTTTCCCACTTTGAGAATCATCTCACAGGAGGTTTTCATTAACCATGACAACTACGGCATCTGGCCCCTTCTCCACCATCTACAGTCAGGAGAGGTCAGCTTCTTCATCTACCACCTGACTTTGAGCCTGGAGTCAGCTTCGTGCCCAGGCCTTTTCACATCCTGTTCTCATGCAGTAAATTTAAACCCATAATGCAGGAGTTTACACAATTCCTTATTTAATCTCACATTAGCTTCAGCCAATTAAGTGGACTTTCTAGAAGCTGTGACCACAAAGCTTTGTTGTACCTTCTAGCTTTTCCCATTGGAAACCTAACAAGAGAAATATAAAAATCCAACAAGGAGTAGCAGGAGTGTGCGTGTGTGTATGTGTGTGCTTGTGTGCATGTATGTGTGTGTGTTTGTGTTTACATACACACATATGCACATAGACACATTATTTTACAATAATTTGGGTTGGGGGGGGTTGGCACAAATCATTATAGCTTATGCTGTGTGAATAAGGAAGTAACTAAAATAAACATCATGGGAGTTGCTGGTAGAAGGTTCCAAATGACTATCATCTTCTCTGAGTAAAATGCCACCTAATCCAAATAAATCAGTAAGAGAGAGGGATGTTCACCATCACCCCTCTATGATAAGACACAATCTGTTCCTTGCGCAGCATGTCTGGATGAAATAGGGGCTATGATAGACCGAACCCTTTGGGAAATATCCTCAGTGGCACACTTGAAAGACACCATTTCCAAGAAAGATTTCTCTCGTCAAAGTGCCCATAATTCTCAGTCTATAAAGCTTTAGAGAATTTTGCCCAGTTGTGTCCCAGAGCCATAAAGAGGTTTGCGAGGGATGAAACTTATGCCATAACCAACCTGGATCAGTTGTCAAGGTGCACTGTAAACAAGCTTTGATTTAGCATGTGTGATCTACTGTCAGCACTAAGGAGCTAGGGGTTCCCACCCACCTTCAGGGAGAACAGTTAGAAATGCTGGGGAAACAGGACAGACGTGTGCACGCAGGCACCACAGAAGTAACAGGTAACCAGGAAGTACGAGGCCAAGTCCAGGGGGATGAAGACCCCTGGAGAGAATAATGGGCTTGGGGACCACACCGTTCCATAATATGTGATGGTTCCTAAAGAATTTGCTGGAGAGGCTTCAAGTTTAACCAGATCTCCACAGACTCAACCAGCAGAGGGACAAAATAGGAGTTTCGGAACCAGAGAGTAGAGGATGCCAGTCAATTGCCTCTATTTACAACCTAGAATGTAGATGTGAAAGTCAGAAAGTGCTTCACCCTCTCTGGACATGAAGCTAGGTCCCCATCTCAACCACTAACTGCATTAGGGGCAATTTGTCTTTGCTGGGACCCAGAGCCCTGAGATTGGGAGAAAATGAGAGAAGAGAGTATATTCAAGACCCCCCAAACGATCCCCACAGTTTTTTCATGTAACGTCTGCGAGACAATCTAAAAATAACCAACCAGGCTCAGAAGCAGCATCGTAAATCATTTCAATAGACACTTTTTAAACATTTTCTAAAATAAAACTTGGAATAGGGATGGAACGTGCAATGATAATGAGAGTTACATAATGGTACAAGAATACAGTTTTATTTTAAAATGCTTATTGGTTTACAACTTGGCCTATTTGTGTCATTTTAATATTAGTGCCTACTAATTAGTGTTTAAGGCACCATAATGCTGCTATGCCATTTCAATATTTAAGACTTTCTCCATACATCCTATAACCATGGAAAATAAACAGCAGAAACTATCCCAGAATGTCTTGAGTAATGGTAATATGGGTAATCCCCAGTTAGTCTTTTTTGCTGGTTTGTTTTTTGTTGTTTAATTTGGTTTGTCACCTTAAGAAATAACACTACTGGGATAATTACCTAATTGTAACATAGGCTGTCTTTATAGATTACGTTCAAGGTGGGTGGTCTTTGGAGCTAATACCACATAATATTAAGTTGTAGCATTTTAAGTGCTGGCTAAATGCAAGACGGTAAGTCCGATGAACCTGAGCAGAAGGCCCCCATAAAGATATCAGGGAACATACAAGCCCTTAGAATTGTAGGCTTCCCAACCATGTCCTCCATCTGTATGGTAGCAACTCTCAAATGCATGACCATGTGCATCTACTGTCTTGTGACTAAAGCTTCTAAGGAGGGTGAGTTTGTAGTCCAAAATCCATAAAATAACACCATCCTTCATGCATAATGATGTGTTTCATGTTTGTGTATAATTACGCGTTGATTCATATTGTTCGTTTTCAATGCCTTGCCTTCTGAGCATGCTTTCATAACTGCGCACATTTATTTTATGCAAATCCACACTTAGAATGGCCTTCCGATGTGTGCACACAGGTGAACGACTAAATGGCATGAATAAAAAAGAAATATTGTGGAAACCGATGGCCATTTAGAACCTCACATTTGCAACACTTCAGGATGATTTCTTATGTATTATCTCATTCCCAGCCCATGAAGTAAATGAATAATCACCATAAGTCGGAGTATGCTTTTAGGAATAATTTAAGTACTGTCACTTAACAAATTTGTCTATGTACAGATGTGAAGTTTATATACATGGTTCTACATCATAGGGAAGAGATCTAAAATGTCTCTGGAATCTGTCCTTTTCTCTGCATTCCCATGGTGACCACCCTAGTTTCAACCTCCTTGTCCACTAGCTACACTTCCCCTTCTTTCTAATCTATCCCCGCCATACTGCCTCAGCATCTCCTGTCTAAGCCCGAATCTAGTTACATTCTCCTCTATAAGTATCCACCACAAACCCCCTCTCCACCTAGTCTTTCACCAAGGGGCCAGTTGAATAATTGAAGATGCATGTTTTGTCTTTAAAATGTATACACACCTTTTTTTTTAATTCTGAGCTATCATTTATACTTGTTGGATTTAATACAAGTGTCATGGTTTGGATTGTTTCCATTTCTAGGAACATGTGCCACTGGTTTTGCAGACTCACAAAACCCCTGGCACACAGAGATACCCAGACAAGGGCTCTGGGTAAAATTTAAACTCTAGAGCCTCTCAAGACAGCCTCTATTCTACACCCAATCTGTTTCTGAGCTCACCTGCAGAGTTCACCTCCTTCTAAAAATAATCCCACCCTGGCTGGTGGCACAGTGGGTAAGGCACCGACCTGCAAGCCCAAAGGACGCTGGTTCGATTCCCAGCCAGGGCACATAACCAGGTTGCAAGCCAGGTCTCCAGCCAGGTCCATAGCTGGAGGCAGGTGAAAGGCAATCATACAATGATGTTTCTCTTCCTCTCTGTCTCCCTCCCTTCCCCTATCTCTGGAAACAATACATAAAATCTTTTTAAAAATAATAATAATCCCAACCTTTATCTTGTACAGCGTGTTTCTGGAACACAATTCTTATGAAAGTGTTTGTAAAGAAAATGGAGAATTTTGGTCAACCCTGCATCTCTCTTTGAGAAATTCTAAACAAACATAGCACATTTGATTTCCTGAAATGTCTTGCTGAAGAACCTGCAGCCAGGATGAACTGGGAGCCAGTGTTCCTTAGGACACATCTTGGTTAAGGCAAACTCCCCTCTGCCACATTCTTCATCCCCACCCTGGTCCCATTACCAGGGAAATCCCATCTTACTTTCTCCAACTTGCAAAGTCCTCCCTGCTTAAAAAAAAAAAAATTAAAAACAAAAAACTTTGAAAAAATTCCCACCCATCCTACATAAAAACACACATTTTCTCCTGCATGCATTTGTAACCTGTTGTATAAGCATTTATGTTAAACTGCACCTTGAGAATCTTGGATTTACATGTCAGTCTTCCTGGCTAGAAGGTGAGTCTTAAAAGCAGAAACTGGCCCTTATTCAATTATGAATTCCCAGAATCTAGTAATGTTCACAAGCCAAGCTCAGTAAATATGTGTGAAATAAACTGATAAAAGAGAAAGGATCTTTGATAAAAATAAAATGTGCCGCATCATATGTCATTTTCCTATCACTTCAGCCTGGAAATCTCTGCTGGCAAAAAGGGGAACAGTAAGAAGATTTTGGTGGTGGTGATGGGGTGCGGGAGGGGCAGTCTCTAAAACAGCTCAGTCAGAATGGGCAAACGCCTTCTGAAATTGAATTTGTAAAGAGACTCTGGTACCAGTCAAGACTTTGTCAGATAGAGAGGGAGGGAGGGAGGGAGGAAGAAAGGAAGGGAGGGAGGGAGAGAGAGAGAGAGGGAGGGAGGGAGGGAGGAAGAGAGGAAGGAAGGGAGGGAGAGGGAGAGAGAGGGAGAGAGCACGAGGCAAGCCAGCCACCGAGTCTCTGTCCATGGTGCTGAGTTTCCAGCTGAAAAGCTCTGGCTCCACTTCAAAACCAGGCTGAGCCAAGTCCGACTGGAATACAAATGTTTGCATATTTCATTATCTCTGATAGAGAGACTTCCTTTTCACCCAGGATCTCAGGACAGTCGCATTCAATCAGTTAGTTACAGCTCAGCCAGTTTAAATAAATTAAGCTGACTTTGTTCAGCAAAAGAAGTCAGACTCTAAAGGAGGCAGGAGACCCAAAGGACTGGTGAGTCAGATCTCGGTTTTCTCTGCAGCCCTGTCTCTAACCAATTAGCAACCTTGGGCAAGGGACCACATCTTTCTAGGCATTAACTTCCCCATCTTTGAGTTGAGTAGCTACACAATTAAGATCCAGCAAGCCTTCAGTGAGTCACCAACATGTGGCAGGTGGCTTCTCTTATTATTTTCGTTTTACACAGGAAGAAACAGGGCTTAGAAAGGTAATATGCAAAAGGCCACTTCATGGACTCACAACACTGTGTGGCCGGGAAGCTCAACGAGTTCATGGGTAGATCCATGACCAAGGTGAGACCAGGACTTTCTCCGCTCCCACCTTCCCATGACCTCTGGCTGCTGATGACTATTTTCACATGTATTTCTCTCATGTTGGATTGTTGATGATACATGGGGCTTATGATTTGCTACTTTTAAATCTCCTAATTTAAAATTTGTTTTGTGCTTATTTGCTTGTGTTTTCAGTTTTCACATTGTGTCACCCTATCCTATGCATAAACTTCTCAAAGGTCCCCAATCCTTCGTATAAACTGATTTCTTATGGGTCTCTTAAAAGGCTGAGGTGCCCAGTAAGAAGCTTACAGCTTCTTGCCGAGTGGTCTGGCCTCCAAACCAGACTGCTACAGCCCCCTGAAAGTCTACTCAACTTGATTCCTGCTTCTGCTCCTCAGCTGAGTGGTCACTACGCCCTCATGTCCCATCCCTTTGGCATGAGGACCAGGCCAAGTGAGGCAACTATGAAGCACACGCATGGTGAAATGATCTGGCATGAGTCAGCTCTGGGCAAGTGGAGGGGGCAGCCTTCATTCACATCCTATCATGTACCACTTGCAAAGTAAGTTCAGCTGCCTAGTCCTCTGTCAGGGGGTGGGAGGAGATTGTTCTTGTTTGTTTGTTTGTCTTGATGAAAATGATTATAGTCATGCATCTAGCTTTGTGATCTTTCAAAGTTGCCTCCACATTTTTGAGCTCATCACAATGACCAATGACATGCTCACATGTCCATTTTACCCACAGAAAAATCTAGACTCAGAACATTTAAGAAACTTAGGTAAGACCAGCCAAGAAGAAATGAGCATGGCTGAAACCTACTAAAGCTCCCAAGTATAAATTGCACCCTCAAATAACAGAGAAGTTGCTCTATAAATTACTTGCCCCCCAAATGCCCCCCACACTGCCATTTCTCTGATCTAGCTTAGCTCAACACTAGAGTTTCTTTTCAGCCTCTCTTCCCCTAACTCAAAATCCTCACCCTTTCTCTTTTCCTGTGATCCAAGCTCAGTAAAGAACAATTTTTGCTCCTTTGTAACCTATGTGACAGCATGTGCCTTCCTTCACAGACCCCTCCTATGATAACTTGTCCACATCGTCACATACACATTAAACATTTAACACAGGTGTAGTACGAGAAAGGAAGCCATTAATCACAGCTATTTTAATTAGGTTAAGTGATGCAAACACATCAGAGTGGGAGTGTGGGTACTCTTATTCCCACCCTACCCCTCCCCTTTGCAACTACCAGCTTGTTCTATCTATGGGTCTATTTCTGTTTTGTTTATTCTTTGGTTGTTTTTTTTTTTTTTTTTTTTGGTTTGTTTTTAGATTCCACATATAAGTGAGATCATACCGAATTTTTCTCTCTGACTTACTTTATTTAGCATAATGTCCCTAGGTCCATCCATGTTTTCACAAGTGTCAAGATTTCGTTCACTTGTATTATATATATATATATATATATATATATATATATATATATATATATATGACACATCTTTATACATCCATCTATGGATGGACACCTAGGCTGCTTCCATATCTTGGCTATTACCAGTAATGCTGCCATGAATATAGGTATACATGATATTTTCAAATTAGTGCTTTTGTTTTCTTCAAATGTCTAACATTTAAGAGTTTAATCAATTTTGAGTTTATTTTTGTACATGGTGTAAGAAAGTAGGCCAATTTCATTTATCGGTGATGTGGTTTTTTTTGTTTTGTTTTGTTTTGTTTTTGGCAAGCATCTGTCCAGGTATCTCAACACCAATTGTTTAAGGCTGTCATTACTCCATTATACAGGGGTGGGCAAAACTACATTTATAGTTGTGAATGCACAAAACAGTTTATTCTTGTATTATTCAATTAAAAGATATCTGCATGTCTTTTCCCATACAAATAACTACGAACCTACTTTGCCCAATCTTGTATATCCTTGCCTTCTTTATCATAGATTAACCGACCATATGAGTGAGAATTTATTTCTGGGATTTGTAGTACCATACTGTTTTTATTATTGTGCCATAGGTGGTGCTGGGATTGCACTGGATCTGTATAGCAGTTTAGGTAGTAAAGACATTTGAACTATACTAATCTTTCCAATCTATGAGCAAGGTATACCCTTCCATTTATTTGCATCTTGCTCAATTCTTTCTTCAGTGTCTTAAAGTTTCCACAGTCCAGGTCTTTCACATCTTTAAATTTATTCCTGTTTATTTTAAATTCTTTGACGCAATTTTAACTGCAATTGTTTCCTTTTTTCTTCTGATTATTCATTATTGGTGTCTAGAAATGCAATAGACTACTGTGCATTGATTCTGCATCCTACAAACTTACCAAAGTCATTTACTAGTTATAGTAGCTTTTTGGTGGACTCTTGAGGGTTTTCTGTATAGCGTACCATGCCGTCTGCAAATAATGAGTTTTATGTCTTCCTCTCCAATTTGGATGCTTTTTATGGTTTGTTTGTTTTGTGTTGTGTTGTTCTGGTCCCATTGCTGAGGCTAGGCCTTACCCTGAAGTCACCTTGCGGGTGGGCCTAGCACCTGAATGGAGTCCCCACCCATCCTATGGAGGTGGAGGGCGATGTACACAATGGTCCCTACCGGTGAGCAAAATCGAATACACAGAGCCTCTCTCCCGTTGGAGAAATCCTTAAGTCCCTGGTCACTAACCTCCCGGAGCTCTCCTGTTTCCTCTCCAAAGCCTCCATCTTGTCTGCAGCAGAGAAAGTGGCCGCGTGCAGAAGAAGCCACTTCCGCACCAGCTCCACGTGCGCAGGCCAGGAACCCTGGGAGCAGCGCATGCGCCCTTGTCACACACCCGGCACACTGCCTGCTGGGAGGAGTCGCGCTGGGTCACGAGGCCAGCAGCTCTGCGGCTGCACCGCGGTTCCACTTGCTCCAGTTGTTGCCAGGCCACGGGCTCAGGGCAGTGCAGCTGGGACCCTGCCACAGTGACTGCAGGTAGGCCAAAGCCCCCTACCCCACGCCCCGGCGGCGGTGGTAGTGGGACAGAACTAGGGCGCTCAACCGGGAAGTTCCCGTGGCTCCCCAGCTTCCCTGTTCATCACCTCTTCTGCGCTGTCTGACGGGAGTATTTGCTTTTGCTCACGGGCTGCAGTGGCCTTCTGGCCTGGGCCATCTTGGTCCTCAGGGTACTTGTTATTTGTAGGACTATAAAATACCATCTGTCTCCTTACCCTAATATTTTGAACCCTCTCATGGCTCTTAGCGCTTCGTCATGGAGTTATGGCTGTTGTCACACCTCCTTCCTGCTATACGTATTCTTCCCTGCCCCCCGACACCCCATTATTGCGGCGCCGCACACAGGCCGGAGCGGAGCCCTGTGCCTTCCTTGTCTAGGCAGGCAGGCACTCCAACCCATTTATAACGAGCGAAACATTTGGTAACATGTATGTATTGTGGGCAGGCTATGCCAATGAAAACGGAATATTCAAACCAATATAGACGAGCGAAAGAACAGAGTTACGTGGCTACTGCGTAGACTGGGCCACTGAAGTGAGCTCTGAAGGGACCCCCAGGGCGCCTGGGTGGGCAGCCTCGCTCAGCATCAGGGCGGGACTGCCAGCACCGCCCTCAGCGAGAAGGCAGCCCATGAGCATTATTGTAATTGGGGCGGGGGACCCCCAAATGCTCCCAGCTAGCCTCCTACCTGGACAGATTAAGCAACTGCAAAGCCCAGAGCCGGCCCCCCACCCAAAGAAATGACATACCACAGGCATCAGAAAAGTCTATGGGTGGCTAAATGATACCCAATATCAGACTGCATGCCAACACGTAACTCCAAATGTGGGTCTAAGATCTGACCACTGGGACCCTGTTCTTGCTGATTCCTGCCTGGATGCTTTCGCCCTAAGTTTCTAAGCTGGGGACAGGTGGCTCTGAAGTACCACGCACAGGTGGCCAGGGCGGTGGAACAGCTTCACTGATTCCTGCTTGGCAGGCAGGGAAACTGAGGCACGCAGCAGGGGGCGGGCCCCGTCGCGGTCAGAGCTGGGGCCCGCCTGGCCTTGGGCCAGCTGGAGAGTCTGACCAAGGCACGCCTCCCGGCCGCCCACCGCTTCCACGACCCCTGGGAGCCCGCGGCTGGGAGAGGGCAGCCCTGCGGCCACTCAGGGACTCACCACGTCCATGATCTGCAGGAGGCTCAGGGAGAAGTAGACGGTGAGCGGCTGCGAGTCGTTGGCCACGGGCCTCTCTAAGGGGTTGTAGTTCTTGACCAGCTCCTTGTAGAGCTTCCTCTGGAACTCGCCTTGCAGGGACACTTCGGGAGAAGAGAGCCGGCCAGGCTGCTCAGGGAAGGCCGGCGGGGCTGCGCCTGACAACCCCCTGCCGGTGAGCCCAGCCAGCCCACCAGCGCAGCTCTGACAAGCGGCACTAGCCCTTCCCCGGCAGCCCCCGATGCCCACTCGTGACCCCCAAAGCTGACCCCGGCGCGGGGCGTACTGAGTCACCAGGATTGCGCCCAGGAGGAGGAGTGGAGCGTGGGGAGCCCCGCGGCTTTACCTTGCAGGAGCGACGCGGCCAGTGCCAGCCAGACTGAGCGGCGCATGTTGGGTCCCGGAGCTGCCGCGGGCTGGCGCGCCCGGTGTCTCCGCTGTCAGCCCTCCGCCCGGCCTGCTCCTGAGCGCGGAGCCGCCTCTCCGGGCTCGGCTCGCTCGGCTTTAAAGAGCTGAGCGCGCCCCCGCCCCGCCCGCCCCCGAGCGTCTCCACGTGACGAACCCCGCCCCCGACCCCCACCCCAGCGGGCTGCCTGGGGTACTGCAGCCGCGGTGCAAGTAGGAGGTGCACCCCGCCTGCCTCCGTCTCCAGGGAGCCCTCCCTCGGCGCGGCGCAGCAGCCACGCCGGGCGCTGTCCGGGGCGAGCTTGGCTGTCCTTTGTTCCCACTCCGCTCTCCGTGGCTCTCAGACAGAAGCTGATCTGGGACAAAGCCCTTGGGAGAAAACCGGGGCTATTCTGGGGTGCAGTCCTCTTCCACGCTGGTGGCTAGGTGACAGCGACCAGGAACCGGGCTCCCACAGGTCCGGATGTCTCCAACTAGAAGAGACAGAACTGAGAGGAAGCCCCCTGCCTCCCAACAGATCCAGATGTTCTGTCAGCACGCCTGGTTCTTAGGCAGGCTCTGGAAGTGCCCCGAGGAGCCCCAAAGCCGGCCAGGGACGCGATTTCACCGCAGGGAAAGAAGCTGCAAAAGTGGGTGATGGAACCTCGGCTGGATTTCCCCTTCGTGTGCCATCCTCTTTGAAAGGAGATTCTTTAAAAGATTGAAAAGTTAACTCCCACCCTCTTGCTTGAAGGCGGTGGTGTCACCTGAGCTATTTGTGAGCCTGGGAGAGGGTTAAGCGCCAAGAGAACGCTCAGAGAGGACAGGGGGAGTCAGGGGTAAGCCAAGTCCTGGTGTTAGGGAGGGGGTGTGGTTCGGGAAGAGGAAAGGGGAGAGGATATCCGCTCTGATTGCCTTGCTGCAAGCCGGCTGCAGGCACCTGAGTGCAGCAGGGCTCCCTGAGCCCAGTAGGGGGCGCTGCCGCCCACCTTCCTTGAAGCCCCTGAGCTTTTGAACTACCGCGGCAGCGCGGCCTCGGAGCGCCCCCGGAGTCAAGCCTCACATTTCTGAACTACCCAAGACACAGGATTCTTGTAGGACACCAAAAACCAAGGAAAAGCTCACCAAAACGTCACTGCTCTTGAATTTACCCCAGCAGCAGGAGCGGAGGACTGAGCCAGTTATTTGATTTGGAAAAAAAAAGGAAAGGGATAGCCTAGCAATGAAGTTATCTTACAGCAAATCCACACTTGTTACCAGATGCATGTATAAAAAACACTCATTTAAGGCCCTGATAACCATGAAAGGGTCCTGAAGGAAAGAAGCAAGGATCCAGGTAGGGAGAAGGTTTTGAAGAAGAGGTGACAGCGGATCGGGGCTTGCCTGGAAGAAGGCGTTTGGCCCAGAGACGGGACACCAGAGCCATGTTCACTGGTGAACAGACAGGCGTGCTCTTAGCTTCAGCTGGCTGGTGAGTTGCACACCATCTGGGACAGTGGAGGCTTACAGAGCTGGCTCACCGTGCAGGGTATTGGCTACTGGCAGAAAGGGACTCAGAGAAGGCAAATAAAACCCAAAGGCATAATCAAGGAGGCAAAGGAAGCATGAGCTGGAAGATTTTCTGGCACATCATGTCCACTGGGCACTTGATCTAGCGGCTGACAGCCCTACAGGGGTCCTGAAAGGCCCTCAAAGCCCGCATACCCTTCTTGAGGGATGTGACCCCAGAGGGGCCTGGGAAATTCATATATCTTGAGTATAGTCATTGAAGATCATGTTCCTAAAAGTATAACTATTTCCTTGCATCCCTTGTGCCCCATAATACTAGACACCTGGAAATAAACCACTTTCCGGTGGGACAACAGGTCAATAGTGTTTGTTTATGCCCTGTGTTCTGCTAGGCTCCTGCAGGACCTACAAGCACAATCCACTCACTCAGTTTATAATTTAGAGCTGACCTGTGGAAAAATAAACTCCAGTGTGACGTACCAGCAAGTAGGTCTGTGAGTTAAGCTATATTCACCCCCATCTATGGGACTCAGTTTTTTTCATTTGTAAAATGAAGAAAGGAACGGAGAACATTTTAGGAGTAGGGCTGACAGGCCTGTCTTGTCACTTCCATTCCCAACATAAAGAAAGAGTAAGGAAATGAATATAGTATGCTTGAACTTAGAAAGGCAGGGGCCAGAAATCCCACAGGAAGAATAAACAGGAAACTTAATGTGCCTCCCCCCAATGAGAGATAATAGAATAATCTGAAAAAAAAAACACTGTAAAGTATGTTTAAAGCGTAAAGCTTTTGATCATAATAAGTAATGTCAGCTGAGGTCCCAGCCTTAAGTAAGGGAAGCTGGAAAATACAGTTCTACTGGTCCTGGGGCTCACCTAGTTAAAAATATAGATACATGTGCATATGTAAACGGTGGGGCAAAAGCAGATTTACAGTTGTGAGTACGTGAAACAGTTTATTCTTGTATTATTATTTTATTTATTAAATATTGTATTATTTTCCTTATGAACCACTGTATCCTACTTTCACTCTACCTTGTATAGGAATATTTATACATAAAAGCCAAATAATCATACATGATTATCTATAGGTGTAGATACTGATTTAGTTGTAGATGTAAATGTCTCCTATTTCTCTGGAGAGCCCTGCTGGCTTCTAGAACTTGCAAAGGTTTGACTTGAGTAGATACTGACAATTTCCTAACATGTTTGTTCTAATCACACTCCCACCACAGTGTACAAGTGATCTAGTTGTTTTGGGGTACTCATCCACTTGTCTTGAATTCAATACCAGACATTCTAGCTTATAGGTCATTTTGTCTCATTGTGCCTTTTAATTGGCATTTCCTTGATGACTAAGGAAGTTGGGTAGTTATTCATATGTTTATTGGTATTCAGAACACCCTTATTTGTGAAGTGGTTTTTAAGATTTTTGCTCATTTTTTTATTGTGTTATATGTCTTTTTCTTAGTTAATTGTAGGAATTTATTCTTTGCTCAGGATAGGAGTCCTTCCTCAGACATATATATTACAAATGCTTTTCTTAAAAAACAACTCTGTGGCTTCATTTTTGCTTTCTTAATGGTATCATTTGAGGAACAGATGTTCTTAATCTTAGTGTAGGCCAGCATATCAACATTTCCAATCACAGTTTGTATTGTCTGTGTGGATTTCTTCACCTACCCCAAGGTCGTGAAGATACCATGTTATGCTGGTTCTAAGAGCTTTAGGATTTTAACTTTCACATTGAAATTTTTTGCCCACCTGGAATTAACTTTTATATATGCTATGAAGTGTAGGAAGAATAGAGATTCATTATTTTATATGGGTATTCAGTTGTCCCGATACCATTAAATGAAAGGGTGATCTTTTTTCTCCCTGTATTGTCATGTTACCTTTGTACATCAGATAACAGCCCAAATGTGGGTCTGAAGTGCTTGCTTATCCTAGTGCCATCACATTCCCTTGACTTCTATAACATAATAGGTCTTTCATCTTGATAATGTGAATTTTTCACCCTGTTTTACTATTTCTTCAAGATTGTCTTGGGTATTCTTGACTCTTCTCATTTTGATATAATTATGATTCACTTATAATTAGGGGGAATTCTATGGAGATTTTAGACTGATATGGGGAAGAATTGATGTCTTTACCATACTGAGATCTTTAGTCTCTGAACATGGTGTTTTCTTCCACTAATCTAGTTCTTCTCTAATTATTTCAACAATATTTTATGATTTTCAGTGTAGATATTTTGGGAAATTTTCATAATTATTCATAGACAATTGATGTTTTATGCTATTAAAATGTAGGGGGTGGGGGTGGAAGTAAGCAAAGGGAAGACAAATGGAGGTGGAGAGACGTGACTTTGGGTGGTGATGCTCTGAGCAGGTGTTGCTTTACTGAGTTGTGCATCTGAAACTGGTATGGTTTTATTAACCAATGTCACCATATTGCTATTTCATAATTGTTGCACATGTAGAAGTACATTTGGTATTTGCATATCATTCTTGCAACCAGTGAAATTCTAAACTCATTTATTCTAGTCATTTGTGTAGATTTTTAAAAATGTATACAGTCATAGCTACCACATCAAACAGTTTTAAACTTTTCTTTCCAATCCTTATTCTTTCATCTCTTTTTCTTGACCTGTTTCACTAGTTAGGGCCCTCCAATTCAATATTTAAGCGCATTCCTGATTTCAGGCAGAAGGCCTTCAATAATTCACCACTGCATCAATTTTCTGGGACTTCCATAACAAAGCACCAAACACTGGCTGACTTGAAACACAGAAATTTATTGTATCACAGTTCTGGAGGCTAGAAATCTGAAATCAAGGTGTCAGCCTGCCCCCGCTGAATTCTGCACAGAATCTTTTCTTGTATCTTTTTGGTTTTTGGTGGTGCCAGCACTCCCTTGTGTTCCTAGGCCTGTAGCTGCATCACTCCAATCTCTGTCTCCATCATCCCTCTTTTTTAAAAAAAAATTTTTTTAGAGAAAGGGAGAAAGGGAGAGAAACATCAGGCTGTTGTTCCATGTCTTGATACATTCATTGGTTGATGCTTGTATGTGCCCTGACCAGAGGTCAAACCTGCAACCTTGGTGTATTAGGACAGTGCTTTAAACCAACTGAGCTACCCAGCCAGGGCTAAATTTTTCTCATTTTGTACAGATAGCAGGCATTTTTGGTTAGGGCCCACCTTATTGTTCTCATGTTAACTTTCTTACATCTACAAAGACCCTATTTCCAAATAAGGCCACATTCATAAGTACTGGGGTTTAGGGCTTCAATGTGTCTTTCGTGGGGACTGAATTAAACCCAAAGCGACCAGTAGGTAAAATATTAGCTACAGTGTTTTTTAACGCTCTATTTTTTCTCTTTTTCCCATCATCCTTTACACAAGAAAGGAATTCCCTTCTACAGGGTGCATGTGATAAATTGGCAAAATCTTAGTAAAATAAACAACATCCCACAAAAGTGTTATATTTTAAAGTAAATTCATTCTTATATGTAAATACATAAACATAGTCATTATTTTTTAAATTGTTTTAAAAAGTCTTTATTTGCTGCATTAATATACCCCATTTGACTTCGGAATATTTAGCATGCTTTAATTAACTTTGCTTTATCCATGGACATCATCATGTTTTCAATCTTAGCTTTAACAGCCTCTTTATTGGAAGGAGGTTGTTTATTAATTTCTCTGTCACAAATGCTGCATACATAATAGTCTAAAGGATCTGCATCTGGTAAACTAGGCAGCCAGATTTCCTTTGACCAGAATTCAGGAATATTGACACTGAGAAATTTTTGTACCTTTTTGGTGTTATGTGCTGGTCACCATCTTGTTGGAAGAGAAAATGATGTCCATTTGCGACTTGCTTCATCCACGGTACAACTGCTTCTCTCAAAACATCAAGGTAAACATCAGCGGTCACCTTCAAGCCTTGTGGAAACAAATGCGGGGTCATGATATCTCTCTCCTTTATTGCTGACAAAACCCAACACCATCACTGTAGTAGGACATTTTGTTTTCATGACAATTGGGACTTCATTCAGATTCTCACAGAGCCACCTGTTGTGTCTTCTGTTGACTGTTTGGTCCTACTGAAAGTTCTTTGCACTGGAGAAGAAAATCAGAGGGTTTTTTTCTTTGGGATTTTTCAAGTTTGTTAGCAGTGTCCTTGCTTTTTCAAAGAGCTTTTCGTTTGTCTGCTGTGTCATAAACTGGCCTCTTCTAAGAACATACGACCTGTATCTGGTATCTTCAGCAGTAATCTTGGGAACCATTGCATCTGACACCTGCAGTTCTATTTCTATGGAGCGCATTGACTTTCCTGGATCTTTATTGATGATATCTTGGATTCTATGTACAATACCTGGACTTGTGGGATCATTGAATACCTTATATGTTTTCCTTGTTGGTGTGGTGACATCAGGATCAGCATCATACACTTTCACATTGTCAGCTCTATGTAAAAGGATGTTAGTGAAGGGTGCAATTTCCTTAGCTATTTGCCCTGCACAAAGTCCAGAAATTATGGTTGCTCTCACATTGTACTCCTTCAACAAGATGGTTGCTCTCAGAATTTAATACTTTATATCTGAAACAATGATGCTAAATCATAACCTTAGAAACCTAGTTTTTCAAAATAAGAAACATGTGAAATAAGGAGAGGCAAAGTTATTGCCATTTTATCGTGCACACCCTGTATATATTTTTTAAAGATTTAATTCATTATTTTTAGAAAGAAGGGTGGGGAGGGAGGAAGAGAGGGAGAGACACAAGTATGTATGGTTGCCTTTCACCTGCCTCCAGCTATGGACCTGGCTGGAGACCTGACTTGCAACCTGGGTATGTGCCCTGGCTGGGAATCAAACCAGTGACCCTTGGGTTCACAGGCTGATGCCAATCCACTGAGCCACACCAGCCAAGGCTTGCCCTCTGTATTTACTCAGAGAAGAATTTTAAAGTTATTAACTGACATCCTCTAATGAGTTTGGGGACTTATCTTCAAGTTCCTTTGACAGACTGTGGAAAATAAGAGTTACATGTTCCTTGAGAGTTTGGTAGAATTTACTTATGTGATACTGCCTCCCTCTATAAAGAAAGAATTTAATCACCATTTCAATATTTCTTACTGATCTTTACCTATTTTCTCTCCTCTGGCACCAAATTGAGTTTTTTAAGTTCCTTTTTTTTTTCAGAAAATTTCTTATTTCATCTAGGTTTTTATATTTAGTCCTCAATAGTGATGCATAGTATGCTTGTCAGTAAGTTTTACATTAAATGGCTTTTAAATTTTATATAAAATAAATACTTTCTAGTAAAGAAGAAGAAATCTCCCAATACTTCCAAACCATTAATAATGCCCCATTTTTTTTTTCCAGGAACCCTACCTGTGTAACCTTCACTCTGATTTAATCAAGTTCTTGTCCAGTTGCCACCCTAGATTTCCTCTTATTATCATATGAAGAATTATCTGCTCATTTTCTGAAGTGGCTAATTTTTTAGACCACATGCTTTCCTCTTTATTTTATTACTGCCCCATTTTGGTAGAGCAAATCCTTCAAAGAGAGGGTGCACAGCAATCACATTTTGAGACCTCACTTTCTGAAAGTGTCCTCACTGTACCCTCCTCTGCGATTGCTTGCTGGTCTTTCACAGACGTCTAGATTGGAGGTCATGGTTCTCTGGGAAGGTAAGACACTGTTTGTTGTCTGAGGCATTTCAATGACTCATCTTTCATATTTGTCATTTTTTTTGTGCATTTTGTTATCACCATCCCCTACTTCTCTGACATAAGGGTGGTGAGTTTCTTGTCATTTCCTTTCTGCATTGTGTCAAGTATTCAGAACTATCTTTCATTCCAGAGACCTGTGCCCTGGTATCTGGACATTGCTGGTATCATTTCACCACTGTTTACCTTCTTTTCTTTTTATCTGCTCTCATTTTTTTGAAATTTATTTACAAGTTGGCCTTCCTAGTTGGTCATTTGCTTTTTCATAAAGCTCATCTGATTGTTGTTTTGCTCTATACCCTTGAAGAATAAGTCTATCTTCCAACCTCATTATCAAGGTATTGCTTTTCTCATCATATATTTGATTTCCAAGAATTTTTTTTTCTCTGAATGCTTATTAAAAGCATCCTGGTTTTATTCCATAGATGCAATAGCCACTGTTACATTCATTGGCCTCACTCCGTGGAGGCACTTAGCTTCCTGGTATCTCAGACCGCATTAGTCCTTTTGTTTCACTACTTTTAAAAGTTTCTAACATCTATTGAATGATGTCATCATATTTGATGGTCCTTCTGCATTGATGTTATGTTTTTCCTCTTTATTCTGATATTAGTGGAATGTTTCAAAGAAAATTCCTTTAATTAAAAAAAAACCCTCTAGTATATTTATGTTAATTTCTCTTCATTTGCTAACTATTCTGTTTGTTTGCATGTTTACTTTGGGGGGGAATAAACCAGAAATTAGTCTATATAGTCAGCTTCTAATAGTCATGCTTTATTTTTGTAATCATTTGCTTTGGGGAAAATTAAAAATCATTTCTAGAAGTGCATATTTAGTCAACAAATTCTGAAAGGGAAGCACAAGAGCAGTAATTATTGACCTTAAAATCATACATAATAAAAACTACTCTAATATAAATGATATGTATATACTTTCACAGGTGCAATAATAGTCTAGACAGCCCAGACAGAGCTATGTACATATTTAGGTATATGATATATAATGGTGCTTATATAGCTATCAGTGAAGATGTGTTTATTACTTAGTAGAAGGTGTAAACAGACTACCTATAGAGAGAAAACTGGATTTCTACCTTACAAAAATATGTGCACAAGAAGTAGCATTTAATCAGTTACAGTTCTATAAAGAAAATCAATCTATTCTATTAAGCTAATAGGAGAACTTGTAGAGTGTGTTTGTGAACTAGAATGGAGAAGTTTTTCTTAACTAAAACCCAAAAAATCACATACAGGAAAGGGAAGGACTAATGGACTTGACTTGTTCAGAATTTGTGATTTCTGTTTAGTAAAGATACAGTTAAAATACAGATGACAGATTGAGATTTACTTTTTCAGTATCTAGAGTGCAGAGAACTTTGGCACATCATTAAGGGAAAGGCTAACAGTCCAATAGAAAAAATGGGCAGGAAACATGAGAAAGGGTTTCAGATGAGAAACCAGACAGACTACCTCACTGGATGAGTATGTGCTTAGCCTCATAGTCATCTCAGATATGAACATTTAAACATCATAATACCACATTGGCATCAGATGGGCCAAAATTAGAAAATTTGATGATGTTAAATGCTACTGGGGACTTGGGGACCCAGGCACATGTGTTTGGGAACTGAATGATGGCGGGGCCATTCTGAAGGGCAGTTAGGTGGAATGACGCATGTGCACACACCTCCGACCCAGCAGTCCTCCTCCAGGGCATGTTCCTTGAATAGTGTCAGTGCCGTGCACAGGGGATGGACACAAAGACAGTCAGCCTTGCTTCTGACAGCAAGCAGCCGGAGACAACCTGAGTGGCCTTTTGTAAAGATAAATGAATGACGATATGTAAGTGCGCAATGCAGATCCCAGCAGCAGTCACTGTCATGAACTGCATGTACTTAAGTGCGGTTAATAAAACAAAGCGTTCTTTACGTAACACACTCACACACACACACACAGAACAATTCTAGACCCTGGCAAAGGTTGCAGGTTTGATCCCTGGTCAGGGCACATACAAGAAGCAATTGATGAATGAATGCATCAATAAGTGGAACAAAAGATCCATGCTTTTCTCTCTCTCAAATCAATAAACAAAAATTAAAACCAAACAACTGTATATCATACGTATTTTTAAATGAAACTATTTTAAGTGCTGTGAATGGACATTCAGGTACAATTTGTGTGTACTGTGAGGGTCAGTGTAGGGCGTAGAATGGAAATGGGGACAGTGGATGAAGGGGAAAATTAATAACTCATATAAACAAATGCATAATTACTGAATGAAATAACCCAAAAGGGACTTTGCATAGAAAATAGATAGTGTGTATGCCTTAGACTGAGGAGTATGATTAAGTTAATTTTGTTTGTGTAGAAGGTAAAACTAGATACAAATTACACGCCAGTGACTGAAGAGTTGTGTCTGGAGAACCTCACAGAGCAGCGGGAGAGGTGGCGAAAATAGCTGCAGGGATTGCTGTTATTCCTAGGAGTCCAGCCATCTTGCCACCCGATTGAACATGACTATATAATATGACAGGAAATCTATCAGGGGAAACAAGACCATGACCTTTCAGTGATATTCCAGGAAAGAATATTTTTCTGTATTCTATTAGCACTGAGATTGATGATTCAGATTTCGGGTATAAGATCTCTGATCACGCTGGTCTGTGAACCCAAAGGTCGCTGGTTCAATTCCCAGCCACGGCACATAACCAGGTTGCAAGCCAGGTCTCCAGCCAGGTCTTTAGCTGGAGGCGGGTGAAAGGCAGCCATACATTGATGTTTCTCTCCCTCTCTCTCTCTTTCCCTCTCTCTAAAAATAATAAATAAAATCTATAAAAAAAAAAGATCTCTGATCATAGGTGTGGGTTACATAGGAAACTTACAATTGATGGAGGGCAGCTGGGCCCTGAGTCCAACCAGCTCATGCTCCGTCAGGCAGACTGATTGTTGACTGCAGAGCCCTTATTGCGCAGTGTCATGTTCCAGTGTCATGGCTGAAGATGGAGGCAGGAAAATGAAGTGTCTGAGTCCATGGAGGGGACTAACCATTATGAAGAGCCTGTTGTGCGCGGAAGCTTTGGTAGGCTGTGTTCATCACGGCAAACACAGACAGGTATTCTCCTCTTGCATTTTACAGGTGAGATCAAGAAAGGTGATATAAATAGCACCAGGTTGACTGGTAAATACTAGCTGAAGTTCAAACCTAAACACCTCTGGGTTTTTTCAATGGACAGCACTTTACTTTCATCTCTAGAAGGCTAGAGTTGCATTTCGTTCTCCACATGGATTCATCCACTGCTAAGATGTTATCATCTTACTAGGTTTGCCAATCTTAGGGTTTCTTAGTGCTCCTAAGATAAATTTCTATAGCCGTAGACTCCTGAGAGGACAGCCTTAGGTGGCCATGCCAGGGCCCCACTCCCAGCCTGTAGCTGACGGACTGGAGGTCACTACTCTAACAGTCAGTGGACTAAATGAATGAAGGTGATGAAAAGGGTTTCCCTGCCAGGTATTATGGATATTGATTGAGCAAGATGGAGTGTTCGTCTCTGGAATTTAAAGTAGAAGGCTTGGCCACAATGAGCCCCCTGCTAGGCGGAGGAATGCTGATCCAATTGATGCTGAGCCCTGGGTTCTGGCTGCTGAGAGCTGCTCTGTCTGCCTTGGACACGGAAGCACACCTGCTCACACCCTCCTGGTGGCCAGCTTGGTGTGCCTGACCCTGGGGCTCAGGTGTCGGTCACCTTTCCCTGGGTTATTGGGAAGACCCACCCCATAGCTAAGATCCTTGTTTTTTCCATTTTCTTAAATGGTTTCTTCTTTTAATAGTTTTTAATAATTTTTATCTTCACCTGAAGATGCATTTATCGATTTTGGAGAGAGATGAAAAGAGAGACACATCTATGTGAGAAAACATGAATGGCTGCCTCCTGCACATCCCTCAACTGGGGATCGAACCTGAAACCTTTCGGTATACGGGATGACACTTCAATCAACTGAGCCACCCAGCCAGGGCTTAAATGGATTCTCTCCCTTACATAGAGTGGTATAAGCAAATATGGTCCATGAAGGAAAGGAGTCCAATGCAATCATTCTTTTGCCTTCTTAACTTTCTAGACAGTGGCTTTCAATTTTGACCAAGGAAACCCAAGCAGTCAACTGTAGGAAGAGATGGTTGAACGTGGGCTTCACGTTTCCAGTGGCTATAAGCCACCCATTGCGGGAGGGGAAGGCAGGTGCTCATAAGGGGACCTGTGGAGGCCAAATTGGACAGTGTGTGGTTCTGACTGAGACGTGTCAGTGAATTCAGGCCCAGGGCTTGTTTTGGGCAGGGCTGTAAGCGGAGGTGGGAGCTGTGTGATGAGGTAGAAGACGTCACAGGATGCATGTGGGGAATGTACTCTGAGATCCATGTGGCTGAAGCAAATCGTGGTGGTGAGTCCAATATGAGCCCCGATTAGGAGTGTGAAGAGAGGTCATTCCAGGAAATCCAGCAGGAAAGTAAATTAGCCAGAATGCTTTGATTGCAAGGGGAGTAACCAGCCATCTGGTTTGCCTTTGATTGTGGGGTTTCCTGGGATATGGAAACTTCAGTGCTGAAGAAACAGGAGAGCCCTGGGCAATCTGGGTTGCTTGGCCAACTCTAGATTCGCCAATGACAGAGTTACTACATAAGCAGAGATAGGTGACTTGTTGACTTGCAAGGTCAAACCTGAGCTGAAAAGTCCCAGGAAAGGACCCTGCAGTTCAGAGATATCCTGCTTGAGCTCCCAGGGGTTTCATTTCCAGAAACATATAATGATTTTGAGAAACACACATGTCCAGACATCTCCCAGAGATCCTGATCTTACTGGTCTGAGCTTCTGCTTCAGTTTTAATACCCACTGCTCTCCATGAATCACAAAATAAGCCCATGCTTTCCAAACTTGTCTCTTCATTGCAGTCATCTGGAGAGTTGTAAGAAATATCAATGCCAGTGTTCACTGCTCAGAGATCGAGGTTTAACTGATCAGGCTGTGACCCCCACTTTGGGAGTTTCTACATGTCAGCAGGCAACTCTAAAATGCAGAAAATTTGGGGTCCACCCCTGGATTCTCTCCCAGAATAGCCACCTGAGCAAGGAAGAGTAAAAATTTGAGGGTATTTTAATCTTCAGATCAGTCCACAGGGGACCATTTGCAAACCCTGTGAGTTAATTGAATGTCTGCTCTTGGGGTGCGTGTGAACAGGAGGTTTTGGAGGCAGCTGGGATAGGACCTGGCCAGACAGGCAGAGTCCTCTGCGAGGCTCTCATTGTCCCCATTCTGTCATGGCCGTTGGTTAAGGCTTCTGACAGATATGCAGTTACTGTCCTGGCTTGTGCATGTATCAGCTGACATTTGACATGAAATTCTCAGCTTCGATTGTCCCCTACAATGGGGATAATACTGCGAACTGCAGATGACCTGCACGAAGCAGGTAGTTAATGCAGAATAAGGCATTAGCATCTCCCTCCTTCTTACCACTTTGAATATCTGAGTCCCCGCAGCGACTTGTTTTAATCATGGGGCATTTCTGCTGTGGCCGACAAATACCCTCACTTTGTACGTTTACAATGTGCTTGAGCACCCTCCAGGATTCCCAGATGCGTCCTTAAGGCATTAAAGGCTCCATGACTTGATTTCTCAGAATTTGTTAATAGGCAGTCACAGAATGTTTCCACTGAAGCTGAAGTTTTCAGAGAAAAGGACTATGGGATCCACAGCCATGATTCTAATATTCTGCAAATGGAAAGCCAGGCCTGCAAGCGAACATAATTTTCCAAAGTCATGACTCTGCAGATTTCAGATTACATGATTCATTGATATTCATAAAACGTTACTGAGTGATTCTCTGATATCGTGACACCGAGTTTCTATTTGGGTGATGCATGCCCAGAAAACATAAATCTAAATTTATAGCAACAATGCAAAAAATGCTCATCCTCAAATCCATGCCGACAGCTGGTTGTACTTGAATCACAAGAGATCAGGGCTGTATCTGGTTTGGTCCTAAAATGGCAGCATGTCAAAAGAATGTTAGCTACCAGACAGTTGAAATTAAGATTAATTTTTAATTTGTCCTTTTTAAAGGGAATGGATACTACTTCAGTCATAATTGGTAAAGAATTTGGGCAGTGCGCGTGGAATAAAAGTACACCTCAAAAAAAAAGTGCATCTCAGATTGACTCACGGAGCCTCAGATTTGGGGACTTGATGGTTTTCAGAGTGCTTAACTTGGCAATTCTTATGCACACATAATAAGGTGTTAAAAATAGAGAAATAATTAATTCAGCAATATGGGGAGAATAGCCAGAATCTCACAAGGCAAGAAAACCAAGCACACACACACACACACAATCAATGGGGGACACAGGGACACAGGCCACACTGGAAATGACCAGAAGTCCTCTGCAGTCCCTCTCCTTGTTTATGGGCTCTGCCCCACACACAGCCTAGAATGGGGAAGCCCAGCTGTACGTGGCCTGTGCTGTTTGCTCAGCTGCCAGCTGGATCACCCCATTACAGTCCCTCCCCTGCTGTCTGTCCAGGGGCAACAGTGGTGGTTAACATTAGAACCAGATAGTCAGACAAGCCACAGGCCAGGGCGGGGGCCCCCTGTGTGAGTCCACACCTGCTGATGGCCAGGGCGGTGCTGTCTTTGCGAGAACAGTAGTGGGAGGTCCCGGTTCAGCCCCCATGTGCCCTTTCTTCCCTTACGTGGCATGACACACCGCTGTTAACCTTCTCTCCTTGGTTTGATGTATGCACTAGTTTGTTTCCTATTTACCTTTTTATTGTAAGATTAAACAGGAAACCAGACTACGACATGTGCAGAGGTTAGTGATTTATGATTAGAAGGCAAATGCCTGAGAAACAGCCACCCGGGTCAAAAAGCAGAACTTGGCAGTCACCCCGAAAGCCCTTCTTCAAGCCTCATTCAACCTCAGTCCCACCCCGCCCTTCTTCTCCCCTACGCATAACGATGCTGATTTTCGTTTTAGGCCCTGTCCTGTGTTCCTTCATGGTTTTACCACCCAGAAGTATATCCTAGATAACCACAGTATCATCAAGTTTATTTTGTCAACTTGCTACGCTATCTCTTTTAGTCTACAGATCACTGCTGCAGCCCTTCCTTTATTTATTTATTTATTTTCCAGTTTATCTGTTTGAGAATCTGGGCTCTTTTCCCTGTGGAGTTTTCTACTGCCAGGATTTCAGAGTTATTGTGCAGCTCAGCACGTTTCCCTGCCCTGTGCTCTGCAAACTAGCAGCTCGACCCCGGGACCCCTTCGGACTCAGGTTCAGCTGAGTTCGGGGTTCAGGGGCTACATGTTGGGTCGTGACCTGGGTTCCACTCTCCTGCTGTCACCAGGGAACCACAGCCCCCAGGTCTCTTGATTGAGTGTGTAGAAAGTGAGTATGCTTATTCTGTCCATTTGTTTTCATTGATTCTTCTTAAATGTGTTAAGATGTGTTTCCTGGCCCAGAAGGTAGTCTGTCTTGGTGAGCATTCCATGTACACTTGAGGAGGTTGCATATTCTGCCGATGCTGGAAGAGGTATTTCATAAATGTCAATCAGGTCCAGCTGATGGATAACACTGTTCAGTCCACCTGTTTTCTTACTGATTACCTGCCTGCTGGACCTGTCAGTTACTGAGTGAGGGATGTTGAAGTCTCTGGCTACAACAGTAAGATTATGCATTTCTCCTTGTAGTTCAATCAGTTCTTGCCTCATATATTTTAACTCTTGTTAGACACATACACGCTAAGGGTTGTCTTTTGGTGAATTAATCCCTTTATCATGATGTAATGCCTCTTTTTATTATTGATCACTTCTTTTGAAGTCTGCTCTGTCTGAAATTAATATAGCTACTCCAGCTTGTTTAATCCATTTGTCTTTATATTTAAAATTTGTTCTTTGTAGACAATGTATAATTGGTATTGGTTTTGATCCACTGCAGTATTGTATTTTAACTGGTATATTGATATTTAATGTGCTTATTGATATAGTTGGATTAATATATGCCATATTTGTTACTGTTTTCTATTCATTGTCTGGTTTTTACTTCTGTGTTTTGTCTTTTCACATTTTTTAAAGATTTATTTATTTATTATTTTTTAGAGAGTGGGTAAGGGAGAGAGGGAGAGAGGCAGAGAGGGAGAGAGACATCAATGTGTGGTTGCCTTTCACCTGCCTCCAGCTATAGACGTGGATGGAAACCTGGCTTGTAACCTGGTTAGGTGCCCTGACTGGGAATCGAACCAGTGACCTTTGGGTTGCAGGCTGGTGCCTCATCCACTGAGCCACCAGCCAGAGCTTAAAACACTTTTTAGTAGCTGCTGTAGACTTTGCAATATGCATTTATGAGTAACCCAAGTCCACTTTCAAATACACTGTACCACCTAAAGGGTTGTAAAGTATTCAAAATCCCTCCCTCGTATCCCTTATAAAATTGTTGTCATTCATCTACTTATCTCTATAATTACACAATTCATTGTTATGATTATTACTTTGAACAAATTGTCATCTGTTAGATCAATTGAGAACAAAAAAATGAAATATTTTACTTTATCTGTGTTTATTTCTTCCCTAGCATTCTTTATATACATTCAAGTTTATGACCCATATCATTTTCCTTCTCTCTAAGGAATGTCTTTCAGCATGTCTTACAAGGCAAATTCCTACAATCTGTATTTGTCTGAAAAGAGCCTTCTTTTACTCCATAACTGTGGAGAGATAATTAGATTCCTAGGTTGGTGGGGGTATTTTTTGAGGGGGGCTCCTTTCAACTCCGTAAACATTTTACTCCACTCTCTTCTTCTTTGCATGATTTCTAGAGGAAAGTCAGGCATAATTCTTACCCTATTTCCTCAACAGATAAGGTGTTTTGGGGGTTTTTGTTTTTATTTTTAATTTCTGACCCCTTTCAAGATTTCTCCTGTATTCATTCATTAAAATGCATTTATAAGGTAACATTTTCCTCATCTGCTACTTGGCTACCCAGGGGTATAGTTGATATAAGAAAGGCAGAATAAATATCTTTCTTTTGTATTTACCTCTGTTTCCATATAATTATTTGTTTCCCTATGATCTACAGAAAGTGACCTAATAGTATTTTTTTGAGACAATTTTAAACTGGAAGAATTGCAAAAATAATAGAAAATGACAGAGTATCCCTCACCCAGCTTCTTTTATGGTAAAAAACTTACATAACCATAGAACATTTACCAAAACTAAGAAATTAACATTGGCAAAGATTCGTAACCAGCAGCTAGCATGCAGAGGGGAGCAGACGAGGGGAACCAGGACAGCCATGTACAGCTAGTGCCCAGGAAGCATCGCAGAAGCATGTGTCAGGGAGGAAGGCGTGGCCCGCCACCCCCAAAGCAGCCAACAGGCTGGTGGCATGAGGCCTACAGCTCACTGGGTGGGACAGATGGCTGAGTCCCATCAACATAAAGGCAGCCACAGGCAGCATGAAGGAAGACATTGCCTCCTCCAATGTCACCAGGAAAAGAAAAAGAGCCCAGTAGGTCACTGTAGGGAAAAGCAGAGGAACCAAGAGGGACAGTCCGGAGGGCAAAGCAGAAAGTGTATCTGGATGCTGGTGCACCAGCGGTTAGGAGCAGGGCTTGGAGTCCACTCTGGTGGTGGCTGGTGGGCACGCCCAGCTGCCCGCCCCCACCTCATGGGGTGCCTCAGGATGTCAGGTAGCTGACCCTGCTGAGGCAGTTTTCACAGTACAGGTGGGTGGATTCAGCTCTTTCAATTAAAAAACAACGTGAAAAAGCTACACAGTTATGCAGTGCACAGCTTGCATCCAGGGGTATGGTGGCCCTGGGTGGGACAACCTGCTGTCTCAGTGGGGCTATGTGGCCCTATATTGAGTGGGAGGGCTGGACTAAATGCCCAGTAAAGGTCTGACTTTGAGAAAAACAAAAACAACAATTTTCAGACCATGGAGGCACTGGGGAGACACCATTCAATATCACGCATCTATGATACTGATATATATGACATCTATAATAAAATGGTGTCAAAGGGATTAGGAAAGAAATAGTGTACCAACCAAAAAGACAAAGTAATGATGATGAAGCAGAGGTCTCATCATGTGTCTTATTCTCTGGTCTGTTAACACTTCAATTGGAGAATAAAACCCAGGTACATTGGCTGGCAAATTTTGAACTAAATCTGTAATTCAGTTAATAGTATTATATTAACCTTCGTTTTGTGGTCTTGATCATTGTAGAATTATAAACATTTAGGGGAAGCCAGGTAAAGTGTTTCTGGGAATTCTTTCTATTTTTGCCATATTCCGTAAGTCTAATTATTCTAAAATACGTGGAAAAGGGCACGAACACATCTCCCCCAGCACCCGCTGCTTCTGCCAAGTGTCCTTTCTCATTGGCAGGTGCCGCCCCTCCCAGGCCCACATACATGCCCCCACTCACATGCTTGCACATACATGCTCACGCTCACATGTATATATACACATATCCACATGCTCATACATGTACACAGGCAGCCTTTTCCAAGCAGCATGGCAGAGGTCCTGAGCTTTGAAGATCAGCGCAAAATATCTTTGCACCACATGCCTTCTCAGGAAGGACTGTCCTCTCAGGTGACTTACAGGGCCAGGGTCACAGGACTTCCTGAGATCTGTTTTGGCCCTTAGCACACTTGGCAGAGTGCTAAGCAAAGAGAACAGATATGGGTGGAAATTTGGGGCATAGCTGAGCACACAGCAGGTGCAGAAGCTGGGGTTGAAAGAGGGCAGGCAACCCCGGGGCTCACAGGAACTGCTCCGTGGCTGCAGCTTTGCCGCATCTTAAGACAGAAGGGCTTTGGGTGAAAGGAAAGAAGCCATGTGCACGGAGGAAAGCGCTCAGAGCGCACAGCAAATGAGCTGGAGTCTTCTCATCTCAAGCTGTTAAACACAGAAGATAATTTATAAGGCCCCTTGCAGAAGACCTGAGAAACACAGGCTCCAAGTCACCTGCCCTGTTTTACTAGAATGCCATGCTCACCTGAAAGCTCAGTTTCAGTTCCCATAATGGCAGAGAACTTCCTCTATTGGCAGGTGTGACTCTAGTTCCCTGGACAAGTGCCCTCTGGCCAGAGCCACAGGCCACCAGCTGCAGTGCCTGAGCTCCCTCTGGGAGTCTAGCATCAGGCAGCTGTTCTGCCTGTCCTGGACACAGGGTGGAACATGGAACAGTGTTTCTGGCTGACATGCACACTTATGTGTCTGCAGTCCACTAAATGAACCCTGGCACATCTTTTCTGGACACTGAATTGACTAGATCCACATACCTGGGTTCCAAGCCAGCCACCACATCCAGCAGAAGGGAATGGTCTCTGAGAAGGCGGTGCGTCTCGGGCATCTGCGTCCTTGTTACGGGATGTTTGCAAGATGATGCTCCCAAGAGCCAGTGTTGTCTCTTGACACCCCGACCTGCCACCCTTCAAAGAGCTTTCTGAGCAGCCAGCCAGAAAAATGTCTCCCTGAGCCCTCGTTCACTTTCCTGCCTCTTATCAGCTAATGTTCAGCCTGTAAAAAGACACAGCCAGCCAAGATCCCCCACAGGGATTTATCACCGGGGTGTGGTCAGCATTGCTTCCCCAATCATGACTAGTACCAGGGTGCCCCTGGGTGTCCAATGTTCTCTGAGACTAGCATTTTCTAACCAGGGGTAAGGCTTGATTGGGACCCCGAGGACCGGGTCAGGTGAAAAGCCTCAGACTTCCAATCCTGAAGAGGCCTGGGCCTTTGTGCTCATTCCCCAGCGCGCAGGGAAGCACGGCCTGGCTGGCCATCTTCGGCTCTCTGCTGTACCCTGCACAGCTGGCCTGGGAGGACCTGCTACCCCAGGGCACAGCGAGGTTTTCAAGTACTTCCCCCTCTCGTTTAGATCTTTTATATTCACTGGGATGTCTCTGCCCCTTCCTACGTGATGTGGCCTGGCCCCAGCGCTAAGTGAATTCTTCCCTGATAATACATTCATTACTGTCAAACTAGGAAATCGTGTAAGTGGCTTTGCATTGCCCTCTGTTCGTAAGGCAATATTTCCAAGTTAATGACGTTATGAGCTTAGGCTGATACACTAAATCCTAATGGTAGACTTGAGGCCAAGCTGATAAAAAGTTATTAGTATTATTTTAACTTAATTGGGAAAAGGTCCTCTGCCCCTCACCTCTGGGCAAAAGATGTCTTAGATAAGATGACGGGTGGCCAGATATATGAATCCAAGAGGAAGGATGGAATAGAACAGCCAGCCCGGTGCCCGAGCCCTGCGATGCCCCCACCCCTACCCATGGGACACCTTTTCCTGAGCTGTCAGAGACCAAGTTTGGTTGAGACCTAACATCCCCACTGCGTGCCAGTCCTGCTGCGCGCCTGTCTCATCTCCCGCTAGGACCAGTGTGATGGGCCAGCAGTGGGGCTCCATTCCCATGGTGGTCACCCCCACCCTTTCCCCATTTGCACGCAGGTTGGTATGCATATGACAAATGCAAAAAGGCAATTGAGCTCGCCAAGTCTTTCAGGATCAGGCTTCTATCAATCTCTCCTAACCGCACCCACCCTCATTCCCAACATCATTCCTGGGAGCCCCCACTGAAAGCTGAAATATGTGCTTCTCCTTGTGCCTGGAAAGGAGAACCGTCTTCATCCATGTGTGAGTCCCTAACTCCATTCAAGATCAAGGTCAAGCTCATCACCTCGGTGAACTACTGGGAAATGCAGGGCACTTTAGCCACCCACTCAATATGGGCTCCCTGGAATCCGGCAGCCTCACTTGTTGGTCTCCCCCAAACACCAAACAGACGCCAACAAACACCAGACATGTTCTAAGTGACTAGTTCAATTCCAAGGTTACGGCACTGCCTGGCACATAGCAGGAATTTAAAAGACCAATGATTGTTACGCAGTTCATTCTCATTCACAAGACAGTGATGAACTCTTAAGGTCACTAATCATTAGTCTGCAAAAAGATTGAGAACTAGCCCAGACTGGCACATAATAGTATGAAAGAGCCAACAGACCACCCAAGAGAACAACTCCCAGATTAACAAGGGGCCCTTCAAAGACCCCATCCACATGCCTGTCTCAGTATAGATCTCAGCACTTGTAGTCCCTGTCTTCAAACGTGTCTTGTCCAAGTTGCTGTCCTTTTATCTGCCAAGTGCTAATGCAGGTGACCGTAGGGACTAGGAGGCTGGCCACAGTGATGTTGTCATAGATGGACTGGCTGTCACTTTCTCAGTCTGCACGGCCCCCCATCCAATGGCCTTTCACCATCCTGTCTTAGAATGCACATTTTCAGAACCTGCTCTATAAGTTCAAAAAGCCAGCCCTGACTATTGTGGCTCAGTTGGCTGGTCATCGTCCCACAAAGCACAAGGTGGCCGGTTTGATTCCCACTCACTCCAGGCACATGCCCAGGCTTGTGGGTTTGGCCCCTGATTGGGGGCACATGCGAGAAGCAACCGGTCAGTGTTTCTCTCCCACACCTATGCTTCCCCTTGCCTTCCCCTTTCTCTAAAAATAAATAATTTTAAAAAGCCAACAACGACTTTTAAATGTAAGTGTAAAAGTTAAAACCCCCTTTTTCTTAGATTTCCAACCCCAATGTTTGTGGTCATGGGGGATGGTCTTCAAGAACACCCTGGGTCTGCAGTAATTCTTGTGGACTTTGGCCCTTTTAACTAAACCATGTAAAAGGTATCACATGAGGTTTAACCTCTACATGTGCCAACCTGTTTGTGCCCCCCCCCCCACAGTGTCCTGGCCCTCCCCCAGAGTCGCAGTCACAGGCAGCTGTGTGCTGAGAGATGCAGTTCCTGGGCTCTGGGATCTTCAGGGTCACCAGGGCCACCTATGAAGGGAATGCAGGGTTTCTGTGAGGAGAGGGCACCACATGGGGCTCGACAGGGTGACATGTCTCTGTCTTGGCCTTGGCCTGTGTTTTGGAATAGGAAGAAAATAAGTATGTCATAGCACCAAAAAGCAAAACAGCATCAGCCCATCTGGGATGCAGAACAGGACACTCACAGGCTCCAGGAATGGCTGGGTCTGCGGAGGGCGGCGCAGCGCGGGGCCCCAGGCAGCGGCACCTGCGTCAGCCCAGCCCTCACAGCTGGGCCCTGCTGGAAAATTCAGGAGGGTTCCTCTCTGGTTCACTGCCTTTAGGTAGAAGAGTCCCAGACATGGCAGGTCCTGGAGTCCTTTCCTTCCCTATCAGCAAGGAAACAGGAAAAGTCCTGATTGAAAATGTTAGGGATGAAAGCATCCAACAGCTCAGTTAGATACCTTGCCCTCTGGCCTCTGAGGGCACAGGAAAACTGCAGAGTGTTCTAAGTGCTTTTCTCTGCATTTTCAAACTCTCTGAGGTTTTACTGAACCCTCTCCTTCTGTTTGTATAGCAGTCCAGATTCCTGATTTTTGCTCGATCTCCATATGGTGGGGTCCATCCCAGGGACCCCTCCTACAGCAGTCTGGGGGGCCCTCGTCCCCCTGTTGAAGAGGGTGATGGGCCCTGTTTCCCTGGGTGGAGAGAGCTCGCCACCTGGTGGCTGCATCAGAAGCTGGTCACACTGGGCCAGACTGTGACCCTTGGGCCATCACAGCTTGTCCCTGGACTTGGCTTTGGATTTTGGGGCTGTCCCAGTGCTGGGCCTGCACAGCCGATGTGCCATGGCTCCCACAGGGCCCAAGAACTGGAGAGGGATGGACACCCTTCCTCCAGGGCTTTCACAGGGCACATGCCAGGCAAACAGCTGAGCAGGCAACACCAGGCACACAGACCCCAGTCGGGGTAGGAACACATGCTGGATGGACACCAGGAACAGTGGGCACACAGAGACAGGCACATAGGGGTTGATGCTCAGCGCCAGGCATGCAGAATTGGGCACACATGCCAGGCACTCGGCAGGAGCACGTGCTGGATATGTACAGCAAGCACACAGCGTTTGGCGCACAGAGCTGGCTTTGAGGAATGACGTGTGAGCAGGGATGCTCCTCCAGCATCCACTCAGGGTCCGTGCCTCTCCGCCCCCAACACCCCCAGCAGCCGGGGTCCAAGCAGGGGTCTGAGTGTCACTGCTGCTGCTGCTGCAGAGCCCAGAGCCCCCAGCAGGGACTCTTCATGGGGCTGCCTGAGAGTCCATGTCATCAGACCCCTTTCCTGTAACCCACTCCCACCATGCGTGGTGTGCCTGTACACAACCCATGAACAACACGCTGGTCCATTTTTTCCATAAATATCTTGGGAAAGGTTTTGGAGATTTCCTGACTACTTGAAGCAATTCTATCAGTTGCACTGGGCTACCCTAAAGTAGTCATGTTACTTCTTTGTTATCGGTGCCATTGTTCCTGTAAGTAAATGTGAATATGCTTTCACTGGTGCCGCCCCATGTTATCATACATGTAGTGTCTGCAGTGGTTTGTGTGGTACAGCACAGCCTTGTAAACAGACGGTGATAAATACAGGATAGTCCCTAGATGTGTTTTCTCTTCCTTATGATTTTCTTCATAATTTCTTTCAATATTTATTTTGGCTAAACCTTGGGACCATTCGGGAAGAGGAGATATCTGGGGGTGGAAGGTCAGTCACTTGGCTTCATCAATTTTCCTTTCTCCAGCTTTCTGTGAGAAGACAGCACACAGTACCCATAACAGACAGTGTTAGTCAACTGTCATCGGTGAGGCCTGCAGTGAATAGGAAGCTGCTGGTAATTAAGCTAGATTTTTCAGCTGTGCGGCTCCCCTAACTCTGTGTTGTTCACGATCACCTGTGCCTCATTTTACTTTATTTATTTACTTATTTAGGCTTGATGTTTGGGGCGTGGTTTTCTGGAATGCTGGGGCAGAGGGCAAGGCAGGTGTGGTTTTACTAGTTATTGCTAATCCTCTCCATCGGGGCTGTGGCACGTTGGGTCCCCACCTGCAACGTAGGCCAGGGTGGTCTCAGGGGTGGGCCCTACGGTTGTACTGACATTCTGCGCACTAACTCTTCTCTGTTCCTAAAGCCAAGAAAGCAGGAAACCAACTTCCCTCCCGCCTCTCTGCCTCCAGCTTCACAACGCACCGCAACCCCCCCCCCCCCCCCCCCCCCCCCCCCCGCCCTCAACTCCGCTGGACTTTATGACGAGCAGTTTGAACCTTTAGCCACTAGGTGGCGCCACAAAACAACCTTTTGAAACGAAGTGACTGACCTTCCACCCTCAGATAAAGATCTGCTCTTCCTGAATGGTCCCAAGATTTCGCCCAAATAAATATTGAAAATAACAGCTCCAGAAACGGGCAAAGGTGGTAGCGTCTTCAAGAACCGGTGAAGGATTTTATATAGTTCTTTGCATTCCTGTAACAGAAAAATTAATAACATACAGATTGAAATGCAGGTAATGATTGGCCCTTCAGGACCCTCCAGGCCCCCTTGTAAGAGAGAACTAGTGCTTGGTAAACGTTTACTACGGCCAGGAGCAAATGAGCGGTACTTGCTCCTTGACCAACCCTGTGCCCTGCTGCAGACCCCTCCCTGCTCACCTCCTTCTGTCAGAATCATACATGAAATCATGCATTGGAGGGAAAAGGGAAAGAACTCAGAAGTGTATAGAATACAAAGGTGCAGTGCCCTAACTCCCTGTTCATACCCAATCCTACATCTGTCCCTGAGTTTGTACAGTTAACAATGGGGCGCAGTTCTGGATAATTTTATGTATTCAATCATTTGTCTTTTTTTTTTTTTTTTTTTTTTTTAATTGTCTGTCTTGAGGAAGTGCTGCTTGATTTTCTGAGGCAGGGGATGGACACTTGATTCACCCTTAGTGACAGTGAAGCTGCAGAGGCCAGCTGCCCCTCCGGGACCAGGAGTAACGGCTCCTTGAGGTTCCATGTTGCTGGGACAAGGCATAGTCACCTGTCCGATGACAGTCCAAGGAGTGTCACCTGCAGGAAGGCTGAGGATGAGACAGTGCAGACAGGGGCAGATAGTACGTGCTTAAGTGCACAAGTTACGGTGATCAGCAGGGCTCCTCTCTCCACTGTCACATATACAATGCTAGACATTTTGGCTGCGCTTAGTGGGAGGAATAGGGAGAAATATATCGACTCCATCTTTCTGAAACAGATGCTTATATATTTTAAAAAGCTTATATTTTTAAAAAGTTCAATGTACTTTTTAAAATCCTTTGATACTTCCTTGTTTAAAAAAGGTTTTATTCATTATCTTTAGAGGGTAGGAAGAGAGGCAGAGAGAGAGAGAGACATCAATGTATGGTTGCCTTTCACCTCCCTCCAGCCATGGACCTGGCTGGAGACCTGGCTTGCAACCTGGTTATGTGCCCTGGCTGGGAATCGAACCAGCGACCTTTGGGTTCGCAGGCCCGTGCCTTATCCACTGAGCCACCAGCCAGGACCTGATACTTCCTTTTTAAGCCATGGACTAATTAGAAGAATATTACGTAGTTTCCAAGTGCTTGGAGATTTTCATTTTTCCTTTCTTTTCTTTTTCTTTTTTTTTTTAACATTTTTCAAATTTCATTTTGATTTTTCTATAATTTTTTAAAAATTTAAATCCTCACCCAAGGATATGCTTATTGATTTTAGAAAGAGATGGAGGAAGAGAAAGAAAGAGAAACGTTGATGTGAAAGAGCAACATTGATTAGTTGCCTCTCGTATGTGCCCTGACCAAGAATTGAACCCACAGCCTTTTGATGTACAGGACAGTGCTTCAGCCAACTGAGCCACCCAGCTGTGGCATGATTTTTCTATAACTTTTTAGAGTACCTCTTTATGTAGGTGCTTTATTGGTTGCCTAGACATTAAACTCCAGTTGTAGATGTTAGTATCACAAAGAAGAGGAATTGCCGGTGGTAGATGTGTCCGCTCCATCATTACAATGGGTGAGTTGGCATCCTGACTTTGACTTTTACTGTTATCTTGATTGACAGACTTGTCAAGACTACTTTCCTGCCAGCGAAGACTCAGGTTTTGTGCTGCGGTCAGTGTTCCAAGGTGCACATGCTTCTTAAGTATACAGGTAAGCAGCTCACCTTCCCAGGCAACTTTGCTGCCTCAATGGGGGCTTTATTTCATGGTTGGACGTGAAGTCCTTTCCTGCGATGTCATCTAGCCAAGGCACAGGCACCAGCGGAAGCCTTAGGGTTCCACACTTCAAATGCCAAACTGATGGAACTCACTGGGTTTCACTGGGAATTGTCAGCATTGGTTCTCCTGGAGCTGAATAGAAGGAGCGTAGTGGTGTCCAAACACCACAGCCAGCACAAAGCCAGCTCTGCTGTGCCACATTGTGAAGGCAGCCAACACATTCTGTTGAGTAAGACCAAGTGTGCAGCACGGCTGGCCTTGTGCATTTGAATCACCCTCGTGACGAGGGCGGGGGGCAGAGCGGAAGAGAGTGCCAAAGCACTGGTTTTCTCCGTGGACAATAGCAAGAAACCAATGCAACGTGTGTGTGTGCATGTGTGTGTGTGTGTGTGTTCAGATTCTGGATGAGTCGCAAAGGATCTGGATTTTGTGAGCTCAGAAAATATTTTCTAGCTTTTGCTGTTTTGCACTGGTTTGCCTAAAACATGTAAGAGATGGGTGTAACAAGATGACAATTCAAAGGCTTCTCAGTAGAGTTTACATTTTAAAGAATATCATGACTCATCCTGTTGACTTTGTTAAAATTCAAAAATTTTTTTTTTTTTTTTTTAACGTGTGGGAGAAGGAGTCAGCATCTGTCACTAGTGAAAAGCATCAGAAAGAAAGTAGAATAGGAAGGATCGATGAGCAGCAAGGCAAGGCTGAGAGTTTAGAAACACCCAGGCATTATATCTCCTTTATAAATCATGTACCACGAAACACAAACCACGAAACATTTGAAGAAAAACCAACAGCATCAAATGCTGTCAGCAGGCCGGGCAGTACTGCTTACCATGTGCTGTTCGTTGGAGGATTATTAGAAGTTGGGGGTCGGGTGAAACTCCTGAAAATACAGGAGAAATGCTTATGCTCAGAGAGATGGTTTCGTAATAAATGAATTAAGGTAGCTCAATATTCTGATTCTTTGCATTCTGCCTGTCGATCTATTAGTGACAAACCTCCGCAGAACCGAGTGGTTAAAAAACAATAGCCATCCTTCCTTTTGCTCACGAGTGTGCAGGCCTTGCGGGGCTTGGCAGGAACAGCCGACCCCCGCCCTGTGCAGCATCAGCTGAGACAGCTCTTTGGAAGCTGGAAGAAGGGCGCTGTCAAGACAGTTCAGCTCACATGGCTGGGGCGTGGGAGCTTCACCAGCGCTGTGCTGGGCACTTCAGATCTTCCCGAGCGGGACCCTCCATGAAGGGCTCTTGCAGGGGAATGGGAAGCCTTTCCACGTGGTGGCCTGCTGTACCCCTGAGTCTTCCACGACAGGAGAGAGTACCAGAACCTCACCCAAGCTCCGTGTTGCTTTCGTCACCTCCAGCTCCACCCTGAGAGTGGGACATGTCCTCGGCTGTAATCTCATAAGCCCTCCCAGGGGAGATCTTCTCATTTTATAGTGTTATTTTTCACATATCTCTGCCCTCAAAGGAAAGGGTGCTCCTGGAATACTAAACCTATGTGGTTTCCAGGTGTCTCCTGATACCTCAGTATACAAAACACATTTGATGACGAATAAAAATGTTTGGAGTGAGTAAATAAAGGGTAAAGGGACAGAAGAAAGGAAGAATGAAGGGCAGAGTAAGTGTGCTACCATCCAAAGAATTTCCCAAGGCAAAAACTGGCATTATTTCTTTATCTACCTATCTATTTATCTATCTATCGTCTATCTATATTGATCGACCAATTTTTTCCACCTCACCACCTCCTCTTCCTCCCCTTTGGTAACCATCAACTTCTTCTCTATATTTATGAATCTATTTTTGTTTTGTTTATTTGTTTATATTGTTTGATTCCATGTGTATGTGTTCTGTAGATTCCACATACAACACTTGTCTTTCTCTGGCTTATTTTATTATTTATTAAGATTTTATTTGTTATTTTTAGAGAGATGGGTAGGGAGAGCGGCAGAGGAGAGAGACTTCTATGTATGGTTGCAGTTCACCTGCCTCCAGCTACGGATCTGGCTGGTTATGTGCCCTGGCTGGGAATCAAACCTTTGGGTCCCCTTGCTGGCACCTTATCCACTGTGCCACCAGCCAGGGCCTCCTCTGACTTATTTTAAGCTGGCATTATTTTTAGTATCTCCCATCCAATCACTGAACACTGGCCATTATAGTTTCTATTTTACCTTCCAATCTAGTGACATGTCTCCATCCTTGAGCCAGTTTCACTAGCAATAGCCTCCTCACTGAGGATCCAACCTCTGGCCTCACATACTGAACCCACCTTAGGGATCTTTATGAAACATAAATCGCTTTATTTTTCTTTCCTACTGAAATTCATTCATCTGCTTCCTTTGGGTCTCAGAATAAAGACTGAACCTCGCTCTGTGGTTCACAAGGCCATTTGCGGTCGTCCATTCCCGACCATCCATCTTACTTGTACACTTCCACTCAAGCCATTCAGTAGTACCTTCTGTGCTCCCTTCCTAGGGCTGTTGTATGAGTGGCCACAAATGGTGTGGCTTAAATCCATGTAGATTTATGACCTTGGTTCAGGAGGCCAGAATGCTGTAACCAAGGCGTCTGCAGGGTTGCCTGCTTCTGAAGGCTCCGAAGGAGAGTCTACTCCAATGCCTGGTGGCTGCTGGCCAGGCTGGACTCTCCCTGACTCGCAGCCGCACTGCTCCAATCTCTGCCTCCACCCTGACACGCCATCTTCCCTCTGTGTGTGTCAGATCTCCCTGGCTGGTTACTACCAGGTCAACGGCAGAGCTCACGGGGTGTTTGTTTTCTAGTCCATGGAACGTGCATCATGAAGGTGCTGCTGGAACAAGGTGCTAAGACTCAGGGCTTGGATGCTAACAAGCATGCTGTCAGATCCTCCCTGCCAAGGGCTTAGGTGTGATATGGAGCAGTGAGCTGTCAAAAGGTGTATTGCGGGAGGGCTTAATAAAAACTAGAAGAGCCCTGGCTGGTAGCACAGTAGATAAGGTGCCGGCCTGTGAACCTAAAGGTCACTGGTTTGATTCCCAGTCAGGGCAACATAACCAGGTTGCAAGCCAGGTCTCCAGCCAGGGCCGTAGCTGGAAGCTGGTAAAAGGCAACCATACATTGATGTTTCTCTGTTTCTCTCCCTCTCTGCCTCTCTACCGTCCTCTCTTTCTGGAAATAATAAATAAAATCTTTTTTTTTTTTTTTTTTAAGCTAGAAGACACCTTTGGTATTCACAATTGTGTTATTACTAAAAGTAAAAACAAAATAGCATCTGCATGACTCGAATGCTTTTATATTCATATTTTTGTCTTTTCATCAAGCCATCTGCTTGCATGACTTCGGCAAACACCCACGAGCCGCCCTCCCTGGGAATCCAACTGCTGGCTAGTCCTGCCCTGATTCTTGGGAAAGATCAAATGGGAATCCTGCAGCCCTTTCTTATTTTATGCTCATAGGCACCTTTGAGGCTCGTTCTAGTCTGGAAAGGGAGATGCTCAGGGCCGGCTGGTGACCCGCCTGTCGTTACATTGCTGGTGAGGACCTTCGGCTCTGCTGGTCTCCCTCACGCTACTCCCCTGGCCTCCCAAGGCCTCTGGGTCCAGGGCCCACCTGCATGGACAGGTCTTCTGCCACCTCCACACCCTGGCACTTTCCTCCCTCACTGGCTTACTGTGACAGAGTCTGTGAACCCTGGGAATTCCTCTCAGAAAGTTGCTATAGAAACTGCTGATGGGGATGTTCAGGACGCTGCCATGGGACTCCCCCTAAGCTGATGCACCCAGCCTGCAGCCGAGCCTCCAGCGATCATAAGACACATGCGTCCCAGCTCGCAGAGGAGAAAGCCACCCTGCTTCTATTCTGTTTAACCAACAGTGAAGAGAAGAGAGTCTGAGCTCATCCAGCCCTGCCACCTCGGCTTGGAGCTAGTGGAGCTGAGGCCTACAGGGCCACCAGATGTCCAGGATGCCAGAGATGATGCGCAGCCAAAGATGGACAAAGCACCAACACCCCCATGGAGTGCCATCAGGTCACACTCGCAGGCTCAGTATGACAGATGGAGCCTCACGCAGGCCGACACACAGCCAGAGCTTAAAGCCCAGCTCCACCACCTCCTAGCTGCGTGCCCTCAGTCTTCCTTTCTACAGTGGCCACACAGTGATCAATAAGGTGACCACGAGGCGCTGTGCACATGCATCAGCCATTCTGTTCAGGAGATCTTACAACCCACTGCAGCCAGGAGCCCTGCAGAGCCAGGGAAGCAGGGGTATCCCATGAGCATGCAGCTCCAAGGTGGGCTTAGGACCAGCAGCCATGAAGCCTACCATGAAAACTGCACTTCAGAGGGGCCTGGGTGGGGTGGCCAGGGCCAGTGGCCCTCTACCGGGTGCTGAGGGCCCTTGATCCCATGTGTTGACAAAGGAGCGGATTTTCACAGGGTTGCCTGTGAAATGTTCTCTTTTCACACAGTTCCTAAAATAAATCTTGCTGAAGGGAGGGTTTCACAGAGGAGAAGTGACAGATATATCCTGTTCTACATAAGATGACTAATAGCCCACAAATGTTCCCAAGAAGCATCAGCTGAGGGAAGTCAGAGACACAAAAGGCCTTAGAGACGTGGGGCCTCATGGCCCCTATGAGGAATGGGAGGCTGAGAGCCCATGCAGCTTTTAAAGTTCCATTTATCTGAACATCTACTTAGTACCCACTGTGTGTGAGATTTTGTGCTCAGGAGGGACAGGCTTAGAGATACAAGGAAAAGATTGTCTCCTGTTCCCTGGGCAATGCATTAGGGGTTGAGACGTAAGCAAATATAATTCTAGGCAGAATGGTAAGAAATACTAAAAGAACAGATACAAGCTGTAGGCTCCTGGAGCCCGGAGATTTACATTTCCTAGTTTAATGGGGGAAGGAGAGGGCGAAGGAAAATTCTGAAAAGGGTTCACTGCAGCTGTGAGTTTCTGAGACAGAACAAATCAGTAGTATATTCATAAGGATCTAGGTTTTTAAAAAGGCAAATATAAATCAAGTTTTAAAAAGAAGTAAGCCTGTCTGAACCTCATTTAAAATATGGAAAATTAAGAGACAAATTTGACACATAATGTTTCATGGAAGATTGCATAGCCATTTTTTAGGAAATATTAATTAACTAAAGGAGTCAGATTGGACCTTGGTTCAGCAACTTCAGTGTTTGAGTTCTGGCTCAGAAAGAATTCAGAACCAAGAAAAAGATTTGTTTATTTGGAAAGTCGCTGAGTTAGAAGGAGTGAGTAGCAGAAGGAATGGGCTCAAGAAACAAGTTACAGAGGCAAAAAAATATATATTAAAAGAGTTCTATGGCTTAGGAGAGTGAATGGTAATGGAACTGGCAATGATGCCTTGAGCAGGTAGAGAGGTGAGGGCAGGGAGGAGGAAGGCCTGGGTGTGCCCAGGGCAGCAGAGCACCAAGGAATAGTTATTGATATCAAGAAATGCATCTGACAAAACTGGAGAGGGCCCTGAGTAACCTCCCATCTCTGACCCAGTGTGATGCTCAAGGAAGGAAAAAAAGAGGCCAGGCAGATGGGTGACCCACCTGGACATTAGCTGTGTTCCGCCAGCTCAGACACACAACCATCAGCCTGACTCGATCACAGTGTTTGAGTACAAATTCTGACCAGTCACTAACTGATCACTAAGTGTTGCTGACCCAAAGCACCCTGGGAAGCCAGACTTAAACTGAAAACCAAGATTTTTTAGAAAGTGAGCAGGGGGCATCTTCAGCTGCACATACAGGTGAGGGAGGCCAATCTGGGTGATTGGTCCAGACAAGTCACTAAATAGGTGAACAAAATACAAGGTAGAAACAACAATAAATGATCTAAAATGTGCAGTTTTCAACAAGAAATTAAGGCACATGCAAAGAAACGTGTTATCCATATACAGAAGACAAAAGATTCTCTTCCTGAGGGGGCCCAAAGTGACTATTATAAATATGTTTAAAGATCTAAGGGAAACTATGCTTAAGAATAGAGGGAATCGGAGAGAATCCAAGATAAGAGGCGTAGGTAGACACGCTGTGTTTCCCTCCGCAACCAAGAATGGATACATCTACCTCAAAACAAGAGACTACTAGAACTTCCAGAAAATTGAGCTTCATGGAAGTCCAACAAACAAAGATATAAAAAAGAAATACTCATCCAGACAGGTAGGAGGGGCAGAGCCAGGACAGAGAGGACACAGTTTGGTGGCCCGAGATTTGGCAGTATGCAGTTTGGCTGAGGTGAGGTGGTGACTATGGCTGACCAACAGAAAGCATAGTCACACATTTAAACAAATAATAAAATAGCCCTGGCTGGGGGCACAGTGGATAAGGTGCCACCCTGCGAACCCAAAAGTCGCTGGTTCTATTCCCAGCCAGGGCAACATAACCAGGTTGCAAGCCAGGTCTCCAGTCAGGTCCATAGCTGGGGGCAGGTGAAAGGTAACCATACGTTGATGTCTGTCTCCCTCTCTGCCTCTCTTCCCACCCCTTTCTGAAAATAATAAATAGAACCTTGAAGAAAAAAAAAAAAAAAAGGATAGACATCTGTGGAGTGCTTTGGACACCAGACCACCAGCCACCATGTGGCTGAGGTTTCCAGTGTCAGAGGGAGTAAAACCACATTGCTTCTGACTGTGAAAACCAGTAGGGGTCATGGCAGAGGAAGAAACTGCCAGTTTCTCAGCAGAGTCTATTTGTTGAGGTCCCCACAGTCCTAAAATGTCCACAGACCCACCCACTCTTGGAACCATGGGCAGGACAACAGCTAAAGAGGCACTAGTCGCATGTGGGAAGCAGGAGAGGTGCCTGGAAAGGGGTTGAGTGCTGAGCAAGCAGCATTGTTCCCTCCCAGACCCCTCCCCCATATACAGCACCTCAACGTGGTGAAATAAGTTGTCCCTCACTGATGAATACCCAAGGCTCTGCCCCTTACAATTTAACAGGTGCGACAGCCCTACCTAAGACACAGAGGCAAACACAGGAGCCTTCAAGTTTACATGACAGAGAACTACAGCTCAAAAAAGGGCATAGATCAAAGTCCCAACAGAGAAACTAAATAATCAGGAAATAGTCAACCTGACAGATGCACAGTTTAAAATGCTGGTGATAAAGATGCTCACAGACTTGACGGATATGCTTAAGTACTGTAAATGCAGAAGGGAAGAAATGAAAGGTAGGCTAAATGAAACAAAGAAAAATACACATGAAACCAATGGTGAAAGGAAGGAAAGCAGGTTTCAAATAAATAATTTGGAACATAAGGAAAAAATAAACAGTTAATCAGTACAGAAAGAGGAAACAAGAATTGGAAAAAAGAGAGAGAGAAGCTTAGAAACCTCTGGAGTGACTTTAAAGGTGCCAATATCTGAATCATAGGAATGCCTGAAGGAGAAGAGAAAGAGCACAAAATTGAAAACTTGTGTGAAAAAATAATGAAGAAAAACTCCCCAAAATTTGGCAAAGGAAATAGACATATGAGTCTAGGAAGCACAAAGAGTCTCAAACAAGCTAAACCCAAAGAGGACCACACCAAGACACATCATAATTAAAATGCCAAAGATTAAAGATAAAGAGAATCTTAAAAAGCAGCAAGAGAAAAGAAAAGAGTTACCTACAAAGGGGTTTCTATAAGACTATAAGCTGATTTCTCAAAAGAAATGTTGCAGGCAAAAAGGGGTGGCAAGAAGTATTCAAAGTGATGAAAAGCAAGGACCTAAAACAAGATTACTCAATCCAGAAAAGCTATCATTTCAAATGGAAGGGCAGACAGAGTGCTTCCCAGATAAGGCAAAGCTAAAGGAGTTCATCATCACCAAGCCATTATTTGGTGGCTATATGAAATGTTACAGGGACTTAAATTTAAGAAAAAGAGAATCAAAATTATGTATATGAAATGTTAAAATGACTTAAATTTAAGTAAAAGATCATCAAAATTAACATTAAAAAGACAAACAACTATCAACAACAAAACCTAAAAAAATAAAAACAAAAACAAACTAAGCAAACCAGAATAGGACCAGAATCATAGGTAGGGGGATCATTGGGAGGGTTATCAACTGCGAGGGGGAAGGGGTAAAATGGGGAAATGGTGCGCAGATTAGGAAACATAATTGGTGGGTGCAAGATAGAGGAATAATAAAGGAAAGGGTGAAACCAGAGAACTTTTATGCACAACTCATGGACATGAACTAAGTGGGTGTGGGACTTCAGGAGGAAACGTGGATCCGGGGTGGAAGAGAGCGAAGGGAAAAGAATTTGGAACAGCTGCAGCAGCGTAATCAATAAAGTATACTTAAAACAAACAAAAAGAATAGAGGGAATCCCTGGCCAGGTGGCTCGTTTGGTTGCAGCGTCATCTTGTTCACCAAAAGGTTGCGAGAAAAGGGGAGGTGTGAGAGTGGATGTGGGTTCCTTCTTGGTAGGGGTGAGTAAGGGAGGCAACTAATCAATATTTCTCACCTGGATTTTTTTCTTTCTCTCCCTTTCTTTCTCTGTAAAATCAATAAACATAGCCTTAGGATTAAAAATAGATAAAGGGAAAAGGATGATGATGTCAAATAAATAAAATGAATAAAGATATAGAAATGATGTACAACAGAACCTGATGGTGATTCCAGAGTTGAAAAGCAGGGCATTTTTGAGCTGGCAGAAGAAATAATAGGAAACTTGAGATTATACCACCAAAGATAATATTAAATACATTGGAACAAAGCCTTAGAGAAGAAGAAGAAAAGGGGCATTAAAGGGTTTGAAGGAATAGGAGCCACAAAACATCCCAAACTTGACTTAAAGAAAAGATTAATCTACACATCCAAGTTTAGCAAACTCTAAGTAAGATAAACTCAAAAAGTTCACACCTATACAAATCATAATCACACTTCTGAAAGAGAGAATCTTGACGGCAGTAAGAGAAAAATGATTCATCAAGCACAGGAAAACCACAATTAGATTAAGAGCTCATTCTTAGGAGAATTCTCATCAGAAACAATGAAGCCTAGAAAGCAGTAGGATGACATAATTAAAGCACTGAAAAAAAAAGTCAACCAAAAGTTAATGTGAAATAAAGACATTCCCAGATAAACAATGACGAAAGTCATTTCTAGAAGATCTGCCTTATAAGAAATACAAAAACAAAAAAACAAAAACCCAACAACAGCAACAAAAAACTTCTTTCAGGCTGAAAAGAAGCGATAATCAGAGAATAACTTAAATCCATATAAAGAAATAAAAGCACTGGTAAAGGTAATTACATTGATAAATATAGATGACATTATAAATATGTTATTTTCTTCTTATTTCATTCAGAACATGTTAGTATAAAAATAATTTTAACTGTAGTGATTGTTGAATTTTAACATGTGGCTATATATTTAATATAAATGATAATTACACAGAGAGGAGGAAATAGAGTTTTAATTAGAGAAATCTATATTTGATGTTATTGTGTTAATATTGATCTCAAGTAGATTGTGAAAAAATTAAGATGCATGTTGAAGTCCCCAGAAAAGAAAAAACACTAAGAAAACCCTAAAAATACAGTCAAACCAACAATGGTATAACAAAGGAATTACAATGGTGTAGTAGAAAGTATCTACTTAATGCCAAAAATACAATAAAGAAGCAACAGAGGAAAATTTTAAATATGAGACATAAAACTTAAGTAGCAATTTAATTTGGAAGATGTAAATTCAATCATATCAATCATTCCATAATGGTTATTACCACTGAGAGGAGTAATAACAGGTGTTTGGAAAGCATGTGGAGGAAAAGGAACCCTCACCTACTGCTGTAGGAATGTAAACTGATACAGTCACTGTGGAAAACAGTCTGGAGGTTCCTCAGTTGATGGAGAATAGAGCTACCATATGACCCAGTCACCCCTCTTCTGGGCACCTACCCAAAAATTTTTATTTGTAAAGGTACATGCACCCCTTTGTTCCTTGCAGCATTATTCACAGTGGCCAAGACATGGAGACAACCAAAGTGTCCTTCGCTAGAGGACTGGATAAAGAAGATGTGGTGCATATATGCAATGGAATATTACCAAATCTGTAGGGCTCCTGTATAATAAAAGAGGATTACAACTGAAAGAGCTTCAGGACATAGGCATTATTTTAAAATAAGTCTTCAGGGAACCCCCACCTCAAAATGAAAGAAATAAACAAGGATGTTAGAGCACATTTTAGTCTCCCAACACCTATAGCTATGGCAAACAGTAAATATCATCTACTTCCAGACCAGATACACATGAAACCTCACAACAAGGTCTATTTACCTCAGTTCTTTTCATCCAGTACATCATGCCTGACTTTCAGCAGAAAAATTACATGACCTACTAAAGAAAAATATAGTATAAAGAGACAGAACAAGAATCAGACCCTGATTCAGATGTGGTAGAAATTCTGTAATGATCAGAACAAAAATTTAAAACAACTGTAATTAATACGCTAAAGGATCCAATGAAAAAGGTGGGAACATGAAAGAACAGATGAGTAATATAACCAGAGAAGTGGAAACTTCAAGAAAAAAATAAAACAGAAGTGCTAGAAATGAAAACATTGAAACTGGAATAAAGAATGCTTTTTTAGGCTCATCAATACACTGGATATGGCTACAAAGAGGATCAGTGAAATTTTGGAAATGGCAATAAAAACTTCTAAAACCGAAATTTTTAAAAAAGAGGATAAAAAGGGATTAAAAAGATGAAATAGAATATCCAAAAATGTTTAGACAATTACAAAATGGGATAATAAATGCATAATGAAATACCAGAAGGATAATAAAGAGATGTAAGCAAAAAATATTTGAGGTAATGACTGCCTTTTCCAAAATTAAACACAAAAGAAAACCACAGCTCTAGGAAGCTCAGAGAACAAAAAAATAATAAAAGAAAAAGTGTTCAAACAGCAGAAAACGAAAGAGATAATCTTGAAAAGATGTCAGGAAAAGAAAACTTAGCTGTAGAGGAGCAGCAAGGGTAAGAATGAATATCGGACATCTCTTCAGAAACCATGAAAGCAAGAATATAGAGGAGTGAACTTAAAATGTTGAAAGATAATTAACTAAGAATTCTGTACCCAGTGACATTATCTGTTAAAATAAGGATAGGGGAAATAAAGACTTTCTCATGGAAGCAAAAATGGAAGGAATTTCTAGACCTGCCTTTAAAAAGTGTTGAAAGGAAGTCCTCAGAAGAAAAGATAGGTGAGAAGTTCTGAACCATATTTAAAAAGGAAGCACACTGGTGATAGAATAAATGAATTAAATAATTGCTTATGATGGTTGAAATATTATTAATTTTTGTGTATTTAACTTGAATTCATCAACTGTTAACCTAACCTCTCTTAATAGTTATGTATGTACTATCTTTATATTCTGTTGGATTTTATGTAGCAAATAAACTTGTCTATGAATAGTGGCAATTTTATTTCCAGTCCATATGACTCTTCCTTTTCTTACTGCATTTGCTAAGATCTTTAGGACATTGTTAAACTCTTGTTTTGTCCTAAATTTAAAGGAATATTTATGAAATTTATCCATTAGGTGTAGTATTTATTGTAATTTTATTATAAAAATATTACATAATATCAATTTTATATAAATCAGGGCAAAAGGCTATTATAACAAACTTTTATCATAAATTACATTTTGCATATTTAAAACTCATTAGAATAAAGAAATCTTTTGTTCTTGTCATCTTTTAGTGCATTAAGTTACACTAATCAATTTTTTCAAGTTCATTTATTTTTGGGATGAACCCTGTGTTGTCATAAAGTGAGCATTTTCCTCCAATTACCGGGTCTAAATGAAATTAATATTCTATCTGTCAGGTGTTGAAATCAAGATAATTAATATTAATTGGAATTAAATCATTAATCTCATGATTTGATTTGGTCACCTTTGCTCCTATATGTATCCTGTGGAATAATTTAATTAAAATGATGATTATTTGTTATGCAAAAGTTCTTCTAAGCCCACTTGAAACACCATAAATCCTGTGCCATTTCTTTAATGCTAATTGAAATATTCAGATTTCCTATTTTTTAATTTTTAGTGTCAAGTTTGGTAATTTACATATTTTCTGGGAAATTATACATTTTATTTAATTTTTCAAGTGTAAGGTAAAATGGTATGCTTAATTTTCTCTTAAGTTATTAATTTTAATATCATTTACTGATACCTCTTTTCTTGTACTTGATTAATCTTTTCAGTGCCTAGTTTATTAGGAGTCCTTCCTGGGGAGCCAGCTTTTGGTGTGGTTTGCCATTTTCACAGCTTCCTTATGTCCTCACTCAGTGGTATTTGTTGGTACTTGGTCAGCTTTCCTCTGCTTTCCTCAGGATTACTTTCTTCATTCCACAATCATTGTTTTGAAAACTTAGCTCAATAATGGTCAATATTCCTCCTTTTACAATGGATGCACTAGAAGCTGAATTTTCCTCTAATTACCATTTTAGCAGCATCACTCAGTATTGACATGTAGCCGTTCTTTATTCTTCACTAATAAATATTTTACGATCTCCATGGTGATTTCCCTACCACTTGAATTACTCAGCAATGCACTTTTTCATTTCCAAAGGAATATGGCTTTGGGACTATATTTGATCATTAATTTTTATTTTTAGTTATTAGATATTATTATCTTAGCTACATGGAGTAGATACTTGGTATTCATTGAAGTTGCCTCTGTGACCTAGTATCTTCTAACTTTGGTGAAATTTTATATAGTCTTTAGTTGAGTACAGGGTTCTAGATATGCTCATTAATTATGCTTTTCAATTCTTACAGTTCTTTGAACATATTTGTAATAGTTGTGTGAAGGTCTTTCTCAGCCAAGCCTGACAGCTGGGCCCCTGAGGAACAGTTTTAACTATGCTTCCCCCTATATATAGATAACTTTCCTGTTTCTTTGCAAGCCTCCTAATTTTTGTTGTTAACAATTGGACACCTTCCGTAATAAACTTTTATCAACTCTGGATCCTGAACCCCTCTCCCCTGGGGTTGTTGTTTCTGTCTTGTTCATTTTTCTTCTGAGTGACAAGTAACTGGAATTTGTCTGAGTCGAAATTCTCTGGGTAGTCTCCCCCAGAATGTGCAGCCAACAATGTCTCTGTTTGTTTGTTTGAATTCTTGTTTCACTTTTTACTCCTGGCTTGTTAAGGGTGTCCCCCCAGGTCAGCATCACTTAGGGATCAGCCAGGGATTGGTCAGAAGGTTGGGCTTAAACAGCTTGACCCAGGAAGGCTGGTGAGGAGCCCATTCGGGCAACCCACAGCTCTTCCCTGACTTCTACCTTCCAGCAGGCGTTCTCGTTTCTCCTTGGAGCATCCTGTTCGACTGGAGGTGAGCAAATACTCAGGGTCCTATTTGGTCTCTTGAGCTGCACGTGACCTGGAACACATTTGAAGCCACCGTCTAGACCACTAATGGGAGTTTATGAAAGCTTCCAGTGCGCTCTGGCTGTCCTGCTGCTCTGTCGCTCACCCCAACCTCTGCAAAACCTTTTGGTGAATGAAGTCTAACCTTTTGGTCCGAGGCACTAGCAGAAGATGGTACAGCGACACTCTTGACGTTTTCTCTGGAGTACACGTTCCCAACAGTGTGCTTCTCCTTTGCAGTGGGTTTTGCTATCTGGATAGCTGCCAGTTTCCCAAACCATCCAGTCCTGGTTGCTTTTTGCTTAGGAGCTGTTTCTTCCACTTGTCTCTCCCTTCTCACAACTTCCTGTAAGCGGCAAGAAGAAACCAGGCTGCACTTTTGTACTTGGCCCGCAACGTTCTCTAAGTCCAGCCTGTGGTTCCTCACCAGCACCTACCCTAAGGTCCATATTTCTACCACAATTCTCTAAGGGAATTTAGGATTTTTCTTTTATGTGTGCCTTCCACATCTTTCAAGCTCTCCCTACTAGAGTCCTTAACATCAACATCCCTGATAACAGCCAGGCTTTTCTGTTATCATCCTCAGATTCTTCCAGCCTCTGGCCCCTGCCTGGTGCCAAAGCTGCACTCACACATTTAGGTATTCAACTCCAGCACCCCACCTTCAGCATGGAAATCTATCTTTGTTTTTTCTGTTCCTGCAATAACATAGTCACATCTGGTCACCAGGTGAGGGAGGATCAACATGAAATGGAGGGAATATGGAGACCAGAATCCTGCCTATCCCACTGTCACTCCTTGGAGCTCTGGCAGGTTGCGCCATTCTGATTAACCTAAAGCCAGCCTGAGATAAGGGGTGAAGTGCATGCTCAATGTCGGGCAGGGAAGACCACAAGCAGAGGTCTCCCAGCTCTCAAGGAGCTTCTGGAAACAGACTAGACTGGGTCTGCGCAGGAAGAACTCAAACTGGAGCAGTGGGGGGAAGTCTGGGGAAACCCTCTGGCAGTCATTCCCAAGAGGGAGAAGTACACAGAAAATGTGTCTTCATTCCAAAGAAGGACTTAAGATGCTGGGAAAATGGATCAGTACCTGCTTTCTTCCTCCCCATTGCTCTCTGCAAAACACACGTGCATCCACCTGTGTGCTCATGGACATGAACACATGCACACACACACACACACGCATCTCTGCAACCCACAGCATTTCAAGATGTCTCACACCTCAGGTGGGTCTATTAGCTTCCGATAAACACCCTTGGCATCTATTTTTGGATCTCATCACCCTGATGAAAAGGACGCTGAACGCTTTGCAGCCAATTACTATGCTCAAGATAAATGCATGTATTTATTCATCCTTGATAGTGATGATTAAGATGGAGTCCATTTCACTGTGGTCTAGCAGATGTTTGAAACAGAAAGGAACTGACTGCAGTAAGGAATACCCTCTGCCCATCCCAGTCTGAGAAAAATGCTATTCTAGATAGGGCTTGCTGGTCCTGTTAGCAAGAAATCACTCTTCTATTCCTTCCTGAGAGCTGTGAGGATGAGATAAAGCAGGTACCATTCAGATGCCACTCAAAGGAGGGGTCTGGCCCTCCCTTTTTATCTGAGAAGCCCAGACCCCAAACCTATTCTCATTCTGGGCCTCCCTTTCCCCAGTGGTTTGTTCCCCACTGCAGTTCCACTAGACTGCATTTGGTATTTATTTCTCTGCAGCAGAAGGAACAGATTTACCCAGAAAAGACTTCATGAGTTACATTAACTTTTGAAAGTTCTCTACCAGGAGATAAATTTTAAGCAGGGATGTGTAGTTATGGAAGTATGCCCCTGTAACCTCTCCGTGAAGACCTGTTGACAATTCCCAATGCACCTAGCACCAAAAAGTCCTTTTGTTTTTAAACATTCTTTAAATTTTTATTTGTTGATTTTGGAGAGGGGCAGTAGGGAAAGAAGGTGAGAGAGAGAAACATCAATTTGTTGTTCCACTTATTGATGCATCCATTGGTTGATTCTTGTATGTGCCCTGACCAGGGATTGAACCCGCAACCTTGACATATAGGGAACAAAGCTCTAACCAACTGAGCTACCTAGTCAGGGCAAGTCCTCCTTTAGTGATGCCATGATCGTTTGTTTGATGTAGGTCAACGTACCCTGAGGGAGCAGCCCAGCCTCCTGTGCACTATGTATGGCTTCCAGGGTCTAGCAGACCAGGCCATCTGGCCTGGGTAAGCAGCATACTACCCAGACTCATGAATAGCCCACACAGCAAGAGTCTGGCATGGCCAAGTGTCAAAAATGTACATTTTAAAATGGAAATAGAAATCATGCTCACCCTTGGTGTTTGTGTTTTGAGGATAAAAGATTTAAGCCTTTCTCCATAGGCGAATGACACGGGAGGCCTTTGGAGGTCCTCGAGGCTTTTGTAGGGCCATTGTCACATTGTGCTGTTGGGTTCCCCATTTGGGAAACCTGACCACATCTAGCCCCTAGACTTTCCCTGACTCTGGCCTCCTTAGTCCTGACTTCTGCTGTGCTCCAGAAAACTCTGAGAGAGAGGAAGGTAATTAAAAAGTCATAAATGTAGACTCTAATGTGTGCATACCATGCAGCCTAAACATTCCCATATTTTGGCCACGAAAGGTGGTATTGGAGGCTCTTGTCTTCCTTCCTCTCCTCTCTGCAAAACATCTTGAATAAGGGACTTTGCAAAACAACTCTACCATCAAGGAGAGAACACAGGACGGGAGACGGGGTCAAAAGGCAGATGTAAATACTCATGAACAGTTATTTTCTTCTTTTGCTTTATGGCTGTATTATAAAATACTTTATGACCAAAATATCAATTTCAGTGCTTACCCACACACGCGCGCAAACACACACATATCTGCTAAATAGCGTTTACTTACAGATTAAAATAAGTGCTTTTTAATTGCAATGCCAAATCATTAACAGACAACTTGCATGCACTTACACCGTTCTAACACCAATGAAAAGTTCTGGTTTCTTCTTGTTTAGATCCAAGCTATTGGCTGGCCCGGTCTTCAAGCTGCTTTGGAAGCAGCGGCATCCTGCCAACTGTGTAAATCTGCATGAGCTCAGATGTCTCGTTCCAGTGTGGGAAGTCCGATGTCAGAGCCAGAAACAGCACAAAAAACAAGCCTCGTCATCGCCTGCTCAATGGAGGCCACAAGCAGAGGTCAGTAGCTATTGATTGTATTAATAACGTAGCTCATTCATATAATAACGGGAAACTCTTACATGATCTTATCTTTTCAGAGATCTCCATGTTAAGAGCCTTTTGAGCTTAAATTCTGTCTTCTCCATGTCTGTTCTATGTTAGAGATTCATTGCTCTCACTGGCAAATGGATGTGTGTCTGCTGCTGGAACTCAGTCAGGGAAGAGGAAGATGGGCAGGCCCGGAAGTCCTCGCTGTGGGGGCAACTCACCACTTCTCCCTGAGATTTCCTGATAACACATTCCCTCCTGTTCTGTTTTCTTCTTCTCTGCAAACCTCAAGCTTCTCATTTCCTGAAAAATGGCCTTATTGTTGTATAAGGATGGAAGCAGCCCTCTGTAGGAGCAGCCAAACAAAATGCAAGTAACACTTGCTTGAGGAGTCACAGGGCAAGATGAGCTTGTGTGACTAATTTACGTCGAACTATAACTTGTCCACAGAGTGATTCCAGTGGAGAAGGGATGAAGTGGGGTGGTGGGACCCATTGCTGGAGCATGTCTACAAACCTGGGTGCCATTGGGAATGGAATCAGACTCTACTGTTTTATCAGCTTCAGCAGATAACGTGGACTTGCAGTACTGGGGCCTCCCCACAGCACAGGGCACAGGGGCAAAGGACCAGGGCAGAGTCTGGCATCCGTTTAGGCCTCTCCCAAGGTGGAGGGCCCCACTGGGGGCTGAGCCAGCGTCTGCCCAGAGGAAGGAAGTCGGTGAAAAGATACATGGAAGAAAAATGAAATCCATAAATAAACCCACACAATTGACTTCTGATAAAGGTGCAAGGGTCATTCAATGCAGAAAGGATAAACTATTCAACAACGATGCTAGAAAAATTAGGTATCTGCATGGTATACATGTGCAAATGCATCCTGACCCAATCTTCACACCTATTATCAAAGTTAATTCAAAATTGATGAGCGATCTAAATGTAAAATGTAAAGCTATAAAACTTTTCAAAGAAAACATCAAAAAATATTTGGGGCCTGAAGTTAGGCAAAAAGCACTTAAATATGTCACCAAAACACATGAGCCACAAAATACAATTTTTTTAAAATTATAAATTGGACTTTATCAAAATTTAAAATGTTTGCTTTATGAAAGAAATTTAATACAATAGACAAACTACAGAACGGAAGAAAATATTTGCAAATTACATACATGGTTAAAAAAAAAAACCAAAAACAAAACTTGTATTCAGAATATGTAAAGAATTCCAAAATCTCAATAGTAAGAAAACAACCCCATAAAAATGAGATTAAGACTTTAACAGAAAATTCACCAAAAACAATGTAAGGATGGCAAATAAGTCACATGAGAAAAGAATCAACATCAGTACCCATTAGGGAAATTCATGTTACACCTCTCATGAGAGGGAGATTTCTGGTTTGAGTTCCAGTGTGTAAAGAGCTTACACAGTATAGCTGGGTTTACAATAAGCAAAACTGGACTAATGGAAAAACCACAACTTTTCCTTGGGCCCATCTGAGAATTGAGGTTGCAGGACAAATTGCCGCCTGGAAATCTGTAGAGACAGGGAATTCTTGAGAGTCACACGGAGACCCACCAACCTGGAGAAGCTGCTGGAGTCAAGCACTGGCAGGAACACTTGAGCAGTGATTCCAGTAAGTGACCAGAGGCTGAGTGTGGGCTAGCTTGAAAATGAGAAGCTCCTGTGGTCTGGCATGGATGTCACCTCCAGGGACCTTGCCAGGCTCCCACAGTGAAGATCTAAGGATGATCACCATTCGGCCTTCGCAGGGAAGCAGAAGAAGAATCCTTGTGCAATACACCCAGAGCTTTCTCTATACAATAGGCCCCCTTTCCAGGAGGAAAAGATTTGATCAGAACCTTGTCCCAGAACCATGAAAAAGGACATTGCTCTCAATCTTCCCCCCTCTAGCCTGCCTCTCTCACCTAAGGAGTGGGAAGCAAGGGAATCTATATGACAAGAAACCCTTGTGAAGGTCACCACGAAGAGACACATGACCACTCAAAGGCCTGATGTCATTGGAAAGGTACACAGCCCACACCTTACCACCACACTAATAAGACTTTAGGTTACTAACAGTGATTACAGATGAAAGGATTGCCCAGTGGCAGACTCTCTCTGAGGAGGAGTACTTAGGGAGGGCCAAAATCAAGAAAGGAGACAAAAACAAGGACATTAGATAATAGGGAAGCCTCTGGTACCTACAGTTTTAACAGACATTAAACAAGTCCCAAGCCCTAACTGGATTAACATCAATCCTCATGCTATTTACTGAGTTCTCTCTACCAAATCCAGTATGTATGGGTTTCAACAAAACTTTACAAGACATGATAAGAGATGAAGAAAAAAGAAACCTACAGTCTAAAGAGACAAATTATCACCCTGGCTGGTGGCACAGTGGATAAGGCACCGGCCTGCGAACCCAAAGGTTGCTGGTTCAATTCCCAGCCAGGGCACATAACCAGGTTGCAAGCAAGGTCTCCAGCCAGCTCTGTAGCTGGAGGCAGGTGAAAGGCGGCCATATGTTGATGTCTGTCTCCCTCTCTGCCTCTCTCCCTGACCCTCTCTCTAAAAATAATAAATAAAATCTTTTAAAAAACAAATAAAGAAACAAATAAGCAGTGGAACCAAACCCCGATATGTTAGAGATTTTGGAATTATAAAACAAAGAATTTTTAAAAATTATGATTGATATGTTAAGAACTCTGTATGCATCAATTTAGCTAGGCTATAGTACTCATATTCAGTTAACTACTAATATAGGTTGTTCTGTGAAAGTGTTTTGTAGATGTAATTAATATCTATGATCAGCTCACTTTAAATAAAGGACATTTTCCTTGATAATCAATTAAAGGCCTTAAGAACAAAACTGAGGTTTCCCTGAGAAAGAAGAAATTCTTTCTCAAAGTTGCAGCATCAACTCTGACCCAGCCTGTTGACCTGCTCTTTCACACTTAGATTTCAGGCTTGTCAGCCCCAACAATTGTGTATCCAATTCCTTGAACTAAATCTATTTATCTATCTATCTTTCTTTCTATCTATCCTTTATTTATTTTATAAATCCATCCATATATATTTCTTCTAAGAACCCTAACTGATATAGACTCTGATGGAAAAACACATGGGTAATGTAAACAGAAGGGAAGTTCTAAGAAAAAACAAAAGGACATGCTAGAAATAAAACACACTAACAGAGATGATGGACGTCTTTGATGGGTTCCTCAGTAGACTTGACATGGCTGAGGAAAAATCAGTGAGCTCTGAAAATAGATAAATAGAAACTTCCCAAACTGATATGCAAAAAGAAAAAAAAGTACAGAATATCCGAGAACTGGGATAATTTCAAAATTGTTAACATATGTGTGATTGGAATACCAGAAGTTGAAGAACAAAAGTGAAGAGTAGAATAAATATTTGAATAATGGCTAAGAACTTTCCAAAATTAATAGTAGACACCAAACAATAGATCCATGTAGCTCAAAGGACAAAAAATAGGATAAAACAAAACAAAATTATACCTAAGTGTATCTTATTTAAACTTCAAAATACTGAAAAAGAGAGCAACACCTTGAAAGACTTCAAACCAGGGGCTAATGGTGGGGTTAGAGAGTTACCAATAGAGGAAAAAAGATAAAGGATAAGAATTACAGCAGATTACTTATCAGAAACCATATAAGCAAGAAGGGAATGGAGTGAAGTGTTTAAGGGTTGAAAAAACAAAAATACCCAACCTGGAATTCTATACCCAGAAAAATTAGCCTTCACTTCCGAAGGAGAACTAAAGACTTTCTCAGGCAAACAAAAGCTGAGGCAACTCACCATCAGACCTGTACTTCAAGAAATGTTAAAAGATTTTCTTAAGACAGAAAGAAAATTATATAGGTCAACAACTTGAATCTAAACAAAAAAGAGAAGAGTATTAGAGAAAGAATGAATGAAGGTAAAATAAAACATTTTGTCTTAATTGATCTAAAAGATAACTTTAAAGAAAATAATAGTAACAAAGTATTGGGAGATTAGAACAGTGTCACAAGGAATGTGAGAAGGGATTGGAAACTGTACTACCTGTGAAGCTAAATAGTATTATTTGAAGGTGGACATAATTCGTGGAAAATGCATATCATACTCTAGAACAACCGCAAAACTGTTTAGAAGAAATACAGTTTGAAAGAAGATAAAATAGGATAACACAAAATACTCAAAACCAGAGAAGAAAGAAAAATAAGCCATAGGCAACCAATAGAAGACAGATACAAATGTGGTTGATATTAATCCAACTAGATCGATAATTGTGTTTAATGTGAATTGTCTGAACATATCAATGAAAAGATATTGCCAGAATCAATAACAAAACAAGACCCAACTATACCTTGTCTGCAAGTAGCCCACATTACTTTTAAAGATAAAAGCAAACAGCAATACAGAGCATATCAGTGGTCACCATATACCAGAGGTAGTAGGATTTGGGGAGAGTGTGGCTGTAAAAGGGCAGCACCAGGAAGTTGTTTGAATGATGTGCGTGTGGTTACACGAATCCAAACACATGTTTAAAAATCACAGGACTGGTGCTAGCCTCGGCAGCACCTATACTAGAATTGGAGCGATACAGAGAGGATTAGCATGGCCCCTGCGCAAGGATGACACGCGAATTCGTGAAGCGTTCCATATTTTAAAAATAAAAATAAAAATCACAGGACTGTACATTTTAAAAGGTCAACTTTACCGTATATTAAGAACGTAATTCACTAAATTTTATTAAACCTGCTTAATGTTTAAAACCTTGCAAATGTCCTGAATTGGGAGTAAAATAATGATTGTCAAGAAGTACATGAGGGTGGTATTAGTAATCTGTAATATAAAGTACCATTTGCAGTAGGGGGCGTGGTTACACCGAGAGGCAGATGCGAGCGTGGGCAGAGAGCGGTGGGCAGTCCTTGCCATCAGCCGGGAGGGCCTTGCAAAGTGGTGGCGTGAAAAAGTAGTAAGAGGAAGGCAAGCAATGGACAAAAGGTCAGAGAAACGATTTAAGAGGCAGAAGGATCAACTCTTCGATTAGATACGATGCGTTGGCCCAGAGCAGGTTTTAGAAATGGAACTGAGACAGAATGGGTGGGAGAAAGTTTAGGATGCTTAGGGAAGGGCAAGTGAGCATGGAGGAAGAAACGAAAAGAGTGGACGCAAATAGTACGAGGCAGGCAGAGGGCAAATGCAGGCAGTTCAAGCAGTGTTTCCTGCCGAACGGCAGGCGGGTGTGCCCAGGGGCACCGGGAAGGGCGAGCGCGGGGGCGCGGGCGCGAGCTCGGGGGCGCCGTGCGCTCTCCCGGGTCGTGCCGCGAGCACGCGCGCTCCGAGGCCGGCGCGGCGGGGCGGGGGCGCGGCGCGCGCACGTCCAAGGGAGGCGGTGGCGACGCTCAGCCCGGTGACGTCAGGCGAGGGCGCGCGCCGAGCGGCAGCGGGCGGAGCCGGGAGGCGGGCGCTGCGCGCGGCCGCGGGCGGAGCTGACGGGCGCGAGGGGCGGAGCGGCGCGCGGGAGGAGGCGGGGGAGGAGAGGCCCCCGGGACCACGAGCGGCAGCTGGGGAGGGGGCCGCGGATCCGGAGCGCGAGGAAACAGCTGATCTGATTTTCCTTTAAAGAGAGAAAATGGAAGTCGGGTAGTGGCGACTGCGGCGCTGCGGGCTAGCTGAGCGGAGCGGCGCGCGCGGCAGGTGAGACCGCTGGCCGCGGTGCTGACGGCGGCGGCGGGGTCGGGGCCGCGGACTCGGCAGGTGCTCTGTGCGAGACCCGGCGCCGGGTACCTCGGCCGCGAGGCGGCGAAGCGGGTGGGGGCAGAGGCCGGGTGGCCCTGGCGCGGGGGCGCGGGGGCGCAGGGGGCGTGGGGGTCGTGGGCTCCGAGCATGGCTCGCCGGTGAGTCTGCATTGCGGGCTCCTCTCTGGACCCCGCGGGCGCCGTGGCCACCCGCTCCGGGCTGGAGAGGCGCGAGTCTCCTAAACAGGGTGCGGCGCTCACGCTGGATCGGGGCCGGTGTCTCCTCCGGGCGGCTTAGCTGTCCGCACTGGAACGTGATGACAGGCGTGGGGGGACCGGCCCTTCGGTCGGTGTGGACGCGCCGGGGGTCCCGCGGCACCGGCCGACTCCCAGGCACCGCATGTTCGGGCCGAGAGCAGCGCGTGAGGCCGCTAGCTGGGCGCCCCGGCTGTGGCTGCGTGGGCCACCGCGGTCCGAAGCTCAGTCGCTCGCTCCGCTGGGTCTGGCTGGACAGCAGGCAAACCCTTAATGCAATTTGGATGTGGACCCGGAGGCCTTCCCTAGTATCTTCTCACTGGAGGGGAAAAATTGCATCTGCTGAGCTTTAAGTGCTCCTTTAAATTTGGGAAATGTCAGTGATGTCATCATGAACAAAAACTTTCCTTCATTGGACACAACCGCTCGAGTGTACCCTCCTCCCCGTGTAGCTATCGCAGCTCTTGGAGAGTCTTTGCATTAAAACTGATCTGCCTTTGCTTTCTGGACTCAAATACCTTGCACAGTGAAACGGTTCTTCTTCCCATTGGCTTGAGAATTCATAGATTTGAGTGTGGCTACAGGGAAACTTGTAAGATCGGGCAGATCTGGGAATTGCTTCATCCACAGCACAAGGATCCAGGGAGAGTCATACCTCACCCTTATGTTCATCACTGATGCTTATCTTTGTAAATGAAAGTGAGTCGTGAGCCAGAAAAATATTTTAAGGGTGTTATATTTGATGGGGCGATGTAGCAGGGAAAGGTGGGCAGTGTTGCCTAAATTGCTACAGGCCTTGATGAAAATCTGCAGCTCTTCTTCCTTCTCCATCACCCTCCCCTCTCCAGGATGTGTCTGGGAGCATCCTGCCCTGAAGATAGGGGTTCCTTCTGGCTTTTCATGTCCTCACCTTAGTAGCTCTGTGTCCCACCAGCCCCCAAGGCTAATTCAGTACCTGAAGAGGGAAGAGAGTGCAGAGGCTGGAGACCAACTCGGCACACCAGTTCTGGGGAATGCCCCTGCCCCAAATGCAAGCAGCATGCCATCATTATTATGTTTGCAAGAGCTCCATTAGTACCAACTATTATGGAAATAAAAGTAAGCCGGTTCCCAAGACAGTCTGAATACCTACTTACACCTATCATATCAAAAGGATATTCAACAAGGGACAAAAGTATTGACATTTTTGTATTTAATAATTAATGACTACTTCCCATTGGTTAAAATATGCATGCCTTAAATTATTAGTGTATCCTATTGGGTCTGTAAGGAAGTCAGTATCACATGCCACACAAAAGTTAAAGCCCGGTCAGGAACGTGAAGCCCTTGAACCCAGGGTGGGTGTGAAGAAAATGGGAAAGCAGTGGTCTACTTTAGGCCCTTGACATTCAACGGGGCCATGGACAGAAGCTATTGCTTTTTAAAGTCGACAAGTATGGGTTCAGCCTGAATTCCATGTGGCAGGTGTCCCCTGAGGAAGTAACTGCTGAGGCCCTCGGCCCTGGTGGAGGCCAGCACTGGAGTTGTGGAGACACTGGGCCTTCTGTTATCACCTTGTGCAGAAGGGGTGAGGCACCTCCCTCTGAAGCAGCAGGGTGTCCAGGGTGCCTCACTTCTTAAAGGTGCCAGAGTTATTTAAAATGGCAAGGCTGCACAAGACAGGGAGCCTTGTAGCAGAATTGTCTCCAATGGGTGCCTTTTTGGTGACTTTGTCCCGTTATGTGTAGTGGCTTTAACACTTGAGCTCCTAAGTTGTGGCTGAGATTTTTCTGCAATTGACTGAGGATGAAAATTGGTTTTTAAGGTTCTGGGTTGTGAACCTTTTAGAAATCTAGTCTGTAACAGCACTCTGGGCACATATCCATTTTGGTTTTCACCTGTAGACTTGAGGGAATATGCACCATAATGTTTTTTATTTAACTCACTGTAATACTTGTGAAAACACAAATGCAATGTTTTCACTAGATTTTTAGATGTTTGTCACTTATTGCCTAAAACACTTCAAAAATAATCACTTGAATTATCTTCATACCCTTTTTATGCTTAGAGCACTGTGCCTTCCATCTCTAAAAAGCCAAAACTGCCTTGGCTTTTCTTTTTGTTCCTTTTGGACCTTAAGGTCACGTCTTTCCTTCCTGTCTTAGGCCCAGAGAATAAAGGCTGAGTCAGCTCCCGCGGGACCGGCAGGGGGCGCGCTAAACGAGGCTGGCAGGCCCTACCTGGGAGCCACCTGGGGAGGGATTGCCAGGTTGGGGGGAGTGTGATCGCTCACGCGAGTCTACGCCCGCCCGCACCTTCCTGCGCCTGTCGCCCAAGGTCTGGAAACTGACAGGAATGGCACGTACTTGAACAGCCAGAGGTTGTGGCTTCCCTGGCTGGGGCAGGGAGATGGCTTTCATGGCTCCATGTCTTGGGAAAGCAGGCGATTGGTTCTAGTGTGAAGATGCAGGGCCTTCCCAAACTGCAGAAGGGACAGTGCCGGCTTGGGAGGGAGGGAGCCCTTTGGCCTGGTGGACAGGCATCCTGGTCCTGGTGAGGCCTGATGGTGCCAGGGCCCTGTCGTGTCTGCTCCTGGTTTGGCTCGTATTGACTTAAACCGTGGGACTCAGTGTCAGTTACTGACCTCCGGTTTTCTCTGATGGAGACAAGCAAATGTTTAATCCCTGTATGTTTCTTTGCCATAGGGAAATAAAACAGGGGAAATGAGGCAACTGTGCTTGTCACACCAATGCATTTCATCTGACTTTAGGCATGTACCAGGTTATTCCTCCATAGTTGCCTCTGAGGCTTTTCCTTACAGGAACTGAGCCGGCGGAGGGGAGGCTCTGCATGGAGGGTCATCTTGCCCAGCTGGGATGGGTGTAGGTAAAGACTGGGATTGGGATGGAGCAAACCCCATATACTTCCTCCTTCTTCAGCCACAGCTAGCCACACCTTGTGGACAAGGTGTGGTCCCGGCATGCTCTGGGCTCCTTGTAGAAAAAGAGAGTGGTAGCCTCCCAAGTCCTCAAGGCCTGATCTAATAAATCACATGATACCTCAAAACCCCAGTCCCTGCTGTTAGAGATTTCTGCTCCCCACCCTCTCACGTTCTGAGGAGTCAAATGTCCATTAGTGCCAGTTCTAAAAACATCTCTCCTGGTTTAGCAACTAAGTCTGAAGTAAACAAACTCATTTTCTAAGTTTGACAGGTTTTGAGTGTCTCCTTCCCAGGAACAGTTTTCTGCTTGTGCTGGGTTTACTCTTACGTAATTTTCCTTATAAATATAATGGAAATTTGGTGTCTGAATGAATATACATAAGTAAGATGCTGTATTAACTTTTATGAAATATAACAGGAGAACCTTTAAAAGTCATTTCCTTTACTGCTCAGCAATTCATTCGATTGTTTTATTCAATTACTGCAGTTTCACGTGGTGCTAGGGATTGGTTGTGAACACCACCCCACCCTGCACCATGAGATTAAATTATGTCTCAGTTACTGAGGCAAGAGTTTAGGAAGGCGGCTGCTTGGAGCAGGAGCAATGCCCCTGCTGCTGTCCCTGCCAGCCTGGGACTTGAGGCCTCTGAGAAGACCCCAACTCTGCTGCTGATACCCCCTCCCCCCCCAATTCACCCAGGTCATCATCTCTGTGCTTCCATTTTAGAAGTTGTCTTTCTTTCTTTGTATTGATAAAGAGAGAGAAAGAGAGGGAGGTGAGAGGAAGAAAACCATCAATTTGTTGTTCCACTTACTGTTGAGTTTAGTAGTTGATTCCTGTATGTGCCCAGACCAGGGATCAAACCCGCAACCTTGCTACATCAGGATAATGCTCTAACCAAGTGAGCTACCTGGCCAGAGCTCCTGTTTCTTAAATTAAGCTCAGGGTGGGCCTGACATGTCCTTGTAGGGGAAGAGACCACGTAATGGGCTGTGTCCTGGGACATGGCCAGCACTGCCATCCTCAGTCTGCCTTCACTCTGAATGCTGAGTCAGCACCAGTTTATTTTGGAGGTTCCAAGACCTGCAATCCATGTTGCCATGATTTCCCTAATGATAATGTTAAGCTCAGGAAAAAATGTCAATGATTATTGAAGTATGGGAAATACATTTGCATGTGTGATTCATACCTTTTAAAAAGGTTAGAGCCCTGGCTGGTGGCTCAGTGGATAGGCTCTGGTCTGAGAACCCAAAGGTTGCTGGTTCGATTCCCAGTCAGGACACATAACCAGGTTGCAAGCCAGGTCTCCAGCCAGCTCTGTGGCTGGAGGCAGGTGAAAGGCAACCATACGTTGATGTTTCTCTCCCTCTCTGCCTCCCTCCCTTCCCCTCTCTCCAAAGATAATAAATAAAATGTTCTAAAAAAATTAGCACCTGAGATATACATGGTAAATATGTTCCCTTTAAATTGTATAAATTGGAATATTTGGGGTTTTCCAGTCTTTGAATAACATCAGGCTATCTCTTAAAGGAACCAGTACTGAACAGTAAAAATAAATGGGGGACATGTTGCTAGCTGACCTGGATGGGGCAACCAGCTCTGTGATTTTGGGCCCAGCCTCAGGAGCCCCCAGAAGAAAATATGTTCTCTGCCCTCCTGCAGGCTTCACGGGGAGCAGGGGAGCAAGTGTGCAGTGAGTTCTCCCATTCTGAAGAGCAATCAGTCCTTCCACTAAGAGGAATAGGAGACCGAGTAGGTTTCTCTCCCTTGATGGATTGACAGTTTGTACTTAAAATTTAGGGGATTGCTTGGATGAACTTGCTTTGGCTTTTTGTGTAGAGGAAGAAGATCTAGGTAAGAAGGATGAATAACCTTCTATGGCTTAGTGATTCTTGTAGTGTATTTATCATTAGCCAGTTTTTTTGTTTTGTTTTGTTTTGTTTTGTTTTTGTTTTTGTTTTTAAAGGAAGTTCTTCTAAATCAGAGTAGATTCCCTGAAAATGGAGCTCAGTCTCCTGCATCTTGGGTGCTGCTGGTCCTGTGACTAGCAGCACCTGGAGGCTCACTGCTTGGAATAGTTACAGAATACATTTGCTTGCGTTTTGGAGTTGATAAAAGATTAGTTGTTCACAGGAATGACATGGGGGAAAGGGACACAAAAGAGCAATGCATCCCCAGGATGGAGACTGCTGCGCACAGCCTGCTTGGCATTGTGGCAAAGGGCACAGAGGTCTCTGTGCCACCTCAGGGGTGATGCAGGCCCACGAGTGTGCCAGGAAGTGTCTCTCTTGCCAGTACTGCCACAGAGCAGGTTGAGGGAGAGCTCCGTGGCTCCCTGTATGAGCTGGCACCCTGATGCGAGGTTATTGGTAGGCAGACCGGAAGGCACGGCTGGGTCTAATGGGAGTAGGTGGCCTGGAATTGCAAGTCAGGTTATAGTACATGCATGTTTCTTGACTAGTTTATTTGTTAAGTCTGACTTGTCTGTAATGCTGATTGTGAACTGAGCCCGCAGGCCCACTTGCCTGAACGTGGAGTTGACCCTGGCAGTCAGGCACTGTCTGCCCGGATGTATTCTCCAGGTCACCTGCCTGTGATGGGCGAGGTTGGCAGGGCTTCTTTACATCTCTTCTACCAAAGTGGACTTGACTCCTTCTGCTGCAACTGGCAGGTAGTGTGTTCAGTAACATACTCTCACAAAGGTGGCTTCAAAGATCCCAGAGAAGGGTTAGTATAGGAACGATTCCACTGCTTAGCATGGAGGGTTTTTACTACAGGGCCTGCATGCTGTTACACTGAAATTCAGCTCCTCTATGCCTGAGGTGACTGGAGGGCCAGGCCAGGAACATGGACACAGATAAGTATCCGTGTGTGGCCCTGCGGATAGCATGGCCCTGACTACCAAGGACCCAGCTCCCACCCCAGGGAAGGCCCTTTCCTGGCTCCAGCCCTCACTTTGGCACATTCACTAAGCCTTAATTTCACATGTACAATACAGACATGCAGCTGCCTGTCCTCTGGCATTCCATTTCAATCTGTGGTTTTGCGCAGAATAATCCCTTCGTTTTCTCTAAGTGCCAGCTCCTCGTTGCTGAGAGAGAACAGTGAGGGAAAGTTAGATGTCTCTTAAAAATATCTGTATGCATTTCCCCGGCTGAGAACACAGAGCACCTGACCACATATTTGTAATTAGACATGAGTTGTGTGGAGAACCTTCCTCCTCCTGATTATTCAGCTCCTTGAGGAGAAGTCTTATTACATCTCACAGGTACCTGTGCAGAACAGACTCTCTGTTTGTGTTTGTTAAATGCCTTTAATAGTCCTGCGGGAATTAAAATTAGGAACGGAATTATTCTTTCTAGAATTGGTTAGCTGCCAGGAGTTCAAAAGTAGTGTGGTTGAGAAGGTAGTTTATGTAAAATTTGAAACATTTTCCAGCTTTAGCCCTCAGTTTGCTGGTATGCAAGGAAAACAAAACCTGGACTACTTGGTGGTTCACAGCAATTGGACTTGGTTGTCCTGTAGCACAGGGTATGTTATAGTTTCATGGTTCCATATACATGTGTATATCCCCATCCACAGTCCCCGTATGCAGTCTGAGGGAATACTAGCTGCATCTGTTTGCTAAGATAAATTATTGCATACTACTAGATATCTTGACATTTAATTAATGTATTTTTAGAGAGAAGTGGAGGAAGGGGGAAAGAAAGGGAGAGAAACAACCAGTTGCCTTGTGTACATGCCCACTTGGGGACCTAATCTGCAACCCAAGCATGTGCCCTGACTGGAACTCGAACTGGTGACCTTTCACTTTGCAGGAGGACACCCAACCCACTGAGCCACCCTGGTCAGGGCTGTGTACTTGATTGTTAAAGACCCCTCTCCCTGCCACATTTCTCCCTGCCTGGGTTTGCGGAGGGACCTGGAAGAAAGAAGCTTTCTACACCTTCCTCACTGCACAGCGAGGGTGTGGGGCCTCAGGGCCTCCATCCACATGCTGACCACCATGGCCAGTGATGGCACTGTCCCTTGGTCCTCTGCCCTCATGATCCCTGCCAGGCCTCGTTCATGGGCTCACCTCTGTGTTCTAAAGGGTCCTCCTTTCTCTGCCACAGAGTGAGATTCCCTATTACCTGCCTTTAATGGTACTTCTGTTTGGTAGGAGAATAAGGTCCACCCAGCTCCTGTGACAGAACAGAACTGTGATGTGCAGGCCTGGGCCCCTGGTGCTGAGGGGAAGTGGAAAACCAAGTAGTCCAGGTTTTGTTTTCCTTGCATACCATCAAACTGAGGGCTAAAGTTGGAAAGTGTTTCAAATTTTATATAAACTGCCTTCTCAACCACACTACTTTTGAACTCCCGGGAGCTAACCAATTCTAGAAAGAATAATTCTGTTTATAATTTTAATTCCTGTAGGACTATTAAAGGCATTTAACAAACACAAACTGCCAGAAAGTTTTCCTTCCGGTCTTTAGGCTTCACTGTGTTCTCTGTCCTGCAGAAGTTGCCCAGAAAGAAACTGAACCATGTTGGCCCCACCATGATGAGTGAGCGCTCTGGGTTAGACACTGCTTGCTATCTTAGCGGAAAAGCCCTTTCTCAGACAGAGGGCTGTGGCCCTGCCTCTCCTGGCCCTCTCTGCTCCAGGTGCACCTGGCCATGCTCTGGAGGCCAGGATGTCCTGGAGGGAGTTCAGGGAGGCGGGCATTACTGAGAAAAGTGTGCGGTCAAGAAGCAACCCTCAAGGCACAGAAGGTGCCCAGGGCACCAGAGAGAGGGAAAGTCAAGTGTCTAAGGGTGTGGTGGAACATTCTAGAATCAAACCCAGACACCCCCCTCCACACACACACACCTCCCCCGACCCCAGAGCCATGCACATCACAGCCTTCCTCACAGGGAGGAAAAGCAGCAGCTGACTCCTGGGCAGATGTCTACTCTACCTACTGAAGTCCACAGAGCTGCCAACCCTACGGCAGGGCAGGACCATTGACTTCCTGTCACTCCAGAGCCCTAGGGGCATTTCACGGAATGGCAGAAGAAGACATAGGAAGCACCCGGGGAATGCATATCTGGCAGCCAAAAGCAACAGGGGCTTCAGGGACTGGGCTAGGCTGGGCTGGGCTCATAAGGTGACACAGGAAAACTGGGGCACTATATGGTCTTTGGGCAGCTGCCAGGGTGATACCTGCCTCACAGGTGAGCCTGTCCAAGGCACCTGTCAGAACCCTGTGGCTTCTCTCCCAACTCACCTTTTATTCAGGCAGAGCCCAGGCCTCCTCCCAGCAGAGTGGGGAGAGGCGGGTCCAGTCGCTGGGGACCTTAGGGACTTTAGCCCGGGGTCTCACTGCTCTGAGCCTCTGCTTCCTCCTCAGGGAATGTAGGTGAGACCAGGCGCCATGCTGTTGTTTGTGTCACAACCTCTTACATTGTCAGGACTCATCCCAATGGCCCTCTGGCAAGTAACCTCTGCTTCCACTGCCCTTTGGCCTTCCTGCTGCATTGAAATGGATTCTAGGTGCTCACATTATCAGTGCTTTTGTCAGGGATTCCTGAGGAATTCTCTAGGGCTTCCTTTCAAAGCCCTCTTTCAATTATCCAGTGCTCAGCTGTACAGCTTGCTTGTTTGGGTCTCTTGCTCTTTTCCCAAATGGCTCAGGACAGACCTGGAGAATTCCTGCAAGCTTCAAAATATCACTTGAAAGTTAAAAAAAATCCAAAGCCGCCACATCTATAAGGATATGACAACAGTAACAGGAAACTAACAGTGACTCTGGGAGAAGATAGTGGTGGCTCTTCACCATCTGCCTGTGAGAATTTCCTCTCGCAGCTGTGCTTGCTGGGCCCTGGGCCCCACCCCAACTGCCCGGCCTAGGCCTGCTCCTGCTCTCGGTCATGTTTGACAGGGTCGGCTGAGGCTGGGTGAACTCCATTCTCATCTAGTTTCTCCAAATGTATTTCCTTTGCTCAGGAGGGCTTCGCTCCCCACATTTTGGCATTTAAGTTGCAGGGGGACGAGGCTGGTAGCAGAGCCTTTGCAGTCCCATCTCTGGTTTGCTGCCTTCCTTTCTCCCTGTACAAGGCCAAATCCACAGGCCAGGGCCTGCTCAGTGGCTTCTCTTCCATGTCCACCTGAGCTGTCACATCAGGGCCAGGCCACTTCTCCCAGCAGTGTCTGCCTCCCCCTGGGTCAGCTGGTAGGCACTGGCTTGGGGGGCCCATTCTGATGACATGGCTCTCCTTGATTGGTTGAAGGTAGAATTATTTCTCAATCTAGGTCTCTCTGTTTCTCCTTTTTCATTTTTGGGGGGCATCCAAGAAAGTGTGGAGGAGGAGGCCATTCCCTGGAAGTGACTGGCGATGGTTGTGTGTGTGAATGTCGAGGGAGTTCGGGGACTCCCTGTGCTTTGAGAAACAGATCAGCATTTCGCCTCAGAGTGGGCATTGGTTAGCACTGGTAACTTCAGGCTTCCTTTTCCGAGGAGAGCTGTTGTTTTGCCCAGAACACTTCTCCACAAAGGCGCTTCTGTTAGATTATATGAGCTATTGTGTTGGAGATTGGGCATTGCCCAGGCCACCACCCCCGCCAGGAGCAGCCTGGGAGCAGGGGCAGGTAGGGGCCGTGCTGGACATCTGGCCCAGGCCCCTCTGCTGCCGAGGCCTGATCCTGCACCTGCTGGTCCCGGCAGCCCCGGACTGGCTGACCGCCTTATCTCGGAAACCTCTGTGGCCTTTTGGAAGTTAATCAATGAAGCCTTGAATGAACACTTCCTGCTTTAGTGACTAATGAATATTAAATGGATGCCATCATCCCTCCGCAGAAAGAGTAGGCACCACGGATGGCCCTGTGTCCTACCAACATCATCTAGTTCAAATCTCTCAGCCTCCCGGTGAGGAAGGGGCCACTGTTCAGGTGACCAAGCAGGGGGGCACACCAGCCACTAGTTGTTCTCACGAAGCACAAGCCATTATCCCAAACATCCAACGCAGTCCTTGACCCTCCGGAGGCAGGTGCCCCCTTTGTCCGGCTGAATTGAAGCTTGTGAGCATGTTTCATTTCCTGACATGTCTTTCAAGTGTGCGAACCTGTGGGCCCAAGCTGTATTGTGGCACAGCCTCCTTGCAGTGATCTAAGTGAGCTTGCTTGTTTTAAACATTCCGTTTTCAATAGTTCTACGCGTAAACCCTCAGTTTTGTAGTTTCTCAGTCTTTCAAAGGCCATTGCAACTTACAGGTGGGACATCCTAAGTCCTGAGGAAGGAGGATGGGTGAAGGTTTTGGCCCAGGTGAGCCCTCTGTAGGCCGTCCTGGGGCAGCTCATTCAGCTTAGCAGGGAACTGCACCCCGCATACAAGGCACTAAACTGCAGCCTCTGAATAGCTTGCGTCTTTCTCTGCCTGCCCATCAGTTGAGTACTGAGTTGTCAGTTATGGGGATGCATGACCAGGGGGCCACAGCTTCAAAGAAGCCAGCGGGGCTGAGCACCCCACCCCCATGCCCCGTCCCTGTAGACACACCCAAGTCTCAGTGTAAATGACCGACGCCACCACTGCACTACTGAGCTGTTGCAAATGTGGGAAAGGGGTAACACGTACCTGGTGCTCAGGAAGGACCACATCTGGGGTGCCCTGTACAACCAGAACCTGCGAGATCTTGGAGAGCACAGCTTCCGGAAGCTTCCTTGGGCACCTGGGAACATAACAGAATGAGCCGCCCATCTGTCGGCTTCTCTGGGCCACCCTCACCCAGGACATGATTCACTCCTGGCATCAGTTCTGGGACATTATTAGCCACAAGCTCTTCAAAGACTGCCTGCTACCACTTGCCTCTTCTCTTTGCTTTTCCAGTTGGTCATTTTATGGCCCTTTTGTTCTATGCTCCTGTGTTTTCAGCCACTGCCTTACTGTGGGCTTCACTCTCGTTCCCTGTACTGTCACTACATTCTGGTTAGTTCCCTCGGGACTGCCTTTCACTGGGCTCATCTGCCCTTCAGCCAGTCCACCTCGAACCCACTAGAAAACACAGCCACTTGGGTTTTCCTTACTGTGATTAACATGATTCATTTCCTTTTATTCTCTATTTTTCCTGTCCTTGGTCTTTTTTAGTGTCATACTGATCACTTAGGGTTTTGATCACTTTTTCAGAACAGTGCTTGACCTCATCGCTGACAACAGTGTGTTAGAGTCTGTGAGAAAGTCAGTCACCTAAGCAAGGTGGTGGGTGGGTGGGTGGGGGTTTGCTGGTCATCCTGTTCTTGCTCGCAGGCTCCACGTGCGAGCCTCTTATATTTTTTCACTTGATTGCAGCCTCCTCTTTGGCATGGCCTCAGGATGAGTGCATCTGGCCAGTGAGGTTATATTGGCTTCCATCGGATCTCCAGGGCCACCGTGCATGCCCCCTCTTGGGTGCATGTTTTTGGAGACGGAAGGAGGTTGAACTGAGGGCCCTCGGAGCCTGTGGCCACTCTCTGTGTGCTGGGCAGCCCACCACAAGGGCTGTAGGAGGGCTTTGCATGGGGAAGGGTGCAGGGGGCAGGTGGACCTGTCGACAGGGTGGGGGTTCACTCAGGTATTCCCCACATCGTGGTCCTGGAGTTGGGAACAGCTTAAAATATGGAGCCCCCAAAGGGCAGGGTGATGGCCAGATGTTTGTGTGCAAGGCCTGCAAGGCCCAGTATGGGGTCTCCTGACTGGGGGCCCATTGGGAGCCTTGTCAGCTGTGCAGAGACCATGGACTGGCTGGCCCTTCACCACCAAAAGGGCTGTGTTTTCTGGAAGCTTACTTATGTGCTTCTTTTTATGGTATCACCAAGACCAAAAAAATGCAAATATGCAAAGCTCTGGGCATGGAGGCTCGCGGCCCACGGGAGATGAGTGCCAAGTCAGTGACGGGAAGGGAGATGGCTGTCCCCACACTGGCAGGTGGTAGGAGTGTCCCCATGCCTATTACGTGGATGAGATTAATTGAGCTTTCTTTTGCGAACTCAGTTGTTCAAAACTTTTTTAAATAGCACAGAACATTTTGGAGTATTATTTACAACTAGGGAATCATTACTTGAAGTTCAGGGTTAGAGACTGCCCCCAGGGGACCTGGTCTCCTGACACCCAGTGCCTGCCTGGACCCACTCACACCACAGTGTGTGGCTCCCCTGTCCACCCTGGTGCCCAAAAGAGTCTCTGGCCTCCTGTCTTGCCCATGGCGCCATTTCTGGTTTCCCTTATGAAAGCCCTTCTCAGTTTGTCCCTCACCCTGCACCATAAGCTGAGTCCTCACGTCACAGCATGTGTGGTCCCCCAGGAACTAGCTCTCAAGGGCAGGCTGCAAGCTTTCCCATGTTCATGAATCTTACCCATGGGCCACCTCTCTCATGGTGACTGTTTGACACAGTTGCAACATTGGAAGAACTCATTAGATTTCACAGGAAGGAACTTAGCTGTGTTACAGCCCTGTGCACACCAGCAGGGCTTTATGGAGGCTATAAAGCCTGTACTAACAGCTCCCCCAAACACAGACCCAAAACAGAGATTTGGGAGCCTGAAGTCATTTTGTCACTTCCCCAGACATTACCAAGTGCCTGTGATGTGGGGTCGTCTCCTGTGTCCCCTGTGTCCTAGCACTAAAGCACAGAGATCATTCTTGAATGTAGCAGGGGAGGGCAGCTATTTTGCTCTGTGATGTGTTTCTGAGCCCCTGTGTTCATTTCTGTGACACACACGGTGTCGGGCACATGTGCACCATGTCCCACCCTGGGCACCATTCTTCTGCATGTGGGGAATGAGGTGGGCTTATCTCAGGAACACACAGCTTGTGTATCTATTCCTGGAAGCGAGCTGAAGTGGTTGTACATTTGTGTAAAAGGACCCCGAGTGCCCCCTCCTTCGTTTTGACCTTTCTCTGTAGTCCAGCACATACATGCAGCGCTTATCCCACGCAGCCCCACCCACCCAGAAGGTGCCCAGAGGTGGCAGCCCCGCTAGGCACCCCCTCCTCCTCACAGCCTGCAGGGTGAATGGGGTCTTTACTGCCCCGCAGGCCAAGAGCAGTGGGTGACTCGGCGTTGTATCGACTTAGTCTTTTGCTAAATCATGCTGCCCTTGGCTTTCTGTCCCCTCATTCATTCGACAGAGGTTGTACCTACACATTTTCTTTCTCATAAAAGTAGCAAATATTCTTTAGAAAAGTACCCTCTGGAGAGGACGTAGTCATGGGTGCAAACAGTGTTCCATCCGGCTTTGTTTTCCTCTCCACCTGGCATGGTTTCCTTGAGCCTTTTCCACATTATTAAATATCCTTCTTAGACCGAGGTTTCTGCGGCCGCATGGTGCTGCACTGGCTGAATGTGCTGTAGCTGCTGAACTGAGTATTGATCCCGGGCTCCCCGAGGGCAGGCGCCAGGTGGTGGCTGTGGATGTGCTCCAGGCCGAGCGATGACTCCTTGCAGCTCAGTGTAGCAGGTCACCAAAGACAAGGAAGCCCTGACTCTCACTGTTGGATTCTCCCCCTCTCCCTGTCCTTTAGGGCTTCCATGGGCCCCAGCTGAGATTTTGCCCTAGGCTGTCATATGCTTATTCCAGCTTTCTTATACTGGTTGGTAGCAGTGCAGTTTATGAATCCACATCCCTCTTCCATGAGCCTCCACCAAAGAAAGCCGAATGGCAGTCTAGGCTGTAGATGGCACCATGGCCCCTCACGACCTGGCAGAAGAGCTGTGTGGACCCAATTTCTGAGATCAGGACTCTTTGGGGTTTGAACTGGGAAACACAGAAGTTGGGCAGCTGAAGTGAGAGGAGATGCTGAGAGGCAGGAGACCGAGGCTGCAGGCCTGGGACTGACAGTGACTGGGTCCACACTGGACAGACCTGGGCAGCAGGGCTGAAGGTGTGTGGCAGCAGGAGAAGCAGGTAGAATCAGGAGACCCAGGGGGTGGCTCTCCCACTCTTTCTCCTCCCCTTCCTGTTCCTCCTCTTTCTTCATAGGGAAGAGCCACGAGCTCCAGGGATCTACTGAGCCCCCCAGGACCCCTTCATCTGTGCATAGGGCCAGCTTAGACCATGGGGTCTGGGGTGCCTGTGGGGAGGGACAGGAGTTGCAGAAAGAGCCTGGTCAAGGATGGCCAGGCAGGCCCCAGCCCGGGCCACCACCCACTGCTGCCTGGCTGTGCTGTCCACCCTCCCAGGGTCTGGAACGTGGGGCCTGGCTCCCTGTGGGGCACATTGTGGGGCCAGAACTAGCATGTAGAGGCATCATGGGGGCAGAGGAGCAGGAAAACTATGCACATTTTGGGTACGAGGCTGCCCTGCCAGCACGGATGGACGCTTCCAATAGTGCTCACGTCCACCTGCCTGCTGGAGGGCTGGGCAGGGTGAGGGCTGGAGAGGTGGATGCGGTCCAGGCCGTGCCTCCGCCTCTGGAATTCCAGGATGGGGACTTGCTGTGTGCACGGCAGGGAAGCAGGTGCATGCTGGCCAGACAGGTGAGGGTTCAGCCAGGGCCATGCATGGTGGTGAAGGTCGACAGGTGAAACAATCCTGCTTTTTAAAGTTAGTTTATTATTTAACAATAAGCAGTAAGATGGGAGCAAGAAGGTATTTGGATCAAGAAACCATGATGTTTATGGGAAAGTTGTAGATGTTTCCAAATTAGGAGTGGATCAGGGTTGTCATCTCCCCTGGTTTTTCATTTCTCATCAGTGATTATGTCCTTGGAACTTGGGGCTGGTTTCCCAGAGAGGATTCGTAGACTCTGACTTGAAAGCTCCGCTGCACATCTCCACTCACCCAAGTATTCCTGGGTAAGTGAGGTCACATGCATTCCTGGGAGTGACTGTGACTCTGGGGCCTCTCAAGCTGCAGAAGACAGCTTTGCGGTGGTGCATGGAGCCACCCCCCACAGGACAAAGGTGAATTCCTAGGTGTCATGCTATCCCTGAAAGGTCAGCTCTGAGTCACAAAACAGAAAAAACTATGTAAGCAGGTCCAAAAGAATAACTGACATGGCCGGGGGGTATGCACTGTCACCAAGCTCAGCAAGGGCTCCTCTGTGTGTGGGAAAGTGGCCACCGCCTGCTGTTACCCTGGTCAGTGGAAATGGCCTGGGCTTTCATCTTAAAGCTGCTGTGTTTAACAACAGAGCTGGAAACAGCAGTGGCAGAGAAAAGAAGTCACTGTCAGAACGTGTTCCAAAGAGACCATGTTCCTCAAGTCTTGTTTGTAATTTTTAGTTTTGAGGGAAAAAATGCTTGAAATATTCTTGTCATGTGGAAAATGAAAACTCCCAAGAGCAGACCCCCAGGAACTGGGTGAGCGACATGTGTCCAGGGCACTTTCCTAGAGTGCATGGCCCCTAGGCCATCAGGAGGGTGGTCCTGGGACCAGTCCTCCCACTACCAGGCCTGTTCACCTGCTGAACAAGGGCTGAGGGCACACAGCAGTGGGATGACGTCAGACAGGAGACCTGGGGCTTGTACCCTTTAGTTTCTTACCCGTGTCCTCAGCACTGGCCTTCAGGTACCTCAGGCATTAATGATGACATGTGTCACGTCAGCATTTGGAGTCATTGGGTCCAAGTAGTGAATGTAAACCCATCTTTCAAAATGCAGTGAACTTGGGGTTTTCTCCTTCTCTGCTCCGGCTTCAGTCATGAGAGATGCTTTAAATAGGGAAGCATCAACGTCTTTCACAGCTTTCCCAGCCCTAAGTAGGTCAGGGTTTTGTCACAGTTTTGATGAGATCACAGGTGAGTCACCGTAAATTTGGAGAGTCACGAATCTTGTGGGCATTTGCAATCTTGTTAAATGGCAGGCCTCACTTCCAGGCCTTCGGACTGTCCCCTCGCCCCCATGGCACAGCCTTGGCTGGAAACAGCCATCAGAGGGCAGCCGCCCACCAGGTCCCCAGGAGACTTGCCCTCACTGCTGACTGGGTTATCTGTCCCCTGGCCTGAGTGGCAGGAAAGTCAAGTCTCAGGGGTGGCACAGGGGAACCAGCTCCTTTCCCTGATGGGTGGCTTTACATAGGTGCCTAACCTCGCACAGAAAAGTTCACATCGTAAGGGCACAGCCTGATAAATGTTCGCAGATTGAACACACTGTGTAATCCATACCCAGGTCAGGGGCAGAACCGCCGGGGGCCTGCCCCAGGGACCACTGCCATCAGCTCTCACCACAGACTGGGTGGCCTGTGTGTGCTTCCTACAACCGTGATGTCACCCACGTGCATGCCACCTGCCTGGCTCCTTCCTGTCCGTGTGCTGCCTGCAGGCTCTGTCCAGGTCTGTGTGTGTCATTGTAGCTCATTAGCTCTCACTGCCGTGTAAGAACACAATAGTTGCTGTAAGTGAGCATTCACGTAGTTTCCAGTCTCTTGTGAGCCAGCTGGCTAAAGCCTCTGTGGAACATGTGGGTGCATGTGGGTGGGTGCATAGCCAGTAGTGGGGTGGCTGTGTCACGGGGATCCAGACCTTCAGCTCAGGAGATGCCCCAGCTGTCCACAGATGCGCTCCCTCCAGCAGGGGTAAGCGAGAAGAGGTTTTTCAGGTAGTCAATGCAGTTGCGATGGAAACAGAATGTGTTTTGGGTCACACAGGCATCTAAAGGCACTTGAGTAAGGAATTGTTCTTAGAAACCTGAGGGAACAGAATTGATCTTTCTCATGGAAAACTCTGCCTTTAACAGAGAGATTTCATCCCAGCAGCTGCTTGTGTAGGTCAGTTAGCCTTTTGTCACCAAGCTCAGGTGAGGCCTTCCACCCTGCCCCTGCGCAGCCCACGGTGGATGAGGGGCTTGAGGGCAGGGCTCATGCAGCCAGGCAGGGCCAGAGGGAGCTGCCAGGCCACAGCACACTTGTCACAGTGCCTCAGGCTGTGTGTTGTATCCATAAAGAACCGTCACAGAGGACAGCCCTCAGGTGCCAAACTTGCAGGGTCATCATCTCTCACACCCCTTGAGGTTGGGGAACAGAGACCACATTACCCTCTTGTCACAGGTGACAAAACTCAAGTTCAAGTTAAGTACCTGCCCAGGGTCTCATCATTACTAACTCTAGGGGGCCTGGTCCATGTCTTCTGGCCGAAAACCCCAGGACATTCTGCCACTCGAAACCCCGCCCTTGGTTTACCAAGCAGATGAACTAAATCAAAGGCAATGCTTTACTACCCAGCGACTGTGAAGAAGCTGACTGCAGTGCAGCTCCTTTGCCTCTGTGGAGGTGTCCCTTGTCTGCCCCAGTCTTGGGCAGGTGATGGTGGGCAGTGGGCAGTAAGAGTGACTCTCTCCCAGGGGTCCTTTCTGCCCAAAACAGACACAGCCCTTGGGTATCCCTTTGATGTGCTTGTTTGTACAGATGCTAAAAAATTATTTTAGAAAAGTTGGGTAATGGGATATAGTCATTCGAATAATGTGAAATCTAATTCTTCAAAAAGAATATTTTAGCTATAGTATAGATTCTAATTTTCCCATTCTTATTGGTATTTTCTGAAATTTTAGAGTTAACCTAAAAAGCATATTTTCCAAAACTATTGATGTCTAATAAAGGGAAAAAATAGATCAAAAAACAATTTAGTTAGCCTCACAGTATTTCTGTTATTACAGGAAACTTGATTCCTTCTAAAGGGTTTGATGTTGCCTTTGACAGTTCTAATAGAAGACGTACACCCAATGTCGGAGCTCTGAGCTTTGATGCTGTAATATCCTGTAAGATTGTTTCAGAAACCCCTGCTTGTATCTTGGAATTGTTCCTGGAGAATGCAAACTACAGTAGGTTTTTTTGTTATCAAAGGAAATTTTATTTCGTGCACATAGGTTAGTTCCAGTTTGACCAAATTAAAGAGCTAAAAACAAAATAGCAACAACAAAACCCTAAGTTCATTTATTATTATTATTATTATAATTATTATTATTCCTCACCCAAGAATACGTTTTACTGATTTTAGAGAGAGAGGAAGGTTGGAGGTGGGGCTTCATTGTGAGAAACATCGACCGATTGGCTTTGTACGTGTCCCAGCTGACCAGGAATCAAATCCACACCTTCCTGTGCATGGGATGGTGCTCCCACTATGGGGCCAGGTCCTAAGTTCATTTTTAAAGCAAATAATGCCACTTGCTAACTTGGAAGCCTTTCATTTATATTATACAAAAGTTAATGTATTTATATTAAAATTCACTCTGTGAGGTGACCCCTGGCAGTCGCTCCCAGGAAAGTGATCAAGATGTTTAATGTTCTTTATAAATCTCAGCCTCTATGGGAGGGTTTTCATCCCAAACTAGCCCCAGGAGGGTTTTCTCACAGAGAAGGATGCTGCTCTTTGTACCTGAGCTTCCTGCATAACACACACATGGGCAGAGCATGTCTGAACTCCCACCAGACACACACACACACACACACACACACACACACACACACACACCACTTTCTGTTGACAGGACACCACTTGTTAGCAATTAAGGCTATAGAAGAACCGAGCTGACTTTTTCCCCAAAGGTAGGTCCAACCATTTGCTCTAAACTTCAGATCCACATGCCGCTCAAGGTTTAGAACATCATCACAGGGGGGGTGAGTTCACCTGGCACACCACACCTGTGAGGAGGAAGCCACCTGCCCTATGCCAGTGGTGACCCCTGCACCTGTCAGGACACACATCCGTGCACCTGTGCAGGGTGGACACCTTGCGGACTTCAGTCAGGGACTGTGTCTGTGGAAGACCATATCTGGTTTCACTGCCTAGAGCCTCAAATTAGGGTGCATTTCCTGTGGAGATGACATTAGCATCATGTGATGATGTCCAGTTCAGGCTGCCTCTGGCTTACCACGTGCAATAAAATCTCAGTCCATGCTCAGTGGAATGTTGCCGGCCTGTGAACCCAAAGGTCACTGGTTCAATTCCCAGCCAGGGCACATAACCAGGTTGCAAGCCAGGTCGCCAGCCAGGTCCTTAGCTGGAGCAGGTGAAAGGCAACCACACATTAATGTTTCTTTTCCTCTCTTTCTCCCTCCCTTCCCCTCACTATAAAAATAAATAAAATCCTTGAAAAACAAAAACAAAAAATAACTCAGTGCATGTTTGCCTCAATCCCTGTTGCTTTACCATCCTACATGGTGACCAGGAGAGGGTTTGAAGGAGGTAAAACCAGTCTGTGCTTCCCTAACAGTGGCCAGATGTTGCAAATAGATATAGGAGATGTTCATTAAATTTGGATTTCAGCTAAACATCAGACAATGATTTAGCATAAGATTATCCCAAATATTTGCACGGGACATACTTATAGAAATCATTTGTTGTTCATCTGAAATTCAAATTTAACCAGACATCCTGTATTTTGTCTGACAACCCTAGCTTATTAAATGTTTTTTCCTCTTCTTTGAATCCAGCTCATTTTCATTCAAACAAAAAGGAAAAGTTATAGAGAATGTCCAGTTCTGTTGCAATTGTTTTATTTAGTGCAAGAGAGTGGTGTTTTCCTGGTAGGTGAGCATGATGGTAGAGATTGCGTAATGTTTGAGTCTTTCTTCTTTTGCGAGTGCCTGCAGCAGGTTACTCAGCCCTGGACAGGGTCACACCCTTCCCAGGACAGCCAGCACTGAACCACCACGCCCACTCACACCTTCTATTTGCAGGAGTCTCACCTCCTTCATCTGGCCAGCACCTAGTTATTCAAAAAGATTCTCACTCATCCACATTCACATACCAGTGTTGTTTGTGATGACCTTTTACAATACTGCCTAGGTTAATGTTGCTACACTACAGATACCCCATATTTTTACATACTTCCTGGGTCAGATATATAAGTAGAAACAGAGTGTATTTACTGTGTTCTTTATGTAAATGACCCACCATGGTAAATTGTTCTGGTACCTGGATTAGATGCTGGGCTAAAGAAGATAGGCTGGAGCTTCTCTTTCACTACCCAAGGTCTCAGATATCAGAACAGGAGGCCTGCTTTGGGGCGGGCTCTTAGCAGTCATCCTCTCTGTATGGCAGCATTGGTTCTCTGAGCCAGCCCCCTATTCTGTTCCCTTTTGCTTTGATTCTGTTCCAAGCAACTGGCAAAACCACGCTGAGAGCTTGAACCACTGTGCTGTGGTTATTGTCCTTATATCTGTTAGAATTTGTTTCAACCGAGGAAGGAAATGCCCTGACTCTTGTTGGTGCTTCTGGCTAGTTTGAGGGCACCTGAGGCCATTAGAACCACCACGGCGCTACAAACAAAGCCAAGGAGTATTACTTGTATAAAAGCCAAATAGCCTTTCATGTCAAGTCTGAAAAACACACTGTAGTCAGTCTACCAGCTGCTAAAATGAAGGCCTTCTCTGGCCTTCCTGTTGCATTTGTAAGATCCCAAAGAATGTGGGGCTCTGGAAAGAAATGAGTTGGGGAGCCCCCACCCCAAAAGCAAAGGGGCATCTCCCAGGGTCATTTTCTTCATGCCTTGTGAAAACCAAACTCACTTTTCACAATCTGTGATTGAGTCTCAGATTTCTACAACTTCCAACTATATTCACTCAATTGGTTAAGAGCATCGTCCCCGTACGCCAAGGTTGTGGATTCAATCCCTGGTCAGGGCACAGGCAAGCATCGACCAATGAATGCAGCAGCAAGTGCAACCACAAATCAATGCTTCTCTCGTTTCCGTCCCCTCTCTCTCTAAAATCAATTTTAAAAATTTCTAATAGCTCACATTATTCCACTAAAATAATGGGTGATGGGCTATTTTATTCACTTAAAAACAGATGGGAGAAATTTGATCATTGTTAATATCTCTGGAATTCTGAGTCTGTTTAAATCTAGCCTGGTTCTAAAAGTACCAGAAAACTGTAATATACCATTTTTGTATTGGCATAAATGTTTTATTGGTTAATTTGCATAAATATATATTTGCTAAGAATTTGTCTTTTAGGGCTTCAAATGAATAGTTTCCTGAATTTTGATGTTATTATATAGGAAGGGAAAAAATGCTGCAATCCTATTATAACTTCTGGAAGTGCTTCTGCAGCTGTTACATTGGAATAAAGAATTTTCAAATATAAATTGCTTCTTTTGTAAATATTTGTTTCTTAACTTTAATGCTTGCGCATGAAAAAATCTCTTTCGACCGTGGCCAGTGTGGCTCAGTTGATTGCAGCAGTATCCCATAGACCGGACTGTCACAGGCTCCATCCCTGTTCAGGGCACATGCCTCGGTTGCAGATTCGATCCCTGATCAGGGAGCCTACGAGAGATGGCTAATCAATGTTTCTTTTTCCCCTCTCTCTCTCTCTCTCTCTCTCTCTCTCTCTCTCTCTCACTCTCACTCTCCCCACCACCACCACCACCCCTATTTCTTTCTTTCTAAAAACAATGGGGAAAAAGTCCTTGAGTGAGAATACAAAAAAAAATTTTTTTTAATTAGAAAGAATGGGTACTTGTCCAGAGATAGAGGGACCACTCATCCCTTCCTGTGGAAGGTTCAGCATCAGGTACCATGCCCCAATTCTTCCCAGGTTTGTCCAGCCCCCTGTCACTCAATGCCAGTGGGGAGGAGGCAGGATGCCTAACAGCACCTCTGGGGTTCAGATTTCTCAGCCTACAGCCCGACTTATTTTTTATTTTTGAAGTAAAATGTAATGCATACATTCCAAATATACTTTTAGGTGAGCACCTGTGTAATCCATACCCCCATCAAGGTATGCAGTGTTAATATTAACCATATGCCAGGGAGTTCTCACACCCTGACCTGGAGCTTCCTGTGAAAGGAACCGGGCACTAGCTACTCATGTGCACTCTGCTCTGCATTCCTGTGACCATTGCAGGTGATGCCTTATGGGGGGATCACTCTTGGCTTTGCTGGCCGTATCCCATCGTCCCCCTGTGACAATAGGCGGTTTTACCACTTTCTTGTTGCTGATCCTCTAGGCACTTCTCGGTTTGAGGCTCTTATGAATAAGGTTGTGGTGGGCGTTTCTATACAAGGCTTTTCACAAACAGATGCTTTAATTTCTCTTAGGTTAAAACCTAGGAATGGAATCACTGGATCATGGGGCAGGTTTATGAAGGACCAGGAGAGCATTTTATACTCCTGCCCACAAGAGTGAGGATTCTGGGTGGACTGTACCCTTGTCAGCACCTGGCATCATCAGCCTATGTTCTTTAAGGCATTCCAGTGGGTGTGTAGTGGTATGTTATAGTAGTTTCGTTATTTTTCATTCTTACCTGAGGGTCTGTTTTTATTGATGTTAGAGAGAAAGGAAGGGGGAGAGAGAGAGAAGCATTGATGAGGGAAACATCAATCACTTGCCCCCTGTACGTGCTCTTACTGGGGATTGAACCTGAAACCTAGGTATATGCCTTGACCAGGATTCGAACCTGCATCCTTTTGATTTATGGGAGGGTGCTCCCACCTGCTGAGTCACTCAGCCAGAGCACATTGTTGCAGTTTTAATTTGCATTTCCCCAGTGACTAATGATGTTGAAGTGCCCATCCAGAACTTTTATTCATTTCTCACTAGGCCATTTGTCTTAATATTATTGGCTTGCAGTTGTGACTTCTGATAAGCAGAATTTTTAAAACTTTTATGAAATAAATGTATCATTTTATGAAGTGAACTTATCATTTTTATTTATGCTATATGCCTTCTGTGTCATTAAAAAACAAAAACAAAAACAGTTGCCCAAGCCATGAAGATATTCTCCTATATTTCTTCTTGATGTTTTATAGTTCAGCTTTTACACTGAGGTTTGTGATTTGTCTTGAATCAGTTTTGTGTATGGAGTGAGGTAGGGGTTGAGGTTCACTTTTTTCCGTCTTCTCCATGCTGAATTATAATGATACCTTTGCCTCAAATCAAATGGTCATATAAGCAAGGGCCTATTTCTGGGCTCTTGATTCAGTCCCACTGATCAGTTTGTCTATTGTTATGACATTATCACACTACCTTGATCATTGCACCTGACAGTAACATCCCAAATGTTAGCCTGTCCCATATTTGTGGCTTTGTTACATTGAGATACAGTAGCTACCATTAATATTGTGTTCACACCTGCTGTCCTTATGCATAAAACAGGGATTTTGTCACCTGGGTGCTGCTGATGACATGCAAGTCACCTGAGGTGACCCCCGGTACATGTAGGACAGGCTCAGTCAATGTCCATCTCCCTGTTTGACTCTGTCAGAGACCCACCTCTCTGGGTGCCCTTCCCCCATCCCTGTGGTATGGGTAGCAGCTCAGTGGAAGAGCAACAGGATGAAATCATTTCAATTCTAATCTTTGATTCTAGGGCAGGGAAAAAAACTGAGCTACAGTCTACTTAGTTCCCGTGTTGACCTTGGCTGTTTTATTTTATGGCGTCTTCCAAGCTTTTCAAGTTTATTCATCTGAGCTCAGTTTTCTCACAGGGAGAGAATAGAGGACCCCTCAAGGTCATGGTCAGGCACATTTGCATTAAGGCCTGCAAAGGCACTTTGTAGGATCTGAAATGTTATCATAGCACAAGTTGCCACCTTTCCCATGCTCTCTCCATTGTGAACGCAAATAGAGAGCAGGAGACTTTTTATTTACTGTGTGTGGCTCACATCATGGATTTGGCATCAGTTTCATTTTTTTCATTGTCATTAAAGTAATCGCTTCCATCAGGATTTTCTCAGGGACCACCAATAACAGAGCACATTGGAGGCCCTGCTAGTGTTTGTTGTCACACGTTATGAGCAGCGCACTTAAAGTCGTTTGCTAGAAGTATTGACAGACTCAAAGAGCCAGCTCTTGTTTTCCTGGAGGTTTTGACTTAAGGCACAAAGCAAGGCAGGTGTGAACAAGAACTAGTGACTGGAATGCGGACACTCAGCCCTGAGTCACTGCTGGAAGTGGCTGGCTGTCCTCTCTGGAGCCATCCGGGCCTTATGGGATATGTCTGGACTGTCTCTCAGTCCCTGAACCTAGAGAAAGGGTGAAAGCCCCAAGAAGGGCTGGGGTGGGCATGGGGGTGAAGAGAAAGGCAGCAAGTGGCTCCCTGGAGACAGAGCTCACCGAGGTCACCGTGAGCCTGAGCAGTGGATTTGAGGACTACTTTGGAGGGTCCAGGGAAGGTGTGTCCGTTTCAGCCCTCTCCCTTCCCTGTAAATCTGCTTCAAGTCCGCTTCTGGGCTGATTCCTTCCACCAGGCCAGCAAGCCCTGCACCACAGCCATGGTGGGTGTCTTCCGTCTCCCTGGGTTGTTGTAGCGATGGGAAGGGGGTGGTCTGCACAGGGGAATGGACATGCTCAGCCAGTGGGCACTGGCCCACACGGGTGGGCTCCAAGGCACGCAGGTTCTGGCTGGCCCAGTGCTTACAGGTTTGCGTACCTGGTGACAGTCAGGACATCAGGCACATTCATGGGAGTGTGCTAACTTGTAGGGTTCCCATGTTACTCTCTGGAACTATCACCCCACAGGGGCCTGAGGCCTATGGAATGAAGGGTGAAGCTGACAGAAGCCTTCCTTCACCTGCTCAGGGTGTCATTTCCGGAACAAAACTGGCATGGACAAGGGATAAAGTATGAGAAGCCCCGTTTACTGCACTGATACTGCCAGGCCAAGGCTGAGTCAGAGAAGCTCCTGGAGCCGCAAGAGGTGCGGACACATCCAAAGGCAATCTGTCCCTTATCTGGAACCATGCTGGAGGGGAGGGAGGGGGACTTCCTGACTCCAGACTGGACTTGCAGGTGTGCCAGCTACTATGTTCTAGAGTGTTGTGCTCGAAGGCCACAGCCTGTTGTCCACTGGTGGTCTCTTTGGTGTTGTCCTTCTGGCTCATTTGTTGGTACAATCTTGTATTTATTTAATATTCATTTACTGAGCATTCAGTATGGACTGGGGACACCAAGTGTGAAGCAAGTGAGCCCTTTCCTTCTGCTGGGAGGCAGCCATTTCAGTGTGACTGGATATTCAGAGGGGTGGCTCTAAAGAGGGGACTGTGCCCTGTCCCATTTGTGTTGTATGTGACCTGGCTGCTGGTTTAGGGACTCACCAAAAGCCAGCAGGGAGAGGGAGGCATGGGTGACAGCAACAGCAAACCTGCCTCCAGTGGCTCATTGACAATAAATACCTTATTATTTGTCATCCTACCCCTGGAGTCAAAACTGAAGGAGACGGGTTCCCAGGATAGAAGAACATGCAGATGGGTGAGAAAATACTCCAAGTTTCAATCAAGGTCATATACTTTCTCAGCTTAATCCAACGCTCTCCCCCCACCCTCTGCCCTGTTCACTCCACACTATTTCTTGACCAATAGCTGGTCTCACTCAGAGATGACAAGGACTACAAAAGAATTGGCATGCTGAGAATATTGAAAATAAATCAAGACAAAGAAAAACAACAAAAGACTAAGGAATAATGTGGACCATTCAGAGACCAGCTCAGGAAGTTAGAAAAGTGTTTCTAGGCTGTCAAAGAAAATGCTGGAAATATGATCTCTTAAAAAAGCAGAATTTGAACATAGAGAAAAGATTCAGGGGAGGGCACAAACCAGAAGAAAACAAGGGCCAAGCAGGCAGAATGCAGGGAAAAGTGGAGGCAATAGGAAAAATGATACTGACACAAAGACTAATTCAGAAGCCACAAAATAGGAAGCCTCATCAGAAGGCTGTTCCTGGGGGCAGGCTGGAGAAACATCACAGAAGGGGCCAACTATCACCAGAATGTGATGTCCTAGGAAGGAGGTTTAGGGGAAAAAAAAGAGTATATGATAAAAAAGAACTGTATAAATATCCAGGCCAGACTTCGTCATTCAAAAAGCATTTTTGCATTGATAAGCAAGCATTAAAAAGATGACTAAAACAGATCCTGCCTTCCTGATATCATGCACAAAACTCAAAATGGATTAAAGTCTTGAATGTAAGGTCTCAAACCATAAAACTCCTAGAAGAAGACTTAGGGTGTGAGCACCTTGACATTGATCTTGACGATAATTTTTTAGATTTGACACCAAAAACAAAGACAACAAAATAAAAATAAACACGTGGGATGAGATCAGACTGAAAGCTTCTCTGCACAGCAAAGGAGACATAAACAAAATGTAAGGACAGCCTGTGGAATGGGAGAAAATATTTTCAAATTACACAGCTGATAAGGGGCTAATATCCAAATAGAAGAAAAAAAAACAACAAAACATTAAAAAACAGGCAGAGAAACAGAATAGACATTGTCCAACAAAGACATACAGATGGCCAACAGGTACGTGAGAAGGTGCTTAATATCACTAATCATCAGAGAAATGCAAATCAAAACCACAATGAGATAGCACTCACACCTGCCTGAGTGGTTGTCATCAATAAATCCACAAACAGCCCTGGCTGGTGTGGCTCAGTGGATTGTCACTGGCCTGCAAACCCAAAGGTCACTGGTTCGATTCCCAGTCAGGGCACATAACCAGGTTGCAAGCCAGGTCTCCAGCCTGGTCCTTAGCTGGAGGCAGGTGAAAGGCAACCAAACACTGATGCTTCTCTCCCTCTCTTCCTCTCTACCTGCCCTTCTCTCTGAAAATAATAAATAAAATCTTTAATAAATAAACAAATCCATAAACAGCAAGTACTGGCAAGGATGTGGAGAAAAGGGAACTGTTACGCACTATTAGTGGGAATGCCAACCGGTGCAGCCACTGTGGAAAACAGTATGGAGGTTCCTCAAAAAATTAAAAATAGAACTATCATAGAATATATCCAGCAATTCCATTTCCAAGTATCTATCCAAAGGAAATGAAAATAGGATCTTGAAGAGTTATACCTACTCCCCTGTTCGTTGCAGCACTATTGACAGTGGCCAGGACATGGAAACAACCCAAGTGTCTGTCAACAGATGAATGGGTGAAGGTGACATGGTACACACACACACACACACACACACACATACACACACAGGAGTGGCTGAGTCCTGGTGACCATCTGGGTTTTCTTGGTGGTCCTCACCTGGCACAAGGTGAGAGATATAGGTGGGTGACACTGCACTGGGCCAGCCTCTGCCACACGGAGCTTCCTGAAGGGATGCTGAGAGATTCTGGGAGAACAATGGGCACCCCAATATTTTCTTATTTTAGCCAAATTGCCTCCAAGTGTAAAGGCAGAGACAATGGACAGATATTCCCAAGTGTGCCAGAAATCAGACCGCTTAGCTGCTTGCTGTGAGCCACTTGTGAATAAGGGTTTTGAATAAAACTATTGAATGTCAAAATCCAACCGAAACAGAAGGCATAAAAGTCCAGAGCTTGGTGCAAAATGGGTGGGGATCCTCAAATCTGTTCAAATATAAAAATAAGAAAGGTTGGCCCCCTGTATGCATTATAGCAGCAGCACATGGTGTAAATTATTTACCCCTAACCATCAGTCATCTGATTTGGGGAAGTCACTGGGTAGGGGAAGGGAGAAGCTATGCGAATATAGTTTATTGTCCTCCTCTTAGCAGCACCATTGATAGCCACTACCCGGAAAATGCGGTTTTAAAAAGGAGGGCTCTAACTCCAAGTTTTCTCACAATATTGTGTTGCCTTTAGAGCAGCCTTTTGGGAAGCGGTCTCTGACAGTGAAGAAACATTTCTCTAAACCTCAGCGTTTTTCCCCCTGTTGTGCTCTCACATCTCTCCTTCCTTCCTTGATCCTTAATGAAAAGTGCTGCCAAGCCAGCGCTGAGTGTGCAGTGCTGGCATCAGAACACCTGGTGAGCTGGCACCAGGAAAGGTGCAGAGCGTTGCTATGGAAATACAGCAGGTGAAGGGGTGCAGGCTGGGAGGTGAGATGTGGCTGAGGGGGGACTCCTGGAGAAGGTGACTGGGTAAGGCCCAGGTGCTGGGCTGGAGGCAGCAGGCCAGGGAACAGGCAGCAGGCCCCGGAGCAGCCCGGAGCTGGTTCCCGAACCGGAAAACAAAGGCCTTGTTCTGGTTGCCCTGCTTTGTTGGTTCTGAGCAGATGGTGTGTCTACTGCATAATCCTGTCCCTGCTGTACTCTTCATGCCTTGGACTGTGCCTTAGTATTTTTTGTTTGTTTATTTTGGATTTGCTTACCTAACCATTTTTTAGGACTGTCTGGAAGATGCTCAATGAAGGTACAAAGCTAGATGAATGGATGAATGAATGGATGCAACCAAGTGCATCGTTCTGTAGCTGCTTTCGGCAGGTTCAGCTCCCAGTCAGGGCACATACCTAGGTGGTGGGTCCAATCCCCAGTCTGGACACCCACAGGGGGCAACCAACAGATGCCTCTCTCTTGCATTGATGTTTGTCTCTCACACGGATGTTTTTCTCTCTCCCTACTTATCTCTCTAAAAGCAATGAAAAAAATATCCTTAGGTGAGGATGAAAGAAAACAAATGATAAATGTAGCTTTTCTGTTGTGAAGAGGGCTTGGTAAGAATCTGATATTAACAATCTACTATATAGATTCATTACTTTGTTGAAGGTGCCATGATTTACTGCTTTGCATGGGGAATGCTCTCAGTCTGACCACATGGGAGGAAACCCAGTTTGGTGGGAAAGGTGGGAGGGTTGGGAGGATTTACTAGGATCGCTGGCCTCCAGGGTATAGGCAGGTGGCTCAGAGGACGCTGCCTCTGCATGTAGCCTCAGCAATGCCAGGCATTGCTGGGCAGTAAGCACGCGGCCTCGTGTGCACAGGTGCAAACTGCAGATCTTCCCCGCTCAGTAATCATGGGTGAATCTCAGCCTAGTTTCTAAACTCCATCTTCTGAAACATTAAGGTCCATCTTTACATCTCGGTGTGACTGAGGCTAAGATGTGGCCATCAGCTAGGGTCACAGCAGGCTTCCCCTCATTGTCACCATTGACCGTCTCTACACATATGCATTGGGCTGGGTGCTCTCCCTGCTTGCCTTCTTCTCTTTTCCCCTACAGCTGCCCCAGACTGACCCTGTGTCTTAGAATCAAGGTGATATATCACTCCCCTGGGTGTTCCCCCGCTTTCCTGGTTAAGGAAGCTTTCAGGCCTCTTCAACAAGACAGGAACAAAGCCTCTGGACCGTGGGGCAGGAGCTGGGCATAAGTTTTTCAAGGGGTTCCTGTTTATAGCAGCATTTCAAAAATTAGAAGGCTCTGGAAATTGGGAAAGCCAGAGATCTCCCATTTAAGCTTCACAATGCTAAAACATGTGATTAGAAAATAAAATTCCGTTCTTTGGAGAAGGCCCACGGTAGAGACACTGCTCAAGCAGAATTCAAAATTTCTCAGATGTGTTTGCCTGAGAAATGGCCTTTTCTACCCCAATCCACACACATCTTTCAGGCCTAGTCTCTATAGGTCTAGTTATTGTGTGAAGTGTAGATTTTTCTGGCTCCTGGCATCGTAGAGCAGTGTTTGTTCACACCTAAAAGCTTCATGTGTGTCAGCAGGAGATCCTGCTGGTCAGTTGCCTCCTTTCCTAGTCTCTTTTAAAAGTAAGCGTATTTTGGGCCCCAGCTGTATACTGCTGGTGGGTGACCCCATGTGTCACCATCCACAAGGACAGGGCCCTGGGAGATGTACCAGTCTGGCCTGTGCAGCACTTGTGGAATAGCTGTCTTGTCACAAACCTGGGGATCTGCATTGGGGGCTCATTGCATGTGATTCTCATGCTCCCCAATATTTGAAAGGCACCCCACCAATGTCCTGCTTCTGCCTTCTCTCCATTTGGGTTGTATCTAGAGTGGCCAGGGAAGGTCTCAGCCTGGAGGGCCTGAAAAGGGAGCCCATGTGACAGGACTTGACATGTGTGTTTGTGTAGAGAAGCTTTGTGCTCTGGAGAAAGGACAGCTAAACTCTTGGATCTTAGAGGAGGCTGTCACTTGCATGTCAAGGCCAAGGGCGCTGATGGCCAAGGGCGCTGATGGCCAAGGGCACTGATGACCAAGGGAGAGTCACCGCAGTGATGGTGGTGGCATGGGAGAACATGTGCCTCATTGTGGCAAGGCTGTGGCCCAGACTTTTGAAGCTCCCTTGCGCAGTGGGCAGAGCCACCTTCACGCTTGTTGGCACCCACGCGGTGACGCAGGAGAGGGTGACTGGGTGGGAGACAGCAGGGTGTGGGAGCTAGGTTGGGAGCTTTATAGCAGCTGGTCGGGCTGTTCTTCCTGTCAGGTGCCTTTTATGGTGACAATGACGAGTGTAAGGGTGCCGAAGCCTTAGTGAGCTGGTCCTGTAGCCTGCGTTTCACAGGGACCAGTTGTTAACTGTCCCATGAGATCTCTCCCAGGGCCGTCTCTTTTCTCCTCCAGCAAGGGCAGCCGTAAAGGAAGCAGAATAATTTAAATTCTGCCCCTAATACTTCATGATGACTTCATGGTGGCTGAGGTAGTCTCAGAAGATGTTGCCCTTGTCAACGGAGGTGCTAACTGTGGGTCCGGGTCATGGGCAAGGTGTCAAGGGGCCTCCCCGGGGACAGCATCAGCAGGAACATTATGGCTGATGGGGCACTGAGTCTGGTAATTCAAGATGGGAGCCCATCCCGGTCACCTTTGTTCACCCTGCCCTGGGGTGCTATGCCATTTCAGGTCGTGTGCTCAGGTAAAGGACAGCCAGAACTCAGGCCAGCACCTCCTCTGTCCCTGGGAGGGCTGGGGGACAAGTCAGCAGGGATCCAGCATTCCCCTCCCTACTCCACCCCTCCTCTCAGGTCTCCTCCAGGTGACCCTGTCTGATGGGCTCTGGCTGCCGAGAACCTGCACCGCTAGCTGTGCCCCTGCACCCCAGGTCCCAGCCTTACCTCATCCCTGGCTGAGGTGCCATTCCTCTCTCCACCCCACAAGGCAATGGCTGGACCCCTGGCCCTTTTCTCTCCAGTGCTATGGGATTTGGTGGCATTTTGGGGCTCAGTGCTCCCCTGCGCCCAGACACACAGCACTGGGCACATAGCGCTGACTTTGAGGAATGACGTGTGAGCAGAGAGCTCCTCCAACATCTACTCAGGGTTCCATGTCTCTCTGCCTTCCATGCCCCCAGCAGTCGGGGTCTGAGTGTCACTGCTGCTGCTACTACAGAGCCCAGAGCCCCCAGCAGGGACTCTTCATGGGGCTGTCTGAGAGTCCATGTCATCAGACCCCTTTCCTGTAACCCACTCCCACCATGCGTGGTGTGCCTGTACACAACCCATGAACAACACGCTGGTCTATTTTTTCCATAAATATCTTGGGAAAGGTTTTGGAGATTTCCTGACTACTTGAAGCAATTCTATCAGTTGCACTGGGCTACCCTAAAGTAGTCATGTTACTTCTTTGTTATCGGTGCCATTGTTCCTGTAAGTAAATGTGAATGTGCTTTCACTGGTGCCGCCCCATGTTATCATACATGTAGTGTCTGCAGTGGTTTGTGTGGTACAGCACAGCCTTGTAAACAGACGGTGATAAATACAGGATAGTCTCTAGATGTGTTTCCTTTTCCTTATGATTTTCGTCATAAATTTTTCTTTCTCCAGCTTTCTTTATTATAAGAATGTAGTACATGGTACACATAACACAACAGAATGTGTTAACTATTTTTGTTATCAGTAAGACTTGTGGGCAATAGGCTATTAGTAGTTAAATTTGGGGAGACAAAGTTATACATGGATTTTCAAATGCATGGGGATCAGCACCCCTAACCCCTCCATTGTTCCAGGGTCAAATCTAGCTCCTTTCCTGCCGAAAGCCCTGGATCTGGAACCTAGCATCACTCCCAACCCTGTTCGTAGGCTGCCTCCCATGCCTCCCGTGGGTGCCCTGGGTCCTAGTCCTTCAGCTGTTACCCAGGCCCTGGTGCTCCTGCAGTACTGTGAGAAGGTAGCCAGCACCCAGTCTGAGGACACCAGTAACCCGCCACATCCCCTTCCAGCTCATGGAAGAAAGGACTGCCCTTCTCACCTTATCACAGTGACACAGCAGGGCCAGCATCCTGCTTCTGCTCAGGTGAATACAGGACAAATTGTCTCTGTCCCTCCAGGAAGCATCCTGCCTCCCAGATGGGATAGCCTCCTGTTTGGTCCCCAGCTGCCTCCTTGTTCACTCTCAAGTCTCAGCCACCTGTCTGGAGTGGTCCCCGTGTGCTCCCCCAGCCCTGCTCTGGGTTCAGTACCAGCCCCTCCGAAGTCATCCGCCCGCCCTTCTGTGCCCAGTATGCGTGTGCTGCTGCCACTTTATCGCAGCTTCTTTGTGTTTGGTTTTGGCCTGTTTCCCCCTCTAGATCACTGGCTCCAAGCAGGTGCTGCTGCCCATCATCCCCAGCACGTGGTCAGATGTGAACGGGCTTTGTGGTTGTAATGAATGAGTGAGGGAACACGTGGATGAATCCGTGGGCAGCAGAAGCACGTTGCCTCACCCAGGGAAGGCACAGCATGTTCTGGCCAGCCGGGTGCTACAGGCAGGGCCTGGCCAGTGACAGCGCTGGGGAGGTGGCCAGCCCTCGCTGGTCCCTGTGTCCTCGCTCTGCAGTGAGGACAGTGAGGCTGTTGTCCTGAGGGGAGATCTGGTGCAGTGTGGCTCAAACCAGTGCGGAAATGCTTGCTATTCCCATTGCTCAGTCTGTCTCCTCATGCTGTGCGCACACACACAATACCACACAGTACCACACACACACTGTGCTGCACACAGGCCACACACACTGCACCACACACACATATACTCACTGTATACTCACACAGTCTACATTTGCACACTGTACTACACACACATGCTCTACTACACCCATAGTAACACAGTGTATCCACACACATGCTACACCACACACATGGTGTACCACACACACACTGTACTACACACACAGCACATACACAGTATATCACACATACACTCAGTACCACATACACAGTACCACACACACACATACAGTACCACACATACACTGTACCCCACACACAGTGTACCACACACACACAGCACATACACAGTACATCACACATACACTCAGTACCACATACACAGTACCACACACATGGCACACACACACACATACAGTACCACACATACACTGTACCCCCCACACACAGTGTACCATACACACATTACCACATATAAACTGTACCACATTCACACGCAGTACTACGCACATAGTACCACACACAGAGTGTACCACACACAGTACTGCACACACAGTGTACCACACAGTGTACAACACACACACAATACTGCACACACAGTGTACCACACAGATACACACATAACACATGCTACACATATGCACCCCCCCACGTAACATTATACACATACACACATCGCCCTACATATGTGCAAGTCACTTGAAAGGTCCCCAGAGTTAATTTCCCCAAACCCCTCTCCCTTTGCTTCTTCTTGTCCTACTGAAGGAGACACGTCCTGGCTGCAACCATAGCTGTCTCTCCCTGGCCTGAAATGTCATTATCTTTTCCACCAAATGTAATTTAAATTGCTCTTGATGGTGGGGCTGAGACAGGAAGTTAAATCCACGAGCTGCCCCCACCCCCCACAGTGCCCGCTCTGTGCCTGACGCTGTTGGGCTGGCCCTGGCCCTCTCTCCCCTGCAGGAAGCCTCAGGCCCTGCCCTGGAGGCCTGCACTGCACGGCTCACTGGGCTCCAGCCACATGAGGCCTGCAGAGATAGCTTGTCAGTGCTCCAGCCAGAGTGGTCTCTACAGACCCATGCTTGACCTCCAAATATTATGCTAAAGTAACACTACTGTGGTGTTACTAAGCTGTCTTCCATTCACCTGCATCACTTACATGAAATCACAAGAAAAAAGATGATAATATTCAACCTCACATGATGTTTAATTATGTCATTAGTTGTGTCAGAAGTAACTATATACAGAGAAATCTGATGTTGCTAAAATACAAGTGCTTCCCACACTTGATCTGTGGGAAGGAGTGGGCATGAGGCACTGTTGTTTTTATTTTTTTAAAGATTTTATTCATTATTTTTAGAGAGAAGGGCAGGGAGGGAGGAAGAAAAGGAGAGAAGCATCACTGTATGGTTGCCTTTTACCTGCCTCCAGCTACAGACCTGGCTGGAGACCTGGCTTGCAACCGGGTTATGTGCCCTGACTGGGAATCGAACCAGTGACCTTTGGGTTCGCAGGCTGGCACCAATCCACTGAGCCACCAGCCAGGGCAACATCTCACATATCTTTTAATGGACTGAACTAATTTTATAGGAAAATATAAGAAATAAGTTCATAGTTCCTTCTTTTCTTCACTTGGTCTTGGAAAAGCGGTTTCCATCTTTCTGATGCAAAAATATTGCTTGGACTATTTCCAGTCCAAACCCTTCAGGCCTGAACTGGACCCACTGGGAGTCAGTGCAAACATTGTCAGGTTTTTTAACCTTCTGGGATGAGGGCGCCCCCAGAAATCACAGGCTTACGGTTCTCCAGGGCATACTGGTGGCCTGTAGGCCAAGGAAGAAGACTGAGTGGACAATCCCATCTCTTTACTTTTGGGGGAAAACTTGACTGGTGTAGGCACTCCAATGCAGATTAAAATAATGAGTTCAAAGCTACTAATCCACACAACCAATGATCATGTTCTAGAAAAGGAGACAGATGCTCACGGTGGCCCAAGTCACAGGGTCCTGAGGAGCAAATTCCAAACTGGACCTGTATTTCTGAATGCACAGCCTGGAAGCATCTCTGCCATGCTTCCTGCTGCTCAGGAAAAAACATGTTCCCACAGCAGATTCAAAATCACTTCAAAATTCCTATTTCGGTAGCACTGTAAGGAGAAGTCACTTACAAAATGTCGTTTTCCATTTATGTCTTCTCCATTCACAAAATGCTACATGAAAATAATGTATTTTAAGCTGTTTCATATTGTCCCCGAGACTGCATTTGTTCACCACACATGCTCCTGAGCCCCACAGCTGAGGCCATGTTGCTTTAATTAGAACTTGGGTGACTGTCCAAGGCCTGTCACCCTGGTCTCAGGCAGGTTCTATAGCAACAGAGCATCAATGTTACCACCTGAGGGCATTGGCTGCAGGCAGCTGACACTAGAGCAGCCGGATTGGGACCAGGGTGAAAGTTGGTGGCAGCCACGCCCACAGGTGGACCATTCAGCTGGTTAGAGCATGATGGAAGAAGCAGTGAGTTCTGAACCCAAAATGCACAACCCAGTTGACCTGTCCACCTGGGAAACCCGAATTTGCCCCCTGGCCGTGGATCAAAGTAATGATGGTGGATGAGGAGGGGCTCACCCCTTCAGGAATGGTATGGTGGAAACTTCCCTAAAGGACAATGCCCTGGAGTACCCAAGGGCCAGGAGAAAGATGCCTTCAGTCTCACTGAGAGGACATGAACTCATTTCCTCAAAGCAAATCCTGGAGCTGATGAGAGCCTTCTAAGACTAAGACACATTGGAGGAGGAATAAAGCCATGATATTAGGGATTTAAAATATCTGGAGCAGCCCTGGCCAGGTAGCTCAGCTGGTTAGAGCATCATCTCAATATGCCAAGGTTGTGGGTTTGATCCCCAGTCAGGACACATGCAAGAATCATATCAATAAGTGAAACAACAGATCCTTTAATGAGCATTTTAAAATAAAACACCTGGAGCAATCATTCCCAACTATTTAAAATCTAGATACCAAGACACTATCCCAGACTAATTGAATCAGAATCACAGAGGATGAAGCCCCAGATAAATCTGGCTTTTTAATATCTCCCCAGATGATTCAATTGTTTATTCAGAAGCCTTGTGGGAAGGTCTGTTTAAATTTTTAGATGATGAACACAGGGCATAGGGCAGATTTGGAAGGAGATGCCATGATTTCTGCTGGGGTCATGCTGAGACTGAAGGGGCTATGCTCCATTCAGGTAGAGATGTCAGAGACCCTTCGCTCCAGGTCTGGAGCTCAGGAGAGAGAACTTGAGCTAAGGCAAGAAAACTCCCCAAGTCTGGGTGAATTGTTGCTTACTGTTTATTTTTCTTTTCTTTTTCTTTTTTAATTTTATTGTTGTTGTATTACATCCATCCCCTTTTTGCTCCCTTCTGTCCCCCTCCCCGCCCACCCATTTCCCCCAAAGTCAATCCCACCTGTTGTCCATGTCCATGGTTCCTTTATACTAGGTTCTTGTCTAAACTGCTCCCCTTCCTTGACTCTGCCTCCCCACTCCCCCCAATCCCCTTCTCCCTGACCACTGAAGGCCTGTTCACTGTATTCATATATTTGGTTCTGTTTTGCTTGTTGTTAGTTTTGTTCATTATTGTCCTGTAATGGGTGAGATCATATGGTATTTGTCCTTCACTGACTAGCTTATTTCACTAAGCATAATACTCTCCAGTTCCATCCATGTCGTTGCAAAGGGTAGGAGTTCCTTCTTTCTTTCTGCTGTATAGTATTCCATTGTGTAAATGTACCAAAGTTTTTTAATCCAGTCCTCCACTGATGGGCACTTAGGCTGTTTCCAGCTCTTGGCTATTGTAAATAGTGCTGCTATGAACATAGGTATACATAGGTTCTTATGAATTGGTGTTTCAGGATTCTTTGGGTATAGTCCAAGTAGTGGAATCGCTGGCTCAAAAGGCAGTTCCATTTTTAGTTTTTTGAGGAAACTCCATACTGTTTTCCACAGTGGCTGCACCAGCCTGCATTCCCACCAACTATGCACCAGGGTTCCCTTTTCCCCACATCCTTGCTAACACTTGTTGTTTGTTGATTTGTTGATGATTGCCATTCTGACAGGTGTGAGGTGTATCTTATTGTGGTTTTAATTTGCGTCTCTCTGATGACTAGTGATGTTGAGCATTCTTTCATATGCCTCTGGGCCCTTTGTATATCTTCCTCAGAGAGTTATCTGTTCAGGTCCTTTGCCCATTTTTTAATTGGGCTGTCTGTCTCCCTGGTGTTGAGTCGCATTAGTTCTTTATATATTTTGGAGATCAGACCCTTGTCTGAGGTATCATTGGCAATTACGTTTTCCCATTACTGTTTATTTTTCAAATGTATTAGTTGTGCAATGCTCCATTGAAAGCTGTAGTTTTTCTAAAAACCACAGATCTACACTCTTCTTTGAGAAGTATTTACATGAGAGGGGAACACAGACAGTTTTGGGATGGATGCAGGATGCTTGGAAAATATAGTCATAAGAGAGTGTAAGGGAGTGTGTAGAGTTCATCTGATTTCACTAATTTCACTAATTTCACAGAGCCCCAGTCCCAGGTTGGTAAAAGACCCAGGTCCCATGGAAATCAGTGCTGGGTCAGACCAGCCAGTTGGGCACTGTGGCACTGTCCCTGGCCCCATACTTGGGCAGGAAAGGAGCTGTTGTTTCCTGTTGTATTGTGTTTGTATGGTTTTTTTTAATATGACAACCACATTGGTATGTTTCTTTATCCAAATTACACTCTCATGTTTGCATGTTTCTAGACAGATTTAAGAGGAAGTTGCTATGTTGAAATAGTTTTTAAACTTTACAACATGACCTTTTAGGTACCTCAGTCCATTTTGATAATTTACCAACATTAAAAGTAAATAGAGCCCTGGCTGGTAGCACAATGGTTAAGGCGCTGGCCTGCAGACCCAAATGTTGCTGGTTCGATTCCCCAGCCAGGGTACGTAATCAGGTTGCAAGCCAGGTCTCCAGCCAAATCTGTAGCTGGAGGCTGGTGAAAGGCAACCATACACTGATGTCTCTCTCCCTCTCTGCCTCTCTTCCTTCCCCTCTCTCTGAAAATAATAAATAAAATCTTTAAAAAAAAAAAGTAAATAGAGACCTCCATTTCTAGATCTATATAAAATAAAAATCTGAGCTATACATAAGACACAGAGGCAAATACAGGAGTCTGCAAGTTGAGGAGACAGAGAACTATGACTCAAAAAAGGGAACAGTTGAAGGTCCCAGTGGGTGAACTAAGTGACAAAGAAATAGACAACCTAGTAGCCAAAGAGATAGCCAGCCTAACAGATGCACAGTTTAAAATGCTGGTGATAAAGATACTCACAGAGTTGACAGATATGCTTAAGTACAGTAAATGCAGAAGGGAAGAAGTGAAATCTAGGCTATGTAAGACAAAGAAAAATACACAGGAAACCAATGATGAAGGGAAGGAAAGCAGGGTTCAAATCAACAATTTGGAACAAAAGAAAGAAACAGCCAGTACAGAAAGAGGAAAGAATAATTTTTTTTCAATGAGGAGAGCCCTGGCTGGTAGCACAGTGGATAAGGTGCTGGCCTGCGAACCTGAAGGTCGCTGGTTTGATTCCCCATCCAGGACATGTAACCAGGTTACAAGCCAGGTCTCCAGCCAGGTGCATGGCTGGAGGCAGGTGAAAGGCAACCATACATTGATGTTTCTCTTCCTCTCTGCCTCTCTCCCTCCTCTCTGCCTCTCTCCCTTCCCTCTCTGCAAATAACAAATAAAATCTTTAAAAATTAAAAGTTAAAAAATGAGGAGAGGCTTAGGGACCTCTGGGATGACTTTAAACGTGCCAACATCTGAATCATAGGAGTGCCAGAAGGATAAGAGGAAGAGAAAGAAATTGAAAACCTGTGTGAAAATTAATGAAGGAAAACTCCCCAAATTTGGCAAAGGAAATCAACGTACAAATCCAGGAAGTATAAAGACTCCAAAACAAGCTAGACTCAAAGAGGACCACACCAAGATACATCATAATTAAAATGTCGAAGGTTAAAGATAAAGAGAAAATCTTAAAAGCAGCAAGAGAAAAGAAGAGTTACCTACAAATGGATTCCTATCAGTTGATTTCTCAAAAGAAACTTTGCAGGCAAGAAGGGGCTGGCAAGAAGTATTCAAAGTGATGAAAAGCAGGGACCTACAACTTGTACTAATCTACCCAGCAAAGCTATCATTTAGAATGGAAGGGCAGATAAAGTGCTTCCCAGACAAGGTAAAGCTAAAGGAGTTCATCATCACCAAGCCATTATTATATGAAATATTAAAGAGACCTATTTAAGAAAAAGAGGATCAAAATTATGAACATTAAAATACAACAAACACTACTATCAACACAACCTAAATAAATAAAAACAAACTGAGCAAACAACCAGAATCATAGATATGGGGATCATTGGGAGGTTTAGCAGCCAGGATGGGGAGGGAGATGAAATGGAGAAAGGGTGCAGGGATTAGGAAATATCATTGGTGGGTACAAGATAGAGACAAGTTAAAAATAATAGAAGGGGCTCTGGCTGGTGGCTCAGTGGATAGGTGCCAGCCTGAGAACCCAAAGGTCGCTGGTTTGATTCCCAGCCAGGGCACATAACCAGGTTTCAAGCCAGGTCTCCAGTCAGATCTGTGGCTGGAGGCAAGTGAAATGTAACCATCCATTGATGTCTCTCTCCCTCTCTCTCTCCCTTCCCCTCTCTCTAAAAATAATAAATAAATAAATTTAAATAATATAAGGAAGGGTGACATCAGAGAACTTATATGCATAACCCATGAACATGAACTGAGGGGGGATGGGACTGTGGGAGTTAATGGGGATCATGGGTGGAGGGAAGCAAAGGGAAAAGAATTTGGGACAACTATAACAGCATAATCAATGGAGTAGTTTTTAAAATCTTAAGCATGTATTTATGTGGATGCCATTAAAATACTTCAGACTGGTTGGCAGTGTATATGTTTACCATTGTGGCAAGTGATCATCTGGCCATTGGTTTGGGGTCAGGCACAAGGGTGACCCCACCTAAAGGTCATCAGTGGGTCAGCTGTATTTGTAGTAACTGTTCCACATCCTCATATGTAATTTTATGGGATATGTCTACATTGTAAAGGCTCAAAGCATTCTAAGAATTAGTTTTAAAAGCTTCCTCATTAAATTCTACTTTATCATATAAAATGATATTTTGCCAGATTGTAGTGGCGTGTAAGTACATTTAGACTCTGAGTTGACATTTTATGATGACTTTGACTTTATGCCTTGGGGCAGAAGCTGTCTCTTTGGGGCTGGGGAACATGGCACAGAGACTTGTTGGAATAGGCCAGTAATGTCTGGAGGCTGGTACCTCAAACTCCATCTTGCATTATTAGTCAGTCTGATTCTGGCTCATGCTTGTATGTATCCCTCAGGTTATTTGAAATAATATTGCAAGTGTCTCCTGAACCATATTATTTTCCAGTGGCGGCAGGGCCAGTAGCACCAGGAGCAATACAGGAAGATCTAACTTCTGTCACAACCTTTCTTTGTGCCAGCCACCCTTGACATCTTTTTTTTAAGATTTTTTATTGTTATTCTATTACAGTTATGTTATCTTATCTCCTCAGTAACCTGATAAAGAAGATGTCATTTCCATTCCCAATTTCCAGAAGTATAAGCCAAAGAACTTGCCCAGGCTTTGACACAGAGGAATTAGAACCATGACTATATCTGTTCCAAGTTGAGTCACTGAGTTCAGTACCTGGGACAGCGCTTTCAAAGCAGCACCTGGGGCGGTGCCTGTAAATTCAGTACCTAGGACAGTGCCTAAAGATTCAGCACCTGGGACAGTGCCTGTGCACATGCCATGCCTACATATTCAGCACCTGGGACAGTCCCTGCAGATTTAGCGCCTGAGACAGTGCCTGGAGGCTCAGTGTTAAGTGTCCATCCTAGACAGGAGCAAGTGGTGGGGTATGGGTGTGAATATGATACCGCAGTGAGGTTCAATCTGCAGCAATAGACATGGAGGGCGAAGACCCTGCATTAGATACACTCCTCTGTCTTCTACCTCTGCTCAGTTTTCCCCTGTTCTGGCGTTACAGTTGCTCTTTGAGGTGAGTGATACCCTCACCCACCTTGCTACCTGGCTGCCAGTCTGTCACCCAATGGCCTGGGGGCAGACTTATGCCCTCACTGCGCAGAAAACAAGCAAATAGGTAAGACCAAAGCTTGAAGATAAAGAAGCACTTTGATTAAAACATCCTTCTCACTTGAACATTTCTTTGGCGTAAAGACCAGCACTGTTGCTTAGGGACTCTAGAGCTTAGGTTTTTCTTTAAATGATGCCTCACACCTGAGACTAATTTGCTGGAAAGGCCCCCTTGTCAGTTTGTGCCCTGTAGCACTCTAGCTCACCTTCAGATAAAACAAGAAGCCTTCCTAATACTCCCAATGCTCAGATCTGTCAGGCTAAAAGAAAACAAATACGCCACATGTTACCTTTTGTATTATTTCAGTTTTGATTTCTTACACTCGTGGGTTGTGTGTTTCATTATATTTTTCATAGTGACTCACTTCTGCTGGATTTATTTCTTTTTACTTTTAGAACATTTAAATATAGAAAATGTTAAATGTCTATCAATGCATTCAGAGTAGTATAATGGATCCCCATGTACCCATTACCCAGCTTCTATAATTATCAAGTTATGACCAGTTGTATTTTGTCTATACCCTTGGTATTCGTTTCTATATCTACTGCTGCCCCAACCTTCTGTATTGTTTTGAAGCAAAGCCTATGCGTTATTAGAAGTGTGTGTTAGATTTTCTAAGTGTACGGGGATTTGCTAATTATCTGCCTAACTTAACTCCTCTGTGGCTAGAGAACATCTCTGTGTGCTTTAGTCCTTTGAATTTTTATATGCCTTACATGCCAAAAATATGATAAATATTTTTGTAAATGTTCCATGTACACTAAAAATATTTTGTAGTCATCAGCTCTTGGGAGTACAATTCTGTCTGTCCTTTAGGTAAAGTTTGTCAATAGCATGTTCATATGTTTTATGTCCCTAATTTTATTATGTGATTTCGTTAGTATGAACCAAGTCTCTTCATCACGAGTAAATGCCATTGATCTCAAAGTCTATTCTGTCTGATATTAATATAACAACAACAGTTTTCTGCTGATTATAATTTGCATAATGTATTCTTCCTTCCATTACTCAGCTCACATTCTTTTCCCCCTCTTATAATATTCTTATTTCCCTTCCATCCTTATTAATTGTATCCTATTTCATGTGAATATTACAGTCATTCCTGTTCTTCTTTAACAGTATTATTATTTGTTCATTATTTTTTGTACTTCATATCTCATAGGTTACTCTCCCATTGTTTTATTCCATTTTGCCTTTGTCTTGTTCTTGATTATTTGAGTTAAGAATTTTATTATTTTTTCCCTTTCTTAGCCTGGATTCTATTCCTTATTTTTATTATTTTCCTCCCCCTATCCTTTTGTAATCATTTCTATTTATTGTAGACATCTTATATTCTCTTTTGTGTAATATTGTTATTCCCTTTCCACCTTTATTAACCTTTGCTCAGCTGTCATTGTTATTGACACTGATGTAGTTTTTCTGCAATTTTGTTCCCTTTGGTTCACTACCTTTTTAATTTTATTTCAAACCTCATAGTATACTCTTCCTTTTTCTTACTCCATTTTGCCATTGCCCTTCCCTGTATTACTTACATTTAAATGTTTATTCTCTCCCTTCCTTTGCCTTGCTTCTATTCCCTATTCTTAGTTCTCCTCCCTCTTCCCACTCAAATCATTTTTCTCTCCTTTATTCATCTCATAGTACATTTTTCCTGTTTTATAACATTCTTAATCTCTCTCCACCTTTATTTATCTTTGCTCGATTGCTGTTGATATGGCTGATGTGGTAGGAGGTATTTGTGGCATGGGTTTGGTTTTTTGGTAACATTGCTTTGTTAACTAACACCTATATGACAGCATATAAGACATGGCAGGCATTGTGACCCCAAAGTCTGCCTGCTGGAGGGGAGAACCCACCAGTGAATGAGCCTCCAATAAGCAAAGCCCAAGTACAACAAGAGAGCCCGTGTAAACTGAACACAGAGCAACCCCAGTGCATCCAGCTCAGGAGGTCAGAGACTGCACCACTGAGTCTGACAGAACTCCTACCACAGAAGGCCATCCCACAGTGACAGACAGGCAGAGCAGAACAACTTGAGACACAGAAACAAAAAGAGTTCTCTAAAATGGGGAGACAAAGAAAGAACCCCCAATCAAAAAGAATGGAGGAATCCCCAGAAACAGAGCTAAATGAAATTGAGGCAAGCAATCTACCAGACATAGAGTTCAAAATGATGGTTATAAGGATGCTCAAGGAACTCAGTGAGAACTACAAGGAATTTAGTGGGAACTACAGCAGCATGAAAAAGGACATAGAAACTATGAACAATAACCAGGAAAAATAAAGAATGTAATATATCTGAAACAAAAAATACACTAGAAGGAATTAAAAGCAGGCTAGATAAAGCAGAGGATCAAATCTGCGAGCTAGTAGACAAGATAGAAATATTCCATACTTACCTTTTTAATTTTATCTTTTCTGTATCTTTACATTGTAAACGTCCTCTATAAACAGTGCATTGTTGAATTTTTGCATTCAGCCTGCCAATTTATTGCTTTTAACTGGAGCATCTGGTATCTTTACATTTAATTTAATTAGTGACACATTTAGGTTAAATCCACCCATCTCATCTTGTGCTTGCTGCTTGTTTCACATCTGCTTTCTTCCCCTCTTGTTTATTGCCTTCTTTTGGATTCTTTTTAAGATTAGTTTTTTGAGCTATGTTGAGAATTCCACCATTTCTCACCACCCCCACTGCTGCCATCCTTGCCTGGACCGTCCCCTCCTTCCTTGGGAGAAGCCAGGGGCCTCCTGACTCATCTCCTTGCTTCTTTCCCTCCTCCCACGCCCCACCCTCCCCCAACCATCTGCTCTGGAAGCAGCAGCCAAAGTCAGCTTCTTACCACAGAAGCTCCCTCATGTTATCCTCGGCTCCACGGCTGCCACAGCATTTCCCTTCACACAGGGGTGGAGGTGAGCACCATGGCCCTTTGCGGGCCCTGCAAGTCCTCCTGACAGCACATGGTCTAAGCTCTGACCAGCCTGGACACACTTGTTCATCCTCAGTTCCTCCAACAGGGCAGCACCCCTGCAGCCTCCCTGGGGGTGAGACATCCCCACTCCAACCCTGCACCACTCACCCCTCACCACCTCCACACCCTTGTTCCAGATTCATGTTCTCAGTGGGACCTTCTGCCCTGATCATCCCACATAACACGTCCTCACATCCCCGCTCTGCCTCCCCTCCTCTCTGGCCCCATGCTAATATCTCTGTCCCGTGGCACATAGATGCCCTCTCTCCTCCATGCAGTGCACTGATTCTGTCACCCTGTGCTTGTTTCCCCGCCTCTGCCAGAAGGAAAGCCCAGGTGGGGGGTTCTGCCTGTCTCATCCATGGACACATCTCAAGACCCACCAGTCAGGCCTGTCCACAGAGATGTGCAGAGATACAGATGGTCAAAGCGAGGATTGCATTTTCCCCCTTGCAGTTGTTTGGAAGTTACATACTCTATGTCTCTTATTTTACTGTTACCAGAGAAGTGACAACAGGTAGGCAAGTTTAACTGATCAAAGTCTAAAGTTAGATTAGCCAATGCTATTGCCTTCCTCCTAGACTTTATGTTGGCTGGTAAACACTTCAAGATACTCCGTTAACTTGGGTTTTTGTTAATAATGTTTTGCTTTTCCATTTAGTTTTCCTTTATTTTTTGTTTGTTTGTTTTTTAAAAAGGTCCCATGCAAGATGAAAATTCAGTTGTTTTGTGGGAAACTGAATGCAGTATTTCCACTGTGAGCCTGGATGGCAGTGAGTGACTGAAAGACGGGACCTCAGATTGCTTCCTTTTAGACATCAGTCAACCCTCAAGCATGCTGAGCGCCCTGTGTTTGTGTCATTTCATGCCCCGTCCCCTGCCATCTAGTAAGGTAGCACGTAAGGGAAGCAGAGCTCAGACAAGTCACTCAATGGCCACAGGTACACAGTCCCCAGGACAGTGAGTTGGGACGCCAGGGCCTCCTGTGCCAACTAAGCCACCAAGGAGGTGCTTCCTACTGCAGCCTGAGCAAGTTCCATTCTTGTTTCAGCTGCTGAGTGGAGGAGCCATGACAGATGGGCCAGTGGTGGCTGGGAGGCCGTCTGGGCTGCAGTTTGGGTAAGATTTATGGTGACTATAGCACAACACATACATAGATACCCAAAGGAAAATATGATGAAGGTGTAACCCAGAGGAAATATTCTAGGAGAAAGCATGCCAGGAAAAATACTTAGAATTGAGGGATGCAAAGAGCAACAAAATGCAGGCATTGAACTAAACCTACCTATATCAACACAGCTGTTTCCCATGAGGTTCTAAAAAGAAGGATGGTGCTGTTGGCATAACCACCCTTACAAAGCTGACCCATTGGTGTGCTTGTTTGATGTGCTCCAGGGATTCACACAGGGACTTAGTTGGGTGACTAGATGAGGTGCTGACGGCATCCTCGATGGAGAAAGTGGAAGTGAGTGAAACAGCACAGGGCAAGGCCCTAGGGAACTGTGTCATTTCAAGATTCCATAGCCATGGAAGAGCTGGCAGGACTGAGAAGGGGCTTCAGAGTGACAGCAAACAGGTGACATTCTGGCCTAGGACAACTGTGGTGCCAGGTTAGCCTGGGAAGGTGGACACAGCCAGGTGGCACAGGACTGACAAAGGCTTAGGGAGAAATTTGGGTGTTATTTCAGTGCAGGGGGAAGCCATGGATGAGTTTCAAGCAAGGGGTGACATGATGTAATTTGCTTCTTTTAAAGATCTTTCTGGCTCCATGCAAGAGGGGTCTGGGGAGGAGTCGGTTTGCCAATATGAGTGAAAGCATTCAAACTGAGTGAAGTGATCAGTAACCAATGCCCAGCTGCATGCCAGTAAGGCTTCCCTCAAAAATGTGTATGGATCAGAAAAGGTCTTTATGAGCCTGTTTATTAGCATTACATAAGAGCTCTTTCATGGTTCAAAGATTTATATTGCTCATCATTTTTATTAGAGTATAACGCACCTACAGAAAACCACACATCAAAGTCCACACAGCTTTCTGAGTTTTAAAAATACAAATATAAAGGTAGCTCTGACAATACTTTCCATTCATTTTGTGCCCATGGGTACATCATATGGTAGGTATATGCCATGTACTGAAATTTCTGGTCATCAGGTGTATGTGTGATCAGCTTTAGTAGATCCTGCCAAGTGATTTTCTCAAGCTGTTGAGACAGTTACAAACTCACCAGCCTTGTAGGAGGGCTCCGCGTGCTTCCCATCTTCACCAACACTTGGTATTTCTGCTTTAGTAATTTTAGACATTCAGAAGGACTCTAATTGTGCTTTTAGTTTAATTTCTCTGACAACTAATAATGTTTGGAAACTTTTTATTTTATCCTAGACCATTCATTCATGTGTCCTCTTATGGCGTATGTGTTCGGATAGTTTTCCATTTGTCTATTAGATTAGCTATTTCTTTTTATTTTTCATCCTCACCTGAGGACGTGCTTATTGATTTTAGAGGGGGCAGGGGAAGAAGAGAGAGAGAGGGAGAGAAATGTCCTTGTAAAAGAGAAACACTGATCAGTTGCCACTTATACATGTCCTGACTGAGCACCAAACCCACAACCCAGGTATGTGCCCCGACCAGGAATTGAACCAGAACCCTTTGGTTTACAGGATGACACTCCAACTAACTGAGCCTCACAGGCCAGGGCTGGATTTGCCTGGATTTGCCATTTTTTATTAATATCTTTTGCATATATTCTGATTTGGGGCACGCATATACAAAAAAAAAAAAAAAAAAAAAAAACACCCTCCCCCACACTCTTTGAAGTTCTCTGGCTGGAAGAATAATCAAATTAATATGACAGAAATCAATAGAAGAAAACTTTCAAATTAAATACTTAGGTACTTGCAAGGTATCATAAGACTATGAAACCCCAAGACAGAACAGACAATTAAGGTTTTTATGCCAGTTTGAACTAAGGAGACTGACTTCAAACGCAAGAAGATAGTTTGCATGGAGCTAGAAAAACAAATGTCTAGTAAATGAAGGTTTGCTGGGCCATCTTTACTCCTGGGACACAGAGCAGGCTTGGCACAAACGGATCTCAGTTTCTCCCTGCCCATCACTCCAAGTTCATGATAAATTGTGATCTGTGATGGCAGCTCCCTTCCTGGGCAGGTCCTTGTTATCCAAAGGACATTTAGGTGGTGGGGGAAAGATCAGTGTTTTGTCCCAAGTCTTTCATTTCTTAAAAATAACCAGCTTACAGTAGTTACTGTCTCCAAGAGGCAAGTTTTGGGGTTGCAGACTCTGGTCCTCCTCACTGGATACAGCCCTTTTTTGATTTGATGGATTTCAGTGATTCTTTTCTCTCCTGGGAGTTTGCCTTTTCACTGTCTGATTGATACTTGTCTAGTGAAAAGAAGTTCTTGGTGTTTACTGCACCCATTTTTCTACTTGACAGTTTGGGCATCCGTTTCAGAAATCTCTTCCCATCTCAAGGTCAGGGAGGCTCCCTCCATGTTACCTCCTAAAGGCTTTCCTGTTTCACCTGTCACGTCTAGAAGTACCATTGGCCTGGAGCTGATTTTCATGCGTATGCTGTGAGGCAGGAATAAGATGCATTTGTCCATGTGGCCACCCCATCGACTCAGCACATTGACTTGGAAATGAATCGCTCAAATACTCTGCAGTGGTGTTTGAGTCAAATATGATGTCCTTTGTAAAGCCATGGGTAACGATGGTGTCAGTATTGATATTTAGACATAGGTGTGAAAGTATAACCAATACTGCGTTCCAAATGGGTGCCAGGCCAAGCACACAGTGATGATGGAAATGAGCGGGGATTGCTCCCCTGGCTTTTGGGCTCCTGTAATTGGAAACGGAAAGGAGGGAGTCAGGTGTGGGAGGGGAAGGGTTTCTGGGATGAGAAGACATTTTCAAAAAGGCCGTTCAAATACCTATGTCAGCACCTTTTTCTAAGGGGCAGGGCGAGGGTCCACCTCTGCCCTGGGGATATCAAAGAACAAGGTGGCATGTCCTGGTTCGGACCAGAAAAGAGTAGTCTGTGGACCTCATCTGGGCATTGAGAGAGTGAGGAAACAGGCCAGTCCACACCAGTGGGGGCTGTCAGAGTGGGACACGTGAATCATGTTGGGCCTTGTCGCTGGGCCACTTGGAGGGGCAGAGGGACCCCAGCAGCAGGAAGTCAGAGATGTACACGAGACTCCTAAGAAGGCTGAAATTGTCGAAAGTGGCCATAAGGACAGGCTGGCAGCCCCCTAGGTCACAGAATCTGTAAGTAAGTGATCCTGGGGTAGGAATCTTTAAGGAATCATAATACTGCTCATAAGGGCTTGTGCCCTCAACATCTGCCAGGCCTGGGCACAAGCTCAGGTGTGAGAACCCTCAGGTCCAGCTGCCCTCTTCCTGCCTTCACACAGCAAAAGATGCCAGATTTTGCCCTGTCACAGCAGGCTGGAGCTCCCCACCCCCCAGCAGGCCTCAGGGTGGGGTCAGGGCCGTGCACGTGAGATGATGATGGAGGGGCTGGGCTGTTGGTTGACACCAGGGACAGATTGCATTCCTTTCATGGGGCACGTCATTTTTGTAAGTCAGGGCACATGCCAGTCTCTCACCCAGCAGAAGGAACACCCCCGCCCCAATTCCCCACAACAAAGCCTTTAAGAGATCAGAGGGAGACAAAAGCCAAGTTGCACTTTGGCTCTCGAGTTTGCCCCTGGGCAAAAAACTCCTACTCTGCCCTACTCTAGGTGGGGCTGCCTGATTAAGGGGACCTGTCACTCCTGCGTGGGATGCCCTCTCCTGCAGACCCAGAAGTGCCTTTGGGATAGGGCCCTTCCTTGAGGCCTGGGGTCTGGCTGTGCCTCTTGGCTGCATCCTTGTGGGAGCTCCAGCAGTCTTTGCAGAGGAAAAGAGAAGCAAGATAACCTGGGCTGAAGGAGGGAGGGGAAATCCCCTTCCCAGCTACTCAGACCTGACCCACACAGAGAGCCTCCAATGCAAGTGACATGTCTCAATCTGAGACGGCCAACAAAATGCATCCCGTCTCCCCTATTTCCTTTATCTCCAATGTGCATTGTTCTTGTATGTACATTGAACCGCAGTGCTAGCCATAAACAAGGCTCTCCAACTTCACAGCCCTGGGTCCATCTGCAGCTTCATTAGGAAGAACACCTTGCTGTGGGGGGCACTAGAGCAGTGAAGCTTTGCTCATGCCTGAATCTGTCTTTTTTCCATTTTTCAAGGCTCCCAGGGCATTTTAGATAGCATCATGCAAAGGAGGATTTATTCCTGCCAGGGACTCGGGTGGCTTCAAGGTGACATTTGAAAGTGAGGTTTGCAGAATGATGGCCAGTTGGTGCTAAGGGATAAGGGAAGGCAAGAGAGAGGGAGGAAAGGGACAGAAACCCATTTGAGCAGGGGATTTAAAACTAGGCGATGTGGCTTAAAGTGCAGGGAAGACAGCCCCATGGTCGCAGCAGCACAGCACAGCTGGAGGCTGTGCATGACTATGAGGAGCCCCTCCCAGGAGACAGGCGGAGGCAGGACAGCACCCTGCTCTATGCCCTGAATGGCTGGCTGAGAGCCTGCAGCCCACTGCACATCCTCTTTCAGTCCAGGGCCTGCTGGACAGCCAACCTTCTTCACCCCTCACACCTGTCGTGATGGACCATCCCCATTACTGGTCAGGGGGCCCTGGCCTGGTAGCTCAGTTAGGTATAATGTCATCCCAATATGCCAAGGTTGCAGGTTCTATCCCCAGTCAGGGCACAAACAAGAATCAACCAGTGAATGCATGAATAAGTGGAACAAATCAATGTCTCTCTCTCTCTATCCCCAAATTAATTAATCAGAAAGCTTAGAGACTCAGAAAACCTAGCTGCCCATTACTGGTTGGGAAGACCAAGCCCTCGGAGGCCTGTGAGCTACCCAGGTGACCACACAGAGCAGGATGCTTATTTCGTCACTGCTCATTCTCATTCCCCTTCAGCTCCGCACACATCAGTGCTTCGGCCTTCGTATGATCTTGTCTGAACCACAGAGGGAATGGAATGAATACTCAGTGTCCCCAAATTCTGGTCCAGACTTGGAACAGTCCCACTTCACTGCCAGAGCTGGTGGTCTCGACCTGCGTGCAATGTATTTTGACTCAGTTGTTATGTGAAATGTGAGGTTGAGATTTCTTATTTGTTTGGTTTTGGTTTTTGTTGATGGGTAGCCAGGTTACAAATGATATCCCTTTGTTGAAAAGACTATCCTTCCTCTGCTGAATTACTTTATCACCTTTATCAAAAGTAAGTCATCCAATATTCCCTTCGGTAGCTAAAATAGCAGTAACACAGGCAAAATTACCATGGGCCCAATGCTAGGATGATATGCAGATTTGTGAAGTGTTCCATACTTATAATGCCATGGAATCATGCACTAACAACAGTTAAAATGGCAAATTTTGTTGTATGCATTTTACCATAATTTTTAAAACTTACTAATGTAATTTTACAACCACCATTGAATTGTGCACTTTAAGCAGGTTAATTGTATACTATGTGAATTATATTTCACTAAAGCTGTTTTAAAAATGCAGCCAAAGCAAAAACAAAATCACTTAGCTATACTTTGAAGGTTTATTTCTGGGTTCTCTATTCTGTGACTTTGATCTATGCAGCCATATAGTAAGCTGTAGCTGTATGTCTTAAATTCAGGTAGAGTGATTAACGTGCTTTACTTTTGTAGTTCAAAACTGTTTTATCTCACCTAGTTCCTTTGTCTTTCCATATCAGTTATATACTATACTTGCCTATATCTACAAATTTCTTGCTGGGATGTTGCTAGGAATTGCAATAAACATGTAGGTCGTTCAAGGGAGAATTGACATCTTTATTATGTTTCTTCCAGCCCATCAACATAGTATTTCTGACCATTTAGTTTGATCGACTTTGATTTCTTTCATCATTGTTTTATACTTTAAGCCTACAAGTTTTATACACATTTTGCTATATTTGTAACTATTTCAACTGATTACTGAGTGATTAGGAATGGTATTGTTTTATTGGAATCCAGTTGATTTTCATATATTAATCCTGTATCCTGTGAACTTACTAAAATTAACTATTCTAGAATTCTTTTATAGATTCTTTTGGGGGAGGGTTCTATGTAGACTATCATATCATCTATAAGCAGGGACTATCTTTTCTTCCTTCCCAATCTGTATGCCTCTTGTTTCTTTTCTTGCTCTGGCTAGCACTTTACTCCAATGTTGAGAAAAAGGTAGGACAAACATCCTTGCCTTGTTCCTAACTTGTCATCAGAAAACAATCTATTATCATTGGAAAACAATCTTTCCCCATTAACTGTGATGTTAGTGGTAGTGTGTTCGTAGAACTCTACAACCAGTTGATGAGATTCCTCTTGATCCCTAGTGTTCTGAAAGATTTTACAATTATTATATGATTCTGGGATTTTCCTTCTTCAGCCTACTTATGTGATGGATTACATTGATAAATTTCTGCATATTGAACTATCCCTGCATCCCTGGAATAAATGTTACTTGTGATAGATGTAGATGTATTGATAAAGATACATATATATGCATACATGCATAACATTACATATATGCATATATTTTTACACTATCACCAAATATGGTTTATATTATTTATTAATATACTTTTTATATGTTGTATTACTTAAATCTTTTATTTGAAGATGTTATTAGTTACTTTTAGAGAGAAGGGCAGGAAGGGAGGACGAAAGGGAGAGAAACATCCATGTATGGTTGCCTTTCACCTGCCTCTAGCTATGGACCTGCCTGGAGACCTGGCTTGCAACCTGGGTTATGTGCCCTGGCTGGGAATCGAACCAGCAACCTTTGGGTTCTCAGGCCTGCACCTGTCCACTGAGCCATCAGCCAGGGCTATTTAGATCTTGGTATTAAGGTAATACTGGCCTCATAAACTTAATTGAAAAGTGTTACCTTCTTCGGTTTCCTGGAAGAGCTTTTGTAGAATTAGTATTCATTCTTCCTTAAACATGTGGTTGTATTCTTCAAAATTCTTCTCAAACAACGTAATCCCAGAGATGTCTCTCTGGGGAGAGTTGAGATTACAGACTAGATTTCTTTCCTAGTTGTAGGGATATATGCAAATGATGTTTCCTCCTGAGTGAGTTCTGGTAGTTGACGCTTTTCGAGGATTTGGTCCCTTTCACCCAAATGACCAAGTCTGTGTGTAGAGTTGTCTGTGATATTTCCTTGTTATGCTTTTGGCATCTGAGAATCTATAGCTATCTCCTCTTTGACTCTTATTTTAGGTCATTTGTGTCCTCTCTTTTTCCCTGTCTCAGTCTTGCCAGAGGGTCACCCATTTTATTGATGTTTTCACAAAACCAGCTTTTTGTTTTATTGATTTTTCTCTACTGTTTTGCTGTTTCCAATTTCATTGATTTCTGCTTTTGTCTTTATTGTTTTCTTCCTTTTGCTGGCTGTGGGTTCCTTTAACTTGTTTCATAAAGTGAGAGCGCGGGTTATTGATTGGAGACTTTTCCTCTTTTCTAGTGTGTGAGCCTTCGGTGAGGTAAACCCCACTCCTGGCAGTGCTTTGCCCGTGCTTACAAACCTTGCTGTGTCATATTTTTATTTCCTTTCCATTCTATATATATATATTTTTTATTTCCCTTGAGATTTCCTCTTTGACCCGTGGATTACTTAGAAATGTGTTATTCAGTTTCCAAGTAATTGGAGATTTTTCCGTCCAACTTCCTCTCCCCCTTTGCTCTCTCCACTGCCCCCTCCATCTCCTGAAGGTCATGACCCTGATACTGCTACCTTCTGCCTAGGTTCTAACAGGCCTCCTCCCACAATCCCAGAGGATCAGAAGATAATTATTTCCTCTGCTTTAAAATGGTTTGCCCTGGCTGGTGCGGCTCAGTGGATTGAGCGCTGGTCTGTGAACTGAAAAGTCACCAGTTCAATTCCTGGTTGGGACACATGCCTGGGTCCCCAGTTGGGATCATGTGAGAGGCAACCAACCAATAGATGTTGCTCTCCCTCTCTCCCTCCTTTCCCCTCTCTCTTCTCTCTGAAAATAAATAAATAAAATTTTTTTTAATGAATTTAATTTTTTATATTTTTTTATCCTCACCTGAGGACATGCTTAGCGAGAGGAGAAGGGAGGAGGAGAAAAGGAGAGAAATGTTGATCAGTTGCCTTTCATATGCACCCTGACTGGGAGTTGAACCCACAACCCAGGCACGTGCCCCAACCGAGAACCAAACCTGTAACCTTGCAGTTTGCGGAAAAATGCCCCAGCCAACTAAGCCCCACCAGCCAGGATTCCTCTACAGTTCTACTTCCTCACTGGAAAAAAATTTTTTTCAACTCGCCTTATTGCGATATTTGCCTTATTGCTGTGGTCTGGCATTGAGCCCGCAGTGTCTCAAAGTATGCCTGCAAATGTACTGTGTACTGTTTCCTGGTTTTTTGTTTTAACTGAGCCCAAATATCCTCAAGAAATGCTTGAGAAGGACTAGTGAGACTAATAGTATAGACAAAAGAGTATAGCCTTGGCAGCAAAATGAAAAATAAAATAAAAATCACTGAAAGAGAATGGGGAGTTTACAACCAAATGAAAGTATTTTAACCCAGCGGTAAAGTGCGGGATCTTTAATAAGTATCTTGTCTTAATCAATAATGTTGAAATAAAGTAGAACTGGATGCCAGTAATATGACATATAAATGAGTCAGTTCCAGATGGGTTTTAAATCTAAATGTGTGGAAAAAATGTCAGATCATATAAATATTAGAGCAAGTTTCAAAGGCCATCTAGGGAGGCCTTCTTAAGTCAGGCAGGAATTCCAGGTTGATAAGGAACTAGATTGGCAGATTCAGCTACAGGATAACACTTTAGCACAGTTTCTTTTGGTCTTTTATATACGCATACACATTCACTTTATGGTAGTTTTATAGCTTTATTCAACAATTGGCAGTTAGCTCTCACCCACATCAACTGTTGGTAGATTTTTTTAAAGTGGTGGCAGATACATAGGTGACCAACATGCAGAGCTTGTTTGGTGAATCTTCGCCCTCACTAGCTTTTCTGCACAACTACACCTGGACACGGTCTGGAACACCCTTTATTCCCTGGGCCCAGACAGCTTTGTTGAGCCTGATGTCAATGAGCACAGCTGGAGTTTCCGTCTCCTTCATGGCAAATTTCCAGATCTCTTTGGGTGCCCGAGGGGCATGCTTCTTGAAGCCCACTCCACAGATGCACTTGTGGATGTTGATGGTGTGCCCCCTGGTCACTACCTCATGGATGGCAGAACGGCCCTTCTTCTCGCCACCTTCTTTTCGCAGGATCCATCATCCTGGGCCCAATTTGGAAAGTGCATTTACATTCTTGATGTCATGCCATATATATGTGTGTGCATAATATATTAAAAAATGAGGGAAAACCATATACAGAGATACATAGATATAGTTTTACTTCCTCAGTGTCCCATTTTATCCATATGCTATAATTTATTTAGAACTTAAAATTTATAAACAAAATTCACAAGTATTTGAAATCCATATGCTATGGTACCAACTCTCAGGAAGGGGCACTTGGGTGCCATATGGCAAAAAGACCTTGTGCTCTAATATGTAATCCAGTGGGAAAATGATGTTTAAGAAATTATCAGCATCATTTAGTATAAAGCAGGAAGGAAACTGGTAGGCTTATCCCCGGCCCATTTACATGGATCTATGTAGATTATGCCAAGGCCCAGATACTGATTACAGACATGTTGCAGAATTAGTGTGTAAAATGAACCACATAGCCAGGAGATTTTTCTACAATAGTACCCCAAGCATTTTCATAAGCACTCTTTACAGTTTAATTCAGATGCCTGGAGATAGAACCTTGTATTAGTTTCAGGTGCATAACAGGATGACTTGATACACAAATATTAAAAAATTCTTACCAAAATGTTAACATCATCCCCTCCCATTATTACAATTTTTTTCTTGGATGAAAAATGTTAAATCTCTCTTAGCAACTATCAAATAAGAAATTCGGCATTATTAACTACAGTCAACATGCTGTACATCCTATCACCAGGCCTTACTTATCTTGTAACTGGGAGTTTGTACCTTCCCCCTTCACCCATTTCTCCCACCCCCACCCTGCCTCTGACAACCACCAATCTGTTCTCTGTATCTATGAGGCTGGTTTTTTTAGATTCCACAGAACCCCTTTTTAGGAGTTCTAAGAGGAGGGATACAGATTTGATTCTGCAAATTGTGGCAGTAATTTCCATGTTACATAACGTTCTGGGACAGACAACCAGAAGAAAGGAGTGTGTCCTGCGAACAGCAGCAACTCAAAGTAGTGCCGCCTGGAGGCAGCAAAGACTCCCACCTAATGCTCTTTCTGGATGGAGTTTTGTGGGGGGCACTAGAGACATGATACATCTGAATTGTTGCGATGCATTTGGAAAACATAGCATAAGGTAATGGTTAAGTAAATGCACACACAGCAAACAAAAACTGCATTGAATCAGTAGATGTTGGTTCTAATCCCCAAACTCACTTTTGTGTTGTTAACCTTGAAGAAGTCACTTCACTTGAGTCCAAGTTTTCTATTTGCAAAAGGAAGGTGTTGGAGTGTTGCTTCGTTCCAAAGTCCTTTCAGGCTAGCGCACTCTGCTTCTATAATCTCCTCATGACAGTCCTGTGATAATGAAAGAAAAGTGCAGTCTGGATGTCCTTTTTTGTTTTTTGTTTTGTTTTTATTTTTTAATAATTTCTAAAAATATTTTATTATTTCCAGTCAGAGAGGAAAGGAGAGTAGCACAGAGGAAGAGAAACATCAATGTATGCTTGCCTTTCACCTGCCTCTAGCCACAGACCTGGCTGGAGACCTGGCTTGCAACCTGGTTATGTGTCCTGGCTGGGAATCCAACCAGTGACCTTTGGGTTTGCAGGCCGGCGCCTTATCCACTGTGCTACCAGCCGGAGCTCTTTTTTTGTTTTTTTAAACCTCAGGTGCTTTGATTACTTTTTTTAATAAAGATTTTATTTATTTATTTTTAGAGAGAGGAGTAGGGAGGGAGAAAGAGAGGAAAAGAAGCTTCAACGTGTGGTTGCCTCTTGTGCGTCCCCAACTGGGGAACTGGCCTGCAACCCAGGCATGTGCTCTGACTGGTTCTCAGGCTGGCACTCAACCCACTGAGTCACACCAGCCAGGGCTGGGTGTCCTTTTATTTAGTTAGTTAGTTAGTTTTTATTTTATTTTATTGTTGGTCATTTACAGTTGTCCCAATTTTCCCCCTTTGCTCTCCCTTTCCCCACCAACCCCCATCCCCCACACATTCAGTTCCCACCCTGTTACCCTTGTCCATAGGTCCTTTATACTTGTTCTTTGACAAAGCCCTTCCTCATCTATGGCCATTCCCAAAGAACAATCTGTTAGTGATTTAGTTAAACCTGAGCAGTGTGCTGTGAAGCTGAGTCTCCTCCAATTGTAAATGCTACCGGGCAGGTGAGTGGACATGCCTAGTGAGGTGGGCAGTGAGAGCCAGAAGGAGCACAGTTGACATTGGATAGGCAGTTGTCACCTGCTGTATCCAACACAATGGAGCAGTGACTTTAGGTTGAAAGATAAAAGCAAAGAAGCAAACCAAAAACAGCAACTGTTTAATCAGAAGCAAGAGCTGTTGATTAACCGTAACTATGTGGGTGCCTGCACTGCCATAAACTGGAATGGGACATATGGGTCCCATCTACCCGGGGCACTGAGTTTCCTGTCCTGTGGGCCAGACCATACCTGAGGTTTGTTTTCATTGCTGAGCCAGAGGAAGGAAGGTCTAGAAGGAAGTTACTTGCTGACACTGAAGGAAAGAACTGCCGGGTATTCCAGTATCTATGATAAAAATCTGTTGGGTATATATGTGTTGGTCTGTTTCTGGGTCTCTAGTCTCTTTATTGATCTGTCTGTCTGTCCATCCCTCCAGCAGCAACACAGTCCTGATGACTGCACCTAGTCAGTGTATGGTAAACCTTAATATGGAGTACATTGATTCCTGCCTATAGATTCTTCTTTTTCAAAATTATTTTAATTCTTCTAGTTCAGATGCCTTTCCATATAAGTATTATAATAATCTTGTCTCTATCTACCAAAAAAGTCCTGCTGGATTTTGAGAAGAGTTACACTAAATCTGTGTGTCAATTTGGGGAGTTTAGCACCTTTAGCATGTTGAGTCTTCCAGTCCGTGGACACACTGTCTCTGCATTTATTTAGAGCTTTGATTTTTCTCATTAGTGTTTTGAACTGTTTAAAACATAAGTCATGTGCATGTTTAGCAATATTTACAACTCAGTGTTCTTTTTTTAAGATTTTATTTATTATTTTCAGAGAGAGGGGAAGGGAGAGAGACATCAATATAGGTTGCCTTTTACCTGCCTCCAGCTGGAGACCTGGCTTGCAACCTGGTTATGTGCCCTGGCTGGGGAGTCGAACCAGCAATCTTTGGGTTAGTGGGCTGATGTCTATCCACTGAGTCAGTAGCCAGGGCCTTTTTTTTTATTGAGCAGTTGCAGGCATACTTCAAGATATTGCAGGTTTGGTTCCAGATCACCACAATAAAGCAAACATCACAATAAAGTGAGTCCATGAGTTTTTGATTCCCAGGGCCAATAAAAGTTATGCTTACTACCATACTGTAGTCTGTTAAGTGTGATAGCATTACATCTAAAAGCACAATTTAAGCACATGCCTAAATTTTAAAAATACTTTCTTGCACCCTGGTTGATGTGGCTCACTGGATTGAGTGCCGCCTGTGAACCAAAGGGTCGCTGATTCAGTTCCCAGTCGGGACACATGCCTGGGTTGCAGGCTAGAAGCAACTACACGTTGATGCTTCTTACCCTCTCTTTGTCCCTCCGTTCTCTTCTCTCTAAAAAACGAATAAATAAAATATTTTTTAAAATAAATACATGTTAAAAATATTTTATTGCGAAAAATGCTAATCAGCAGCTGAGCCATCGGTGAATCATAATCTTTTTTGCAGAAGGAGGATCTTCCCTCAACGTTTATGGCTACTGACTGATTGGAGGGACATTGCTGAAGGCCAAGGATTTTTTAAAAATAAAAAAATTATGAAGTTTGCTGCGTAGGTTAACTCTTCCTTTCATGAATGATTTATCAGGTGCCTGAGACCATTTTACCTGTGTAACTTCTTTCAAAATTGGAGTCAATTCTCTCAAACCCTGGGGCTGCTTTATCAACTAAGCTTATGTCATATTCTAACTGCCTTGTTGTCATTCCAACAATCTTCACAGCGTCTTCACCAGAAGTAGATTCCATCTCAGGAGACCGCTTTCTTCGCTTATCTGTAAGAAGCAACTCCTCACCCATTAAAATTCTCATGAGAGTGCAACCATTCAGTCACATGTTCAGGTTCTACTTCTAAGTCTGTTTCTTTTGCTGTTTCCACCACATCTGCAGGTACTTCCTCCACAGAGGTCTTGAACCCCTCAGAGTCATCCATGAGGGCTGGAATCAACCTCTTCCAAACTCCTGTTAACGTTGATATTTTGACCTCCTCCCAAGAATGTTCTTAATGGCCTCTAGAATGGTGACTACTTTGCCCAGGTCACAGGGATCACTATCTGTGGCATCTCTAACCTTACGAAATGTATTTCTTAGGTATGACTTTAAAGTCAAAATCAATCCTTGATTCATGGGCTGCAGAATTGGGGCTGTGTTAGGTGCATGAAAACATTCACTTTGTCTTACCTGTTCATCGGAGCTCCCAGGGAACATGGTGCAGTGTCAATAAGCAGTCATACTTCGAAAAAATTTTTTCTGTGCAATAGGTCTCAACAGTGGGCTTAAAGTATTCAGTAAACCATGTTGTACACAGATGTACTGACATCCAGACTTTGTTGTTCATTTATAGAGCACAGACAGAGTAGATCTAGCATAATTCACAAGGGCCCCAGAGTTTCAGAATTGATTGCTGGCTTCAACAGCCACTGGCTGCATTAACCCCTAACAGGTGAATCAGCCTCTCCTTTGAAGTGCTGAAGCCAGGCATTGATTTCTTCTCTCCAGCTATGGAAGGCCTAGGTGGCATCTTATTCCAATATAAGATTGGTTCATGTACATTGAAAATAGGTTCTTTAGTAGAGCCACCTTCACTGATTATCTTAGCTCTAGGTAACTTGCTGCAGCTTCTTGCTGTTTCACCTTGCACTTCTATGTTGGGGAGACAGCTCCTTTCCTTCAGTGTCATGAACCAACTTCTGTAAGTTCCAGCTTTCCTTTTGCAGCTTCCTTGCCCCTCTCAGCCCTCACAGAATTGAAGAGCATTATGTCCTTGCTCCATTTGATCTTCCACCTAAAACTTTCTTCATATCTGCAATAAGGCTCTCTCACTTTCTTCTCATTTGTGTGCTTACTGGGAGAGCACTTGTAATTTCCTTCCAGAACTTTCCCTTTGTGTCTACAACTTGGCTGACTGTTTAGCACAAGAGGCCTGGCCTTCCTCACTGAACTTAACCATTTGTATTTGTAGCTTTTGATTTAAAGGGAGAGACATGACACTCTTCCTTTCACTTGAATACTCAGAGACCAATGCAGAGTTATTAGTTGGCCTAGTTTTAATATTGTTTTATGCTTATATAAATAATATAGTAGTTTTCATTTCAGTGTCCACATGTTCACAGAGAAATATGATAAATTTTTATATGTTAATCTTGTAGCACATGACTTTGGTATATTCACTCATGAGTTCTAGGAGTTTTTGTAGATCCCTTGAGATTTTCTACATAGAATACCATGTCATCTGGAAATAGCAGCAGCTTTATTTAGGTGGTACATACTTATTTTCTGTAGAGGCTGCACCATTGTTTACAGTTTCACTATCTGGGCCTCTATCCTCACCAACACTTCTGATTTTCTGTTGGATTGTCTTTTGTAATAACCATCCTTATGGGTGTGAAGTAGTATTTACAGGTCTGTAATAATTAGTGATGTTGAGCATTTTTCATGTGCTTATTAGCCATTTGTACATCTTCTTTGGAAAAATAACTCTTCAGGTCCTTGCCCATTTATGACTTAAGTTGCTTAGGTTTCTATGTATTCTGGACATTAATCGCTTGTCAGAGATATGATTTGCAAGTATTTTGGCCCAGATAGACAGCCAATCGATGTTTCTCTCTTATACCAATGTTTCTCTTCCTCTCTTTCTCCTTTCCTTCCCTCCTCTCTAAAAATAAATAAATATTTTTTTTTTAAAGAAAGAAGTGTGAGAACTTCAACTTTGTCCTTCTTTTTCAAGAATGTTTGGGCTATTGAGTCTCATTCTTTTGCATTTAGCCTTTAGTTCTTTTGCATTTCTGTCCAAGAGCCATTTTTGAAATAACTACATAGTGATTCCCTCTAGTAAAATAAAAAATTCAAAAAGGAGAAACAAGAGCTGTGTAAATTATCTACAAGTAATTAACAGACACTAAAACATAGTCACGTATGGAATTATTCATAACACAGCCATGAAGCTGGAGGCAATTGCTGAGAAGTGATTCCTAAGAGAGAACCATGAAAATTAAAAGCAATTTAGGATATTTTAAATGATTTCAACAACATATAGCAGGAGCATAGGAAGGGACATTAATTATGTTCAACTAAAGATCTTATCCTGTTCGGAAATTAGAGATGATGCATTCATTAAATAATTCCTAAACTGAATAAAAATAAATATTCATATATGTGTTACAAACTTACTAGAAGAAATTAAAGATATATAACTTCTAGAAATATTACAGGAAAAATAAAACCAATCAAGTCAGTTAGAGACAGTATGAAAACAACCAAATCCTTGGGAAGTTGAGAACTCTAAAGAAGACAATAGCAAAGGTCTGAATATACCAGTCACTCCTCTACTGTTCTCCCACCCCCTACCAAAATAAAATAGAACAGGTAAAATTCCCCAAGTAAAAGACAGATATTCTGAAACTGCGTAAAGGATTACATTTTATATGGAAGGTAATAAGTGAGACATGGCTGAAATAAAAATGACCCCAAAAGGTAAGAATGGAAAGGCAGAAGCACACTCCGGCAGGCAGTAATGAGGAAGGAAGGGGAGCAGCAGTACAAGTGGCAGAGTCAAGTGCAAGGTGGGAAGGTGATGGAAGACCAAACTATTTTACGCCAATAGAAGATACAGGCCACTGAAAAGAGCGCAGTCACGTTCTCTTTGAAACGTTGTGGGGAGACCAGCAGTGCTCAGGAAGATGTGGGATTTATCCATCCAGGAGGGAGACCTCCACTGGAGGTCCGCAGCCCTAGGCCACTTGGGGCAATGGCACAGGCTCTATTGTCCCAGCATCAGGGTGCACAGACAGCAGGTGTGTGCCAGAGACACAGGCGGGATCCTTAGGTGTGGCCATGCAGGAAAGCAGGGCTCCCACACCCCCGTGTGGTATATGTCAACTGTGTAGGGTGCACAGATGTGGCTGGGTGTCTTCCTGCTACCTCTGCAGTCAGGGCCCACTAGTTTTCAAGCATCCTAGGGTTCACCACCTGCAGGAGAACCCTGCATCACCGGCAGGTGAGGGGACCTCAGGAGTCGTCAGCATGCTGTTCGTGATAGTTGGCCCCATTCCCCATGTAGGCCACAGTGCACTGTCCTACAGCAGGGTGGTCCACAGGGACCCTCTGGGCCCCTCACAATGGAGTACAGTGCACCCCATTGGGACCACAGTGTGGTCATCACCCTGGACTCTGGATTCCTTGCAGCCCACAGCAGGTCCAGGGTGGGTGCTCTGGGTGCCACAGCAGCGATGAGGAGCAGCCTCTAACCCGGAGATGCTGCGGGGGTCTCACCAGCTGGGGGTCTCACAGAACATTGGAGTCGGGTTTGGCTCGAGTGCCTCACCCATAGTGTCAATACTGCTCCCTGAGCTGCTCTCGCATTCCCACCACCCACTTGCCTCTCTCAGTTGATACCAGTGAGGCTTTTCCCATTGACCCTGACCTGCCTTCCAATGCCTGAGTCTACTTAAAAATTAAAGGAGAAGGTGGCTGGTGCGGCTCAGTGGATTGAGTGCCAGCTTTCAAACCAAGGGGTCTCTAGTTCAATTCCCAGTCAGGGCACATGCTTGGGTTGTGGTCCAGGTTCCTCATTAGGGGGGGTGCGTGAGAGGCAACCACACATTGATGTTTCTCTCCCTCACTTCCCTTTTCTCTAAACATAAATAAAGCATTTTTAAAAATTAAAGGAGAAGGTGGGGTCATGTGTTAGGGAAGAAAATTCAGGGATGTGAGGTCTGCTACCAAGACCATTGCAAGTTCCTAAGGAATATTTAAAATCATTTTGGAATTTCAAACGTTAATATTTAATTTTATTTTTTAATATTTTATTTATTATTATTTTTTATAGAGAAGGGAAGGGAGAAAGACAGAGAGGGAGAGAGACATCAATGTATGGTTGCCTTTCACCTACCTCCAGCTACGGACGTGGCTGGAGACCTGGCTTGCAACCTGGTTAGGTGCCCTGGCTGGGGAATCAAACCAGTGACCTTTGAGTTCGCAGGCCAGCTCCTTATCCACTGAGCCACCAGCCAGGGAATATTTAGATTTTAAAGTATAAAAAAATGAATTTTTCAAATGGAAAGTTTAACTTCTCACTTTCAAGAAGAAAATGACAGTCTCTTTTATTCTGGTGGCCTTTTCCAGAGTCCTCAGGGCCTGTGGTCTCATACCTTCCACCGGGCGACAATGGGCCACTGCCAGCAGGGTCAGTGCCATGGCGGCCCGGATGCCTGACAGCCACGTGCCTCCAAGTCTCAGCGTCTGAAAGTAAGTAGTACAGTTGACATCTGTGTGCACTGCAGCGCACTCACCACCACAGGGCAAGGCCACCAGCCCATAAGCCCATCGGAGGCAGAAGCCACGTCTGACTGGGGTTTGTCCCTGGTGTGCAACACAGAGCATGGGCTCAGTTAGCAGCAGGTGATTCTAGAGATGGAGAAATGAAGGAAGGGAGGGAAATGAAAGGGAGAAGATAAGCTATCATTTATTGAGATTACTCTGTGTCAGCACGACAACAGGGGAGAGATAGACAGATAGATTGATTGATAGATATAAATTAGATTGACAGCAAGATAGACTGAGACCGTGAGAGACATAGACGCAGATGCAAAGGGATCAAGGAAGGAAGAGAATAAATATAGATGGGTGGATGGGCAGAAGGACGGAAAGACAGACAAAGGCAGATAATCAGGTGAATGCATTGGCAAGCATATGTATATAAATAAACAAATAGGTTGAAAGGCAGATATACAGACAGTTGGTAGTAAGACTGACAGAAAGAAAGACAATTGGACAGAATAAGGCAGAAAACAGGAAAAAGGGAGGCAGAATGAGAGTGAGAAAGGCAGATATTTATATAAATAGTGAGGTAGAAAAACATAATCAGATAGATGGATAGTTAGACAAAAAAAGATATAGAGGGATAGATAGGTAAATAGGCAGATATGCAGATAAGTAGAAATAGAAAAAGATAGAAACAGACTAGATGATAGATAGTAGATAAATATTTTTATTTAACATTAGTTAAGCTTAACAAAATCCTAAGAAAAGCACAGTATCTTCCCCATGTGTAGGTGAGGAAATAGTCAAAGGGGTTTAGTGACTTCCCAAAAGCCAGACTTGGTCTTGGATATTATGAAATGGATTTTGGGGTTTTATTTTTTAAAGCTTAATTGGCTAATGTTGGTCTGCAGGGGAAGTATTGATTTGTGTATGTTGATTCTATTCCAACCACTTAAATGTTCCCACTTGTTCCAATAGTTTAGTCATGGGCTTGCTCTGAACTTTGGTGAAATTGCTTCTAAAGTTTTCACTATTAGGTGGGGTGATTCCTCTAAGTTTGGGGCAATGCCTTTAATAAGCAAAGGAAGTGTCTTCTTTTCCTGGTTTGTTTCAAGATGGTCTAATGAGTGACTGAGGACTTTTCAGCATCTTTTGAGACCATATGGTTTTTCCCGAGCTGAGTAAGAAAAGCCTTAAAAAGAATAGAAATCCTGGTACAGCATGAAGGAGCCTTGAAGGTTCTGTGCTGAGCTAAAGAAGCCAGTCACAAAAGGACAAATGGGATATACTCTGCTTATAGGAGGCTCCCAGAGTCACCCCATCCTGACCCAGAGGGAAGGAGGGTGGGTGTCAGGGGCAGGGATAGAGCCAGGATGGGAGTCAGTGTTGAATGGGGACAGCATTTCATTTTGGGAAGGTGAGAAAATTCTGGAGATGGATGGAGATGGTTGCACAACAATCAGAATGCACTTGATACCATGGTATTGTATGCTTAAAGGGGTTAAAAATGGCACATTGCATGTTATGTACATGTTACCACCATTTTTAACAAGCTGAGATTAAGTGTTAACATGGTGTTCAGTGGTAAGGTTCACAGCTCTGTACTGTGAAAGATTCTTACTGACATGTGAATACTTGCTAAAATGAGGGCGGTGGAGACCCCCACCTCAAAGAAGCCCCCTGAATGAAGAAGCTGGTGGCCAGCAGGTGGGCAGGTGTCTGCAAGCAGCCCGGTGCCCTGGGCGGCAGGCTCTCCCCCGATGTAGCCTTGAGTCACGAGAAGCCAAGCCTTCAGCCTCCTCTGACAGTGCGGAGAGTAACATGTTCTCATTCTCTGATGTGTCCCCAGGTGGACGTGACTAAAGAAGAGACCATCAGCCAAGGCTCTGGCGCGTGGAGGGAAGGAAGAAGGCAGTCTCCTAGCTGGTACCATAAACATCAGGTTGAGTGATGCTCTTATTTTCTAGCTGCACTGAGCGACACTGACCCCCACATAGAAGCCTGGTGGGGGGCAGTGCACAGTGACCATCTCACTGGTCACGGATCACCCCTTCCCCAGAGTCTGCACCCTGGAGAAGCCCTTTCCTCCCTGCCTCACCAAGGCACAAATGGGCTCAGCCAGCACATCACAGCTGTCAGAGTGGCAACCCTGGGATGAGATGAGACCAGCATCCTGGCTCTGAAGCAACAGCCCAGGGGTTATCTGGAAAGAAAGAATAGGACACTTGTCAATAGCATAGACTTAAATTCCCCCACAGCATGTAAACTAACTACGTACTTCTTTCATACCAGTGTAAAACTTTCTGTCATCTGGACAGGGCTGGGCACACTGTGTGAAGGTCCAAATAGTAAATATTTGGGAATCTGTGGGCCTCATGATGTCTGTTCTAATTGCTCGTGTCAGCCACATGCAAAAGCAAGAGACAATACGTAAATGACGTATCAGCATGGACGTGGCTGTGTCCTGTACAACTTTACCCAAACAGGCCTGCACCAGTCTGGGCCCTTATCTTTGCGAACAAGGGGACACATTTGCATTTTCTCTGCCAGCCCAGCTCTAGTTCGCTAGTGGGTCACCCCCTCCCCCTGCCCTGCGTTGGGTGCTCTCTACTGGCCATCAGCTGGAACAGCCTGTGACCCAGCAGTAGGATTCCCGTTGCGTCTTTCAGGCGGGGATTATCCTGCCTAGAAGATCCGACCGACATCCTTGTGAATTTTGATTGTTGGGCTGTGACTGGGATAATTCGTGGTGAAATGACAGATAGCACAGTCATTGTCATTAGCAAGTGCAGAGCACAAGGAGTTTCAGTCACCTCTGGACTGAAAGGGGTCTTTCCTAAGAGGACGGGAGGGCTCACTGATAAAGGCAGATTAGGGTAGAATGGGCAGCGCAGTTCCACTGTGGTCGTGATACCCCTGTACAGCTGGGCAGAGGGTTAGAAATCCAGCAACTCCTAATGAACTGCTCTAAATATACTCAGGTGTCTATTTTTTTTTTTTTTTTAATATGTCTATCTTCTTTTCAGTCAGTCATTGGAATTGAAAGAATGTAGGGTCAGAGGTGCTGGATTTGATCATGGCAGATACAGATGGATGATACTTGACTTTGACTTTCATTACTTGATGACTTACATGGAGAATCAGGCAGTTGTTCCAAACCAGCTCAAAAATGTGCCCCAGCAGGTGGAAGGGGCCTCCTCCTGCACTGGCCTCTGCCTACGTTGCCAGGTACACAGCCACATGTGACCTTCACTTTGCTCATCTTTCCTGCAGATGGATGGTTTCTAGCCTGCTCCCCAACCCCACCTCGGCCGAGTGTTGGGCGGCCCTCCTACATGATCACATGACTCTTGATATGGACGCAGTCCTGTCAGACTTTGTTCGGTCCACAGGGGCAGAGCCTGGTCTGGCCAGAGACCTGCTGGAAGGTAAGCACACCCTCCTCCCCACAGCCCCATCGTAGGAGCAGCCACCAGTCAGGCCAGCGACAAAAAGATCAGGTTTCTGTTACCTGAAAGTAAGAAGGGGCACTTGGGCTCTTTAGAGTAAAAGAAGCTGTTGATGATGAAATTACTTTTGTTATTCTTGACTTTATTTGGGATATGGAATAGGCCACTCAGCTCCCTACAAGAAAAGCGCAGAAGGCATTAACTAGACTTTGCTTTGTTAACACCCATAGATAATGAGTCAAAACTGAGCAGTAATGACTTTTTTAGAGAAAATACATTCAGTAGAGCAAAAATCAGAACATTCCAGAAACACTTTTTTGGAGACCTGGGCTGCTTATCTCTATCATAGCTGAGACAAAAATACTTTAGGCCAAATTTTTTGGTGAAAAAAAAAAAAAAAACAGTAACCAATAAAATAGAAGGTAAAAATTCACAAGTAAGAAGGCAAAATTCATCTTCAAGTTTTCAGACTTGATACTCTTTGCTACGTGGAAATGTGCACAATCCATATGTATATTTTTCAGCTATAATCACAATGAACTAAAGATTACAGTTTAATTTCTGTCCCAGTCTCTTAAATGGATTTACTTTGTATAGTTTCGAAAACCTTTTTTAATGATAAAAAGAGGAGCTGAGTAGAACCAGCTATAACTTCTTAGGACAATCAACTGTGTAAAAAGGAAAAAAAAATTATATGATTACTCTTTGCTTCAAACATGCAAATTATCATTTGTGGAATTAGCTAACGCTTGGTCAAGTATTCTAAGTCACAGTGATTCCTCAATTCTTTTAAAAAATGTGAATCATCATACATTTGTGTGATGGGAGAGGAAACTATTCAATCTTACTGAAAATTGAGAACCACCTATTCGATGCTTCTGAGAAAATAGCAATGATAATAATATAGTTTTTAAATTTTCCTGAACTTGCCCTGCCTAGATTGGCTCAGTGATTGAGTACCAGCCTGTGAACCAAAGGGTTGATGGTTCGATTCCCAATCAGGGCATGTCCCCAGGTTGCAGGCCAGGTCCCCAGTTGGGGATGCGGAAGAGGCAACCGCACATTGGTGCTTCTCTCACTCTTTTTTGCTCCCTTCCCCTCTCTCTAAAAGTAAATAACTAAAATATATTTAAAATAATTATCCTGAGCCTACCAGAATTTCAAACAAACTTGGGGTTTAGAATAAACTATGCTTAGAGAATGCTTGTGACACATATGAATCAAAGTCTGGCTCTCAGTTCCTACGAGTTACCTTATATGATGTTTCCAGGACAGTTTCTGTACTTTTCTTAATTTAAGTGAGTGTGGACATGTAGGTTTAGAATGAGGTTGGCGATAAGGGAAGGTCAAATCTTGACTCAGCTACTTACCTGCTATGAGATATAGAGCAAATTGTTTTATTTCCCTTAACCTCAGTTTTTTTCTGTCTGTTGAGCCTAGCCCACCTTCCAGGGTATTTAAAAAAAAATTCATTCCAGTAAATTTGAAGACCTAATTGGCTTTATTAAGATTCATGATCTTACCCCAGGTAGGATCATGCTTTGGGAAGATGTCTCAGGACCTTTGTATACCCAGCTCATGAAGATTTTCTCCTACATGGTCTCTTAAAAGTGTTATACTTTCATGTTTTACATTTAGATCCCCGTCTCACTTTGAAGTGATTTTGATATGACAGATGTGGCAAATGTAGGTTTACAGTTGTGAGTACATAAAACAGTTTACTCTTATTTTACTATAATTATTATTATGTATTAATTATTGTACTATTTTCCATACAGATGACTGAAAACCTATTTTGCTGCACCCTGTATGTATGTCCAGTCAGCATCATTTGTTGAACTTATCATTGCTCCTCCGTTGAAAGGCCTTCATTCATTGGTCAAAAACCAACTGAGCGTAACTGGGGATCCAGTTCTTGATGCTGATTCTGTTCCATTGATCAATATGCTCGTTCCTTTGCCAATAATACACCATCTAGATCACTATAGCTTTATAGTGAATCTTAAAATCTGTTAGTGTCATTCCCCCAATGCTATTCTCCTTTTTCAATAGTGTCTCAACTGTTCTATTTCCTATGCGTTCCCATATTAATTGGAGGATCAGCTTACCTCTATCTATAAAATTTCCTGTTGAGATTTTGATTGAAAGCATGTCAAATCTGTAAATAAGTCATAGCTATGTTTTGCCTTCTAATCCATGAAGTCAGTATAGCCATACTTTCCATTTATGAAGGGCTTTTGTGAGTTCTTTCATAAACATTGTAATTTTTGCAGATAGATACTATATACACAGTGTGTTAGCCTCATAGCTCTGGGATTTTTTGAGCTATTATAAATGGTATTTTTAAATTCTAGTTTCTAATTGTTCATTGCGATTGTAGAGAAATGTAATTGATTTTGCCCTTGGATCCTGCTATCTTGCTAAATTCGATCATTTGCTGTGTGGGGTGAGTATAGAGGTGCACCTGTATGCACGCCTGTCTATGTTTATGCCTCTTGGGATTTTCTACATAGACAGTTATGTTTTCTGTGGATATGGGGAGTTTTCTCTCTCTTTTCTTTAAGTTTAAAGTTAGTCATTATTTCTTTTTTTTTTTAAGATTTTATTTCATTATTTTTAGAAAGAGGGGAAGAGAGAGAGGCAGAGAGGGAGAGAGACATCAATATATGGTTGCTTTTCACCTGCCTCCAGCCACAGACCTGACTGGAGACCTGCTTTGCCATCTTGTTATGTGCCCTGGCTGGGAATCAAACCTGCGACCTTTGGGTTTGCAGGCCAGCGCCTTATCCACCGTGCTACCAGCCAGGGCCATTATTTCTTTTTAAGAAATTAATTTATTGTTGTATTACATTTGTCCCATTTTCCCCTCATTGTTCTCCCCTGCCCCACCCACCTCATTCCCTCTCCCACAATCAATCCCCACATGTTGTCCTTGTCCATGGGTCATTTATACTAGTTCCTTGACTAAACGCTTCCCCTTCTTTGCCCCTTTATCCCCCTTCCTGCTCCTTTTTGGTCACTATCAGTCTGTTCCTTGTTTCCATACCTCTGATTCTATTTTGCTTGCTTGTTTGTTTGTTATGTTCATTAGTTCCCTGTATTAGTTGAGATCATACAGTATTTGTCTTTCACTGCCTGGCTAATTTCATTAAAAATAATACTCTCTAATTCCATCCATTCTGTCACAAAATGTAGGAGTTCCTTTTTTCTGCTGTGTAGTATTCCTTTGTGTAAATGTACCAAAGTTTTTTGACCCACTCATCCACAGGTGGGCACTTAGGCTGTTTCCACCACTTGGCTATTTTAAATAGTGCTGCTATGAACATAGGGTTGCATAGGTTCTTCTGAATTAGTGTTTCAGGGTTCTTCAGGTATAATGCTAGCAGTGGAATCGCTGAATCAAAAGGCAGTTCTATTTTTTAGTTTTTTGAGGAAATTCCATACTGTTTTCTATAGTAGCTGTACCAGCCTGCATTCCCACCAACAGTGCACTAGGATTCCCTTTTCTCCACATCCTCACCAGCACTTGTTTTTTGATTTGTTAATGATAGCCATTCTGACAGATGTGAGGTGGTATCTCTGATGGCTATTGATGTTCAGCATTCTTTCATATGTCTATGGGCCCTTTATATGCCCTCCTCAGAGAAGTGTCTATTCAGGTCCTTTGCCCATTTTTTAATTGGGTTGTCTGTCTCCCTGGTATTGAATCATATAAGTTCTTTATATATTTTGGAGATCAAACCCTTGTCTGAGGTATCATTGGCAAATATGTTTTCCCATACGTTTGGTTCTCGTTTTATTTTGCTAATATTTTTAGCTAAGCAAAAACTTTCAAGTCTGATGTAGTCCCATTTGTTTATTTGTTCATTTATTTCTCCCTTTGTTTCTCTTGTCCTAGGAGATATATTGGTGAAAATATTGCTGCATGGGATCTATGAAACTTTACTGCCTATGTTTTCCTCTAGGACTTAAATTTATAGTGGCTTATGTTTAAATTTTTTATCCATCTTGAGTTTATTCTGGTGTACAGTGTGAGTTGGTCATCTAGATAGATCCCTATCTGGTTCTCCAATATCACTTGTTGAAGAGGTGATTTTTACTCCATTTTATGCTCCTCCCCCCTTGGTCAAACATTAATTGACCACGGAGACCTGGGTTTATTTCTGGGCTCTCTGTTCTGTTTCACTGATCTATATATCTATCCTTATGCCAGTGCCAGACTTTTTGATTACAGTTGCCTTATAGTTTGATATTTGGTATTGTGATTCTTCCTATTTTGTTTTTCTTTCTCAAGATTGCTGTGGCTATCTGTGGTCATTTTTGGCTCCATATAAATTTTTGAACCATTTGTTCTATATCTGTGAAATATGCTGTTGGTATTTTAATAGGGATTGTGTTGAATGTATAAGTTGTTTTGGGCAGTATGGACATTGACATTTTAATGATGTTAATTCTTTCCATCTATGAACATGGTATATGCTTCCATTTATTTGTATCTTCCTAAATTTATTTCTTCTGTGTTCTGTAGTTTTCCAAGTACAGGTCTTCTACCTCCTTGGTTAAGTTTATTCCAGGTACTTTGTTTTTCTTGTTGTTAGAGCAAATGGGATTTTTTTCTAGTTTCTATCTCCGATGTTTCATTGTTGATATACAAAAATGCCTTCTATTTCTGGATATTGACTTTGTATCCAGCTATTTTACCAAATTCACTTATTAGGTTGAGTAGTTTCTTGGTGGAGTCTGTAAGGTTTTCTATGTAATCACTATCATGTCATCTGCAAATAATAACAGTTTTACTTCCTCCTTTCCAATTTGGATGCCTTTGATCCCTTTTTCTTATCTGATTGCTATGGCTAGAATTTCCAAATCTATGTTGAATACAAGTGGAGAGAGTGAACACCCTTGTCTTGTTCCTGATCTTAGGGGTAATCCTTTTAGTTTTTGCCCACTGAGTATGATGTTGGCTGCAGGTGTCTTATATATGGCCTTTATTACATTGAGTTATGCTCCCTCTATTCCCACTTCACTGAGCATTTTTATCATAAACCGGTGCTGTACTTTATCAAATGCTTTTTCAGCATCTATTGATACACTCATATGGTTTTTGTCTTTCATTTTGTTTATGTGGTATATTATGATTTTTTAAATTTGAGACTGTTATACCATCCTTGTGTCCTTTGGATGAATACCACTTGATCATGGTGTGTGGTCTTTTTAATGTGTTGCTTTTCCTGGTTTGCCAGTATTTTGTTGAGGATTTTAGCATCTGTGTTCACTAGCAATATTGACCTTTGGTTTTCTTTCTTTATTGTGTCTTGACCTGCTTTTGATATTAGAATAATACTGGCTTCATAGAAAAAGTTTAGGAGTTTTCCCTCTTCTTGGATTTTTTTGGAATAGGTTGAGAAGGGTAGGAGTTAGTTCTTCCCTAATGTTTGGTAAAATTCAGTTGTGTAGCCATCTGGTCCAGGGCTTTTGTGTGCCAGGAGTTTTTGGATTACTGTTTCAATTTCACTAGTTGTTAGTGATCTATTCAGGCTTTCTGCTTCTTCTTGATTCAGTTTTGGAAGATTAAATGTTCCCAGAAATTTGTCCATTTCACCTAGTTGTCAAATTTCTTGACCTATAATTTTTCATAGTAATTTCTTACGATCCTTTGTATTTCCATGGCATTGGTCATAATTTCTTCTCTTTCATTTCTGATTTTATTTTTTTGGGTCCTTTCTCTTTTATTCTTGATGAGTTTGATTAAAGGCTTGTCAATTTTGTTTATCTTTTCAAAGAACCAGGTCCTGGATTTATTGATCCTTTGAATTGTCCTTTTAGTCTCTGTCATTTAATTCTGCTCTGATCGTGATTATTTCCTTCCTTCCTTCTACTCACTCTTGGCTTTTTTATTGTTCCTCTAGTTCTTGTAGCTGTAGATTTAGGTTGTTTATTTGATATTCTTCTACCCTATTTTGGGTAGTATTGCTATGAACTTCCCTCTCAGGACTGCCTTTGCTGGGTCCCATAGGTTTTAGGCTGTTGTATGTTCATTTTCATTTGTTTACAGAAACCTCTCAATTTTTGCCTTGATCTCATTGTTAATCCATTCATTATTTAATAGCATGTTATTCATTTTCCATAAATTTGAATGCTTTTGGGGTTTTCCTTGAGGTTGGTTTCTAGTTTCAAGCCATTGTGACCTGGAAAGATGCTTGATATGATTTCGATTTTCTTGAATTTGTGGAGGCTAGCTTTCTGTCTTACCAGGTAGTCTATCTTTGAGAAAGCTCTATATGCATTTGAAAAGGATGTGTATTTTGCTTCCTTGGGGTGAAAGGTTCTGTATATATCAATTAAGTTCATTTGATCTAGAGTGTTGTTCAAAGCCACAATATCCTTGGTGTTTCTTTGCTTGGAAGATCTGTCCATTGTTGATAATGGGATGTTAAAATGCCCTACTATGAGCATGTTGCTGTTGATGTCTTTCTTGAAGTACTCCAAGCTTTTCTTTATTTGGGTACTTTTTTTTGTTGGGTGCATATATGTTTACAAGGGTTATATCTTCCTGATGAATTGTTCCCTTAAGTATTATGAAATGTCCTTCTTTATCTTTGCTTTATGGCTCTTGTTGTGAAATCCATTTTGGCTGATATAAGTATTGCTACCCCAGCTTTTCTTCATGTCCATTTGCTTGAAGTATTTTTTTTTACATCCCTTCACTTTGGTCTGTATAGATCTTTTGTTCTGAGATTGTTCTCTTATAGATAGCATATATGTGGGTCATGTTTTCTTATCCATTCAGCTACCCTATGTCTTTTGATTGGTACATTTAATCCATTTACATTTAAGGTTATTATTGATAGGCACTTACTTGCTGTCATTTTCCCCCTTTGTACCTCTCTATCTCTCTCTCTGTTTCTTCATCTTCTTAAAGCAGGTCCTTTAGCATCTCTTGCAATGTTGGTTTGGTTAAGTGTGGGGGACCCCCAATCCACAGAAATCCCTTGGTGCTGTGAATGCAATGAAGACTTCCCAGGCAGCTTGTGCAAGGAGGGGAAGGCTGGTTAATGTCCTGAGAGACAAAAGCCTCAATAGCCTTCCTCCAAGGCCTTTTATTGAGTTTAGTAAGCTTAAGGGCACATAGCATGCAAATAAAGTTCATCAATCAATGTTAAATAGTGCTGATTACAGATATTGTTCATTTGAAAGAACAGGATAACATTTGAAGGAACATTGAGATCTCCCTCAGGTCAGGATGTGTTGGACACAAAGACTTTAGATGGCCATAAAAATAGGGAGGGTGAGTTCTCTTTTAGGTTAAGGCTTAACTTTTGCTGCTGGTACAATAAACCAGTCAAGGGAGGTTAAAGCATAGGGCAAAAGTTCAAAAGTTACATGGAATGTTCTTATGGCCAGATTCCCACCAGGGGTCCTCTGATCACAGCATACAGGTACATACAGGGACTTGTATGTACCCAGCCTTCCCAGTTTGCTGGTAGGGTCTTACAGACTTAGCCTGGCCTGTTCGGGATTCCATGCCCCACCACTGTTCCAGGAGGGCCCTGACAGTTGAGATGTATTCTTTTAGCTTTCTTTTGTCTGGGAAACTCCTTATTTCACCTTCCATTTTGAATGAGAGCCTTGTTGGATAGAATAGTTTTGGTTGTAGGTCTTTGTTTTTCATTGCTTAGAATATTTTTTGCCATTCCCTTCTGGCTTGTAGTGTTTCTGTTGAGAAATCAGCTCATAACCTAATCATAGCCCTCTTGTATGTTATTAGCTGTATGTTATTTGCCATTTTAATTATGATGTGTCTTGGAGTGAGTCTCTTTGGGATCATCTTCATTGGGACCCTCTGTGCTTTCTGAACTTTTGTGACTTTTTCTGTCCTCAAGTTAGGGAAGTTTTCCGTCATTACTTTTTCAAACAGATTGTCTATCCCTTACTCCTCTTCTCCTCTGGTGTCCCTATGATACGGATATTGTTACATTTCATGTTTTCGGCAGCTCTCTTAAAACTCTGTCATCCTTTCTCAGTCTTTTATCATTTTGTTGCACTATCTGGAAATTTTTTTCCATGTTTTCTTCCAGATCACTAATCCAATCCTCTGCTTCCTCTAGCCTGTGTTTAGTTCCTTCTACTGTGTTCTTCAATTTAGAAATTGTATTCTTCATTTTCTCCTGGCTCCTATTGATAGTTTCTATGTCATTTTTAATGCTGGTATAGTTCTCAGTAAGCTCCTTGTAGCTTCTCTGGAGTTCTTCATAGACCCCCTGGACTTGTTTGTAGTTTTCTTTGAGCTCACTGAGCTCATTGAGCTTCTCTATCATCATTATTTTGAATTCCATGTCTGATATTTTGCTTTCCTGTATTTCACTTAGCACTCTTTCTGGGGGTTCCTCCGTTCCTTTTGAGGGGGGTTGTTTCTTTTTCTCCCCACTTTCAGTGACCCTTCTTATTTGTTTATGCTTCTTAGATTGGTCTACTTTGACTTCCTCTCTTCATGGTGTGACCTTCTGTGGAAGGAGACCTGTGGGATTCAATGGTGCAGTCTCCTTGATCTCCTGAACTTGATGCTTTTGGGACACTCTTTATTCCATTTATTTGAGCTGTCTGATTGTACTTGGGTTTTTGGTGTTATGTTGCTTTTTGGTGGGTCCTTCCCTCCAGCTAGCTGACTGTCACTCTACCCACCATGTCTTGTATTCTGTTGGTAGAGGTGCACTTTCTTCACTTCCTGGATCTGCCCCTGGTGACATCAGATCATGTCCCAGTCTGGGCCTAGTCAGCCTGTTGGAGACTACCAGAGATGCACTGTCTTTGTCTCTTTCAGTTGTTAATCCAGTCAATCTGTGATCAGTTGTGAGGCTTAAGCACTGCAGGGTGGGGCAGATTAATTCCTGTGGGTATAGCTGTTGCTTCTCCTCAGGTTGCTGCCACTGGGAAAAGAGTGGTCTGCCTGTGGTATGGGTGTTAACTCAGCACTGGGACCCCATCAACTGCTCTCTTAGTTCTCTCCTCAAAGCCACCACCCCAAACCCTCCCTAAGCATCTCTAGTCCACTCTGCCCTCCCTATACTGGAACCCAAGGTAAGTGAGTGCCAATGTCTGTAGCCATCTCTCTCAGGCTGGCAAAACCCCTTGGCTTTTTTGCTTTTTACAGCTGGATGCTGTTCTACTCTCAAGCTTTGTTCCTGTAGGCTGGGAGGTAAAGCCCTGGATTTGAGGTGTTTCTCTGTCCCTTCAGCTGTCACCCATGGGAGCCTGGCCAGCCCGCTCACATCTCTGCTTCCTACCAGTCACATTGTGATGAAGTAGCCTCTTCTGTTCTGTCTGTGGTTATAAGGCTTCTCTCCAGCCGGTGTTCTGTTTATTTCTCTCTTTTTAATATGTGCACCTTTTTATTTTTTCTTGACTTATTACATTGGCTAGGACTTCCACTAAAATGTTGACAGGGATGATGATAGAGAACACCTTTGCCTTGTTCATGATGAGAGGAAAGGTATTCAGTCTTTCACCATTGTGTACAATGTGAGCTGTAGGTTTTTGTAGATGCTCTTTCTAAGGTAAAATAAATTTCTTTCTGTTCCTTGTTGAGAGATTTATCATGAATACATGTTAAGTTTTCTAACTTAATTGATATAATCAAGCACTTTTCTTCTTTAAACTGCTAATGTAAAACTTGCACTGATTGCTTTTAACAATTAACCAGCCTTCAGCCATTATTTATTTAAAACTTTTCTCCTCCTTCTGGGACACAGATAACATGCTGTCCATAATCTGTTATTGTCCTATAGGTTCCTACAGTCTATTTGTTTTCTTTTTCAATCCCTTCTCTGTTGCTCAAATTGGATAATTTCTATTGATCTGTTTATAAATGCACTGACTCCTCCTGTGTCATTTCTATTCTTTTATTGAGCACATCCAGTGAGTTTTTTATTTCGGTTCTTGAATTTTTTCACTTTTAACATTTCCATATGATTCTTCTTTATAGCTTCTGTTTCTTTGCTGAGACTTTCTATATTTGTCAAGAGTGTTCTCCCTTGCATGTTGAAAACTATGTATACTAATTGCTTTAAAGTCTTCATCAGATAATTCCAATGTTAATTTCATCCCAGCATTGCTATTAAGATTTCCCTGTTTTTTGTATGCTGAGTGCATTTGGATTGTATCCTGAACATCTTGGATATGACATTTTGAGGATGATTGTTGTTTAAATCTTATAGTAAATGCTGTCACTTTTGTTTTAGAAGGTAATTGCCTTTGCAGTGTTCAGACCACAAGCTCCACCGTCCCCAAGACCTTTGTGGTTTGTGGTTCCCAGGCGACTGGGAAAGGCTCTTTGAGCCTGCCACCCACGTGCGCCGCCCAGTGGCCAGGCTAGGGTCTGCACTGTAGTCTGTCCCATATATCACTCCTCAAAGCCTCTGAAATTCATTCAGGGTCAGGTCCACCCAGGAGCAGCCCAGGAGTTCATAAACAACGCTAAGGCATGAAATATGAAGAGCCTCCTGCCTCTTCAAAATCTTCTCAGTAGTTCCAGGTCCCTGGGACTCAGCCCTCCAGCAAGCCCACGGTGGTTTTGTTGACTCCACGCTGCTGCACATTCAACTTGACGGCCCTCATCTAGGAGCCCAGCAGTCAGGAGCCCAAGAGAGAAGCAGCAACGGGGTTCACCTCTGGGGACCGCAGCTCCTCTGCTTGGAGAGCAAAGTTTCCTTGCCTCTCTGTTTTAATTTCCTGCCACCACTGAATTGCTTGGCAGTCTGGGACACTAGAGAACTGGGGAAAAAAATACTTAACAGATGAAAGATAGATACGGCAATTCTACATTCCCTCAGGACACTAAAAACCCCCCATCCTGCTTCCTGAGCCCCAGCAGACAGACTTTGCGGGAGCCAGCACCCACCTCTGGGGTTGGGACTGCACTGAACTCACATCAGGGAGACTGGAAAGAAAAAGGAATAAACCCGCTACCAGTTCTGTGGTGCTTGGAATTGTGGTCCTATTGCCCATGCTGTCTGCTCAGTTACTTTCCAGAGTCCCCATTAGCCACTCCCTGCATCCTGCACTTTGAGTGGGGGGAGAGCCAAATACATTTAAGTTGCTTATAAATGTCAGTTCCCTCTTTAAAGAGAAAGTAACTCTCATCCTTTCATAATAACTGAATTTCAGTCCATAACAGCTCTAACAGGATATTCTTCAATGAACCCACACCTCAGTTTTGTTGCTCCCCATGGGGGAGGAGGGGAGAATCTTTGCACAAAGCAGCCAGATTGCATTTAGGAAACAATTTACATCCCACATTCCCCTGGTATAATCTTTCAGAGTCTTTGTGGAACTTGCAAAAATTAAGGAAAATGGTGGCAACTGTGTTCAATTGTGTATATACTGTATATATGCATGTTTGTCACAATGCTAAGATGCACATATTTTTAACAGTTGGTTGGATCATTTGAGAACTACAGTACTTAGAGCAATTTATATGGAAATGCACCTCTTTTGCAGTCCTGGGTCCCTTGCGTGCCAGGTGCACAGAGTCTGGCAGTCTGCACATGGTGTGCGTTCTTGGTCCAGCTCACCCAGAGAGACAACACCCACTCACTTGCCAGTCAGTCGTACTGACAGGTAATGCCATTGGCATTGGCGTATGGCCTGTGGAAACTGTCCCGCCATCAGGAGCTGCACATGGGCTGGCTCTCACCCTCCCGTCTCTCTTCACAGCCAGAACTCACTGCAGGGATGACATTGCTAATACACAGGCAGGTCTGTATCCGTGGGTCTGCATTTCATGACATGAAGGAGGGTCAGGAGTTCCAGCTTCCACCCCTCTGCCCTTGACCTTCCTCCTGCACAGGTTTGACAACCCTTTGGCATTTCCCTCAGCCCTGTTTTGGAGCAAGGTGTCCACCTGGTGGTCGCCCCTGCTGAGGCATAATGTCCCTAAAGGAGCCCTGGAATGTCACAACCCCTGAGACCTGAAAACGCCAGCGTTTGAGTGCATAGGTGGTATGTGTGCACTGTGGCTGTTGGTTCCCCTAAACCAGTGCTGTGGTGCCCACAACCCCACCCTGTGCCCAAAGCTACCCCCTCCGCTGCACGGACAGTAACGGGCTACAATATGCCCCCCACCTATTGTTACCTGCAGAAAGCCCACCAGCCCTGCTGTGTTTTTGTTGGATGATTTGCTTTTCTTATTCACTGAGATAGTATAGAGATGCTTCTGTTGTGTCTTTGTTCCTGACCATGGAGAAAAAAAATACAATTAAATTATAAAATGATGTAGTGATGTAATGTAAGTATCATAACTGATGGTATCAAGTCTGTCCTAAAAAAAGAAAAAAAGTAGAAAAAAAGTCAGAGACCAAAGGAAGATGTTCAAATATTATTTCGCACATTCAAAGCCTCACTCTGTCATATACACAAAATAGTTCAGCCTGTAATTAGTCAAGGTGGTTAATACCAGCCATTCGAAGCTAACCAGGACAGGGGGCAATTTCATTTGCCTTTTCAAATTAAAATGAAGGGTTGAATTCTTTGTATTTACAAAGGGTGTGATACTTAATTAAATCAGGAACAGGATGGGGTGCCTGGTCCCTCCCATTAGAAGTCAGTGATCCAGTAGACTCCACTTCAATACTACCCCTCCTCCCAACCTCCCCCCAACCCCATTCTCCCACCCCCCCACCCCCCCACCCCCTGGCCGGGCAGTGCGCTGGGTCCCTGCTGAGCAGTTCAGGCAGTCACCTTGCCTGGTGGGTGCATGAGCCCTGAAGCCCACCCCCCACTACAGCTGTGACACAGAGTCCCTCCTAAGTGTCTGGTTTTCCCATGTTGAGCTCAAAAGAAAAAGGGCAACTCTGAGCAAATTTTGGGAATTCCTTTTATTCACTTTTTTCACTTCATGTTTTGCTCCTCTCCAGAGTAAGCTCTACAACTTGATTTCTGAAAGGGTTATTATGATCATTAGGAATGTCATGTTCTAGTATGTGTGTGTATGTGTTTGTGAATCTAAAGGCTATGGATTGGATAGAATCACATATTTCAGGAACACAACTGTTGCGGTTATAAAATTTGACATTTAGAGGTTACACCTGAAGTCACCGTATCCCTTTGAAAAACAGTACTTGTGGTGAAAAGTTCATTAGTTAAATGCTACTTAAAAAGCCTCCTTTACAGGGTTATTTTCTACAAGGATACCATCTCTCATTCCTTAACATTGTCATCTCTTGCCATTCCTGTCCACAGGAAAAAACTGGGACCTGACAGCCGCTCTGAGCGACTATGAACAGCTGCGACAGGTGCACACAGCCAACCTGCCACATGTGTTCAATGAGGGCAGGTGCCCCAAGCAGCCAGAGCGAGAGCCAGCCCAGCCTGGGCACAAGGTGGAGAGACCTTGCCTGCAGAGACAGGACGACATTGCTCAAGGTACCGGTGGAGGGACCAGGTCCCGTCTTGGGGGGCCCTGGGCCAGATCACCATGGTTTGCAGGGGGCTGGGGGTACAAACAATGGCTTTTTTGACAAGTCCAACTTGTCCCTCATGCTAAAGTGTCCTCGGAAAAGCAGGAGAGTCAGTCCCAGGAGGTGACAGTCCAGCATTCCCCTCGCATCCTGGGTTTCCACGGCCCAACATTTGGAGTTCCTTTAACTTCCTGAGGTCACACTATCTCCACATCTATTGCACATCGCAGTTCATCATCCCATGTGTTCATGGGCTCCATTCTCCCCTTCATTCCAGAAGTAAGATCTGCGCATTGTAACAAATGACCCAACACAAGGAGATAGGAAGAAAACAGTTTTTTTCTCCATACCTCCCAATCTCACAGGCACTCTGGCCGGTGAATACATCCTGGTTGGCCTTCTTCTGCACCCCTTGCTCTGTTTGTTCAAAATGCAAACACTTCAGTCGGATGCACATAGCACTTTGCAAACTGCTTCCTTCATCAGCCAATACATCATGAGCCTATTCTCTGCATAGTTTATTCCATGGCATACCATAATTTTTAATTTTTTAATTATTTTTATGGTATTTTTCATGACCATTTGTGCATACAATAATTTTTAAAATACACCTATAGGAATGGTGATCCTGTCTTCCTCTTGGCTTTTGTAGTGGCTGTTTGTTTTGAGACTGCAAGTGGTGATAATAAACTTCTTCCCTGTAGTCTTAGGTACCAGTGCTTTTATTTGCATAGGGCAGCATTCCCAATGAGGGTCTGCTCTGCCAATGCCTATATTTTTAGTCTAATCATTTGAGGAACTCTTTCCCAAATTCTGCTCACCACACATGAAAGTGGGTGTCACCCTTCCTGCTTGTCCACGTGATGGCTTTATGCTGTATTTCTCTCCAAAGTAGAAAAGAGTATGTGAATTTAAGTTTCACCTTGTCATTCACTCATGAGCCACTTCTGATGGCTAGGATTTCCCCTTCTGCTACATGCATGGTCACCTACTTAGCCCCTTTTTCCATAGATCTATTTGCATTTTTCTTATCAATCTGTACCATTCAAGCCTCATTCTGTTTTTAAATTATATTTTGTTGTTTATGCTATTACAGTTGCCCCAATTTCCCCCCTTTGCTGCCCTCCACACAGCACCCCCACTCCCTCAGGCAATCCCCACACCGTTGTCCATGTCCATGGATCATGCACACATGTTCTCTGACTAATCCCTTCACTTTCTTTCCACCAGTCTCCCCTCTCCCTCTGACAGCTGTCAGTCTGTTTCATGTGCTCATGTCTCTGTTTGTTTTTCTGGTTAGTTTATTTTGTTCATTAGATTGAACATATAAGTGGGGTTGTATGGTATTTGTCTTTCACCGACTGCAAGCCTCATTCTATTGTCTACACAACACAGTTCAGCCTGTGATTTGGGATAGGTGTGCATGACCACTGTGTCACCTGCTTTGCAACCTGGTTTGCAGAACACTCCGCTATGCAAGATGTTTGCATTCAGCGCTGGTGGGTCTCGCTGTCACTTTAGCAGGTCTCCTGTGATACCAAGTTACTAACATCTTCTTATTTGTTTTTCAATTTTGTCCTTAGGTCTTTTAACTGATTTGAAATGTTTATAAATAGTAGCTTAGGATCTAGTTTTGCTTCTTCTGGATCAGGAGTGGGTTATTCTAGCACATGTATTGAATAAAGATTGCTTTTCCCACCAAATTAAAATGCCAACTTGGCTACACATTAAATCCCCAAATATAGTGCTGGCTGGGTAGCTCAGTTAATTAGAGCATCACTTTGATACCCCAAGGTTGTGGGTTCCATCCCCAGTCAGGGCATATATAAGAATCAACCAATGAATGCAGCAATAAGTGGAACAACCAATTCTCGAATATATCTGGATCTGTTTCTGGACTCTGTCCATCCAGGTAGCTGCCCATCTTGTTACACTTAACAGTTTCATATGGTATTTCTTCCAGCTTAGGCCAAATCCCTTTATTGCTCTCCTTTTCCAAAAATCTTTCACTATTTTCGGATATTTGTTCTGCTATATAATCCTTAGAATTAGAATTCTGATTGGAATTGGAGTGGATTTTTATTTTATTTTAGGAACAATTGGCAATATTGTAATACTGTATTCCTATCCAAGAACTTTATACATGCTGCTCTACTTATTCAAATTCTGTTAAGACTTTACGCATCAATAAAAAATAACTTATTTTCTGCATCTTTATCTTTTATCTTGTCATTACATGAAGTTTCCTATTAATACCTGTATTATTAATTCTCTTATTAAGACTTCAAATCACTTGGGATTTGTAAATATATAATCATAGCATCTGAAGTAATTCAATATTCTTCATATTTACACAGTGAATTCCATTTGTCTCCTGTGGCACTAGGTAAACCCCCGAGCTGTTGTGAATGAATGTTGTCTTTGTTTCTGTTTACTCAGCCTCATTATTCCAGCTGTGTTGGACTCTCTGTCTCCCCCTCACCCCACCCCTGCAGAAAAGCGCCTTTCCCGGGGCATTTCTCATGCCAGTTCCGCCATCGTCTCCCTGGCGCGGTCCCACGTGGCGAGTGAGTGCAGCAGCGAGCAGTTCCCGCTGGAGATGCCCATCTACACCTTCCAGCTGCCTGACCTGAGTGTGTACAGCGAGGACTTCAGGAGCTTCATCGAGCGGGACCTGATCGAGCAGGCGACCATGGTGGCTCTGGAGCAGGCTGGTGAGTAGCACCTCCCAGGCAGCAAGGCTCCCAGGTAGGGTTCTGGATGCTGGAACCCAGCCCCCTGCACTGAAGACTGGCTCAGCTCTAGGCCAGCACTGGCTGGCCGTAGGGGTGAGCGCATGGTGCTGAATTTTCCCTTGTTCCCGAATTTTCACCTTGTTCCTGAATCCAGCCTGGAAGGGCAAGGCCCCCCACACCCACCCAAAGAGAGCCCTGTGCCACTCTGCCCAGCTTCTCTGCTCTTCCAGCCCCACAGGGGGGCTCAGCAAAGATAACTCAGACCGTGGGCTTTAAGAAAAATAGGAGATCTACCACGTCCTGTGGACATGTGCATGTCATGTGACCTCCTGAGCTTCAGTTTCCCGTCTGACTAGACAGGAAGACTGATGGCCTGGCGGAGCTCTGTGAGCATTCCGTGACACACCCGTGAGCATTGCGTAGCTACTAGTCGCTTGCCCTCCCCAGTCTCCAGTCACGGAAACAAACCTGCCTTCAGTTTCCTGATCCTTAAGGTTCCTCCTGACAGCCTATTGAGGAAGGGCCCAGGGGCAAGCCAGACTTGTCTTCTTTGGATAAAATAGCAAGTGGAAAACTAGTGTCTAAAGCAGATGTCGGTTCATCCTGAGATAGACACCTGTCTCACTCAGAGTCACTTGCATTATAAATCTTCACAAAATCACCTGTCAGGGGGCTTCTCAGACACACACGTGGGAGACTGTGCCCTTCTTCCTCTGAGGCTCCGGGGGCATCTCCTGTGTTAAAGGACATTACACAAGAGACATTTTACATTTTGTGTAGAGTATGTCCCCAGATTCAAGGAGAGAAGGCTTTGGTGTTGAGTTTTTAACTCCTTTTGCTAATTGATGGGAGGATTTGACCATCTCATATCATAGAAAGAAAAGAATCTACATTTCACTTAATAAAAAGTAGCCATGATACTCTGCCTTCCCACTGAGGTTCTCAAAAACCCTCCATAAGATCACCTGTTGCTATTTGTGCTAACTTAGCAAACATACTCACAGTGGTCCTGCCTACTATGGGACTCTGTTCTAACGTCACCTTCTTCTATTCCAGGTCGCCTGAACTGGTGGTCTGCTGTGTGCACAAGCTGTAAGCGGCTTCTCCCTTTGGCCACAACAGGGGACGGGAACTGCCTTTTACATGCTGCCTCCCTGGGTAAGCGAGGGTGGCCATGCCCAGGCCTGCTCAGGGCATTGGCAAAGGACAGGCATGTGCTAAGTAGAGACATACACTTCACTGTCATCTGGGAAAGTTCCCAGCAGCCCCAGCCCTTCTTGTCAAGTACCTGGCAGGCTTGGGGGAGGGAATGGACATAGAAAACATATGAGAAAAGATCTGTCATAACATAAGAAGGCCTGGGTAGAGCTGCAGCGATAAGGAAGTGATAATGATCTAGAGAAATCAAAGGGGACTTCCTGGAGGAGGTGGGATTTTTGTTTGTTTGTTTGTTTTTTAACTGACTCTTGAAGACCTTGGAAGAGCACATGGATAAGGCATAATGGCAGGATTCACAGGGCACATGGAGGCAGAGGTGAGTTCATTTGGGCTCATGCAGGAAGTCTGAGGAGTAGTACATGTGGTTGGATAGATTTAGAACCACTATATTGACTGCAGTCAATGCAATTGGACTGACAGATAGATAGACACAGGTGCTGCAGGATTATCGGCACCATTAGCAGCCTCCTCTAGTGCAGATATAAGCTTCCTGGTCACTGAGAGCCATACCACCAGGTGCAAAGACTTTCTGGAAGCTCAGTTATTCCTTCAGGCCCAGGCTTACATAGATATGGGCCAGTCAGGGTTGACAGGCAGGACTGGATTTTCACCAGGGATCTTGGCATTTTGCCAGCTGCACTCATCGGTCCTGAAGGGCAGGGTCTTTCTGTCCAGGGACAGGGTCCTCAGGCAAGAAAAGGGTCCTTGTTGTTTAAACTCACCTGCCCAGGGCACCATGGCCACCACTGTGACCCCAAGCAAGGGCAGGCCCCAGAGCTCCCATCAGATCTGCCGTGAGGCCTGTTCAGCAGGAGGTGGCTGAAATGACACTGAGAGGACGTAGAGGAGACACACAGGGTCTGGATGGGCTGTGGATGGTTCAGAGGAACAAGGACCCAAGAACCAGGGGAACAACCTGCTTTGCACTGGCTAGTAGCAGGGCCAATAGGAAGACTAAAGCACCACCTACATACTCAATTCCATTTCAAAACTAACTCCATCTTTATCTATTTGTTGCCATCACAAAAGGATTCCTGGTCATCATGGTAAAAACACAAAAATCAATACTCCTACTGCCCAGGGATGGCTACTTTGAATGTGTTGGTATATTATTGTCTTCTAGCCTTTTTTAATATTTTTCCAGTGGACTTACCATCTCACTGTATTCACAACTTGGAATCTAACATTTTTCCTTTAAAATTCTGTTGTGAATTTTCCATGTGATTATTCTTCAAAAACACATGTTCAGCATCTGCCTCAATTTCACCATCATGTATAATGCTCCCCCATTATGGGACACATTTCACGTTGTTCTGCATAAAACCTGGAGAAAGGACACAGATGAGAAATGCCCCCTCATAGTCTTGCCTGCCTTGTCTTCATCACCCTCCCCTTCTCCCAGAAGCAGGCTCTCTCAGGCCCATGCTGCTCGGTGGTGTCCACGCTGCTTCTTGGGTGGTTGACATACATCAGAGCTGCAGGCTGACTCTAGATGAAGCCGAGGTCTGACTACAAACCCAACTTGAGATCCTACATGAGACCTGTCATCCACTTGTCCCAAAGGCTATGTCTCCCTCAAACCTAAGACCTGCACAGTAAACATTAGGTGCCTCAAAACAAACCTGAGGGACAGAGAGTGGCATGAAGGGTCCCAGAGAGGCATCGCCTGAGTCACTCACTACTGTTTCACTAAGAAGGGGTGGTGCTCCTTGGTTAACCTGCGTGTGTGGACAGGATACATCAAGACAAGAGCAGAGAGGAGATGCTGGCCAGTCTCAAGAACAGCAGGGACTGATGAGTCAGCTTTGCGCACGCATGTTCAGGAGGTCCACCTGCCTGCCCATAAATCAGGGCAGCTTGAGCCCCACCCCCTGCTGCTTGTCACCCTCCTCATTCCTGCCCCTGCTTCCTGCTGCAGGGATGTGGGGTTTCCACGACCGGGACCTGGTTTTGCGGAAAGCCCTCTACACCATGATGAGAACAGGGGCTGAGAGGGAGGCCCTGAAGCGGAGGTGGAGGTGGCAGCAGACGCAGCAGAACAAGGAGGTGGGTACCTGCTGGCGCACCCAGACCAGGGACCCCACAGGGCACCGCGAGTTTGGAGCTCCACCCCAAGGTCAAGTCCATCTGTGAAGTCCGGCACGGGAGCTCAGACCCTAATGTGCAGTGACCACGCATCCACTCACCCTGCCTGATTAGGAGAACCAACCACCTTCACTCTCAATGGTCACTATGTCAGGCCCTGCTGGTGGGGGCTTGAAGGTCAGGGGCAGCCACAGGACAGCGCCAGCCCCCCCCCCCAAGGCCACAGCCCCGTATGTGCTCATAGACTCCCAGTTGTCCTACCCACGTGAGCATGAGCATTGCTGTCCTAGAGGAAGGATGTGCTGGCCATCCAATGGAAATCCACCTGATGGTTGGCCCACGCCTGGTACATGTACAGGGGACCCCCCTGGGAAGGACCCTTGGTGCTGGGTGGACACCCAGCAGCATCGAAAGTAGAGATTGAGGGTTCTAAGAAACATTGCCCGTAGCAAACAGGCTCAGTCAGTGGCCAGACCTGGGTCCTGGTGGGGCTGGCACCAAGCTGGGAGACCCAGCGCAGCTGCCCGGACTGACTCAGCTGAGGAGGGCGAGGAGGCCACCTCCTGACCCCCGGTCCCCTGTGCCAGTCAGGGCTGGTGTACACCGAGGAGGAGTGGGAGCGAGAGTGGACGGAGCTGCTGAAGCTGGCCTCCAGCGAGCCACGCACACACTTCAGCAAGAACGGCGGCACGAGCGGCGGGTGAGTGCTGCCCCAGCCCTTCGGAAGTGGTGTCAGGGAGGACAAGAGACCCTAGGGTTGGAGGACACAGAAAGTCCCACCACTAGATGGTAGATTTACTCAAGGACACAGTGGAAGCTTGTGGGCAGTTGCCAGGCGCCTTCTAGATGCCTAGGAGTGTCTCCAGCTGTGCAGGCCAGTCGCAGGGAGAGACGCAGAGCTCACACTGGTGCTCCCCACGCGCCTTGAACCTCGACGTCCCACGTCACGGCAGCCGTGGGGTGGGGGGCGCCCAGGATGCAGCCAGACTTCAGACATGGCACACAGCCGTGGTCCTTCCTGCTCTCCAGGCTGAGATGTCTCAGGCTGCCAAGTCGCAAGTTTTTCCAAACTAAATATCTCCTTTCTGGCTTTGAGGAGACACAGTGAGAGCAAAAGCTCACGGAGAGAGCCTGGTGTCTGCCGGACGGGCTCCGGGCACACCATGTGTTTCCTGGCAAAGAGGCGTTGCCGTGGTGCACACGTGGGCACCGGCTCATTTCTACACGCTCAACTTGAACACTCCACAGGGCCTTTGGGTCAGACTTCTTATTTTATTTTATTGATTTTTAGAGAAAGAGAGGAAGGGAGAGAAGGGGGAAGAGAGGGAAACTGAGAAAGAAAGAAACGTTGCTTTGTTGTTCCACTGACTGAGGCATTCATTGGGTGATTCTTATATGTGTCCTGACTGTAGATTGAACCTGCAACCTTGGTGTGTCAGGATGATGCTCTAACCAACTGAGCCACCCAGCCAGGCCTGGTTTATACTTTTTGAAGCTGAGGCCCACATCTCAGGCAAACGCAGGAGAGTGTGGATTTTGACACTGATAGATGGGTACTGTGGACGGCCGCTGCTTGCACTGCGGCCTGGCTGGCTGTCAGGCCGTTGTTCCAAAGGAACTCAAGTTCTTGGCTACGGGCCATGTGTGTAGGGCTGTGTCCCCAAGTCACCCACCCCTTACTCTCAAGCAGGGCCACATCTGCTGCTTCTCACTCCCCTCCCAGCCCTCAGGGACCTCTATCAGTTAATACTGGGTATCCCCCTACCACTTGCCCAGGGAAAAACCTAGGTGTCCTTGGGTGGCACCGCAGATGCACAGAGGCCCCATCGGCTGTGAGCACTGGCTCTCTCTTGCCTCATGATGTTTCCTTCCCTTTGGGGTGCCTGATTGTTGGGGGACATCTAGACTACAGCCTTCTACCCAAATGTCACAGCCTCATGATGGCAGCAGCATGGAGCCTGCTCTTTCCCTGGGCCTGGGACTCATATGAGGGCATGTGCTGGGGACGGTCTGAACAGCCCGGAGTGGACATTCACTCACTTCCTGTCCTCCTCTCTGAGAACCGAAATCCAAGTGGCCTTCTCGCTGCCCTATCCCATGAGCATGTTTCCTAGGAAGCCCCTCAGACCTTGGTAGCTGGGGCCCCACCAGCCTGTCGCATGTGCCCTGGCTTACCAGCACGCTGACGGGTGAGGCTTCAGCCAAAGCACTGAAACCAAAGGGATGCCCCCTGCCTTCTGCCCCTGCTGAGTTCTTGTCCATTGCCCCAGGGATCTGGCCCCCATGTTCTCCCACACTGAGCGGGCTGCCGCAGCCACCAGCAGGACCTGTCTCCTGAGACTACCAACCGAGAGGGGGAATTGGTGCAGCTGTTGTCAGCAGGGTGCATGGGAGGAAGGCAGCCTCCAGTGGCCGGGCTGGCCAAGTTCCATGGAGGTCTGCACGGAGGGAGGTGTCCTGCTTCAACCCCCGCCCCTCTCAGGCAGGCCCATGACAGCACCCATTGCTTTGCCTTGCCCCCAGCGTGGACAACTCTGAGGACCCTGTGTATGAGAGCCTCGAGGAGTTCCATGTCTTTGTGCTGGCCCACATCCTGAGGAGGCCCGTCGTGGTGGTGGCTGACACCATGCTGCGGGACTCGGGCGGAGAAGGTGCGTCTGCAGAATAAACCCCACGAAAGCCTCACATCCCCACTGAGGAGGAGGCAGGGCGCCCAGGAGGCCATCGAGCCTTACTCTGTGTGGACAAGGATCCTGTCATTTCTCCCATGTCTCCTCCATTTCGGATGCTCTGTGTCCTCCCTGAGGACAGGACGACTGCTCTGAGCCTTTCATTCACCCAGTGTGTCCCTGCAGGTGACAGCTGTCCCAGTGAGGGTGGTGACCAAACCCTGGGTGCTCCGGGTCCCCACCTGAGTCCCCAGAGCAGCAGTCAGCCCACACCCATCCAGCCAGTGTGGGGCTGGTGCAGGGCCCTCGGCCCCTCCCGTCCCCTCCCACCCATCCTCAGGCCATGTTGTCAACGAGGAAAAAGGGAGACGGAAAGCGAGAAGTGAGCAGGCGGGGCTGGGGTGGAAAGACAGCAAAGGCTGCCTTCCTTTCCCGTGCGCGGCACTCACCTCCACAGCCGCCTGCACATGCCTCTCCCTCAGCCCTCACCGCAGCCCCCAGGGGTGGGCATGGCCCTCCTGCCTGATAGACAGGAAGCTGAAGCCCCCAGACTAAGGCCTGAGAGGAACGGTCCACTTTCCCCAGGTGGTGCCAGGACTCTGTCCACGTCCCTGCCGGCCCCACATGCCCTCACCCTTGTTTGTATCCTTAGCCTTTGCCCCGATCCCGTTCGGAGGGATTTACCTGCCCTTGGAGGTGCCCCCCAACAGGTGCCACTGCTCGCCTCTGGTTCTGGCCTATGACCAAGCGCACTTCTCTGCCCTGGTGTCCATGGAGCAGAGGGACCAGCAAAGAGAACAAGGTATGCCCGCCGTGCCTGAGACAGGAGATGCTTGGGGTGGGGTAGGCGCAATAGGGGGTGGTCGAGGGGACAGGGAGCCTCCCAGGGAAGCACGCTCTGTGCACGGGCCCTCAGCAGCGATGATTTATGGTAAAAATACCATATAAGTGTCTATATATTATCACTGAAAATAAGCCATGCCCGTGAGGGGTGGCTGAGGATCAGTTCAGGGACTGTGTGCTAAATCCAGGTTTGAGGGACCAAAGGCCTTGGGGGGAACTTACCACCTTCAGGGGGACACAGGCAATCCCATCAGGCCACTCCGTTCCAGGCAGGATGTGCTGCCTGGTACAGAGCATGAGCTCCATTCAGGAGGGGAGCGATTATTCCAATTTTCCAATTCAGAAGAACAGACAGACAGATGCAAGAGAGAAGCAGCTTAGAAATAGTCTTGGAGGCTGCGTGTGATGTCCAGAGGCTGGCACCAGGGGGCAGAACGGGCCTGAGCCAAGTTCCGGGCTGCTGAGGGTGCTGGGGTGTGGCTGAGCAAGCATGCACTGTAGGAACGCACGTGGGGCCAGAGAGGCCCGGGCCCTGCTGCCTCCTCCCCATGCGATGCCCTTTGACCTCGCAGCCTGCCCCCTGTCAGCAGGTGCAGCAGCACCCACCGCCCTGAGCCCTTCCTCCTTGTTCCTCTTACCCCTCCTTGTTCCTCTCACCCCTCCCTGTTCCTTTCCTTCCTGCCTGCCCAGCATCCACATGGGGTCACTTTTCATTTGAGGAGCTCAGGGGCCTCACCACTGTCCAGGGAACATCTCCAAAGGGAACCAACGCCAAGGATCCTCTGGGGAGTCTTCCTTCCAGCCCTAGAGCGGAGCCTGCAGGAGCCTCTCTGCTGATACCGGACCCTAGCAGTCCAGCACTTGGGGGTCCCTGAGAGGATGTCAGGAGGCTACCGCAGGAACACACTCCATCTCTCTTCTCAGCCTTCGTGATGCCACGAAAAACAGGGATAATCACAGAAAGCCGATACAAGCCCCAAAATGAAGGCATGTCCTGAACAGCAGCATTGGGTGGCAAGAGGCTCAGATGCTGCTTCCGTAACAGGGAGTCCAGAAGCCCAGGTCTGGGGCCACAGCCCTAGACAGTCTGCACACCCCTCCCAGTGGCTCAAGTCTTAGAAAGTGGCAACACCAAATGCTGGCAAGGAGGTGGGGGTGCTGGGTCACTCAGACATGGCTGGTGGCACATAAGGTGGTACAGCTGTGCTGGAAAAGAGTAGGTCAGTTTCTTACGAACATCACCTACCGCGTGAGCCGCCTCTTGCCACCTAATGCTGCTGTTCAGGACATGCCTTCATTTTGGGGCTTGTATCGGCTTTCTGTGATTATCCCTGTTTTTCGTGGCATCACGAAGGCTGAGAAGAGAGATGGAGTGTGTTCCTGCGGTGGCCTCCTGACATCCTCTCAGGGACCCCCAAGTGCTGGACTGCTAGGGTCCGGTATCAACAGAGAGGCTCCTCTGCTGAGAAACGAAAGGATAGGCAAACACAAGCCTAAATACATGCACGTTTGCAGCTGCTTGGTTTGCAAGAGCCAGCGTCTCTCCAAGGTGGATAGCTCAACAAGCTGAACATCTTAGACCATGAACTCAGCTCAGCCATTCAAGGGGATCAATGTGACACCGTGATTTCTTGGATGGATTTGAGGGGGGTTACGCCCAATGGCAAAGCCCATCCCCAAGATTGCAGACTGTATGGTTCTAGGTACATCCTTGCAATGACAAAGCTATAAAGAGGGGGACCAGGTCAGTCGGTCCGTTAGCCAAGGAGCTCCCCAGAAACAGAACCAATAGGATAGACAGAGACGTAGATCTGGTGGGGATTCATCACAGGAACCAGCTCCGGTGGTACAGGGGCCAGGAAGTCCTGTGGCTGCTTGTGGTCTGGGAGATGCAGAACCAAGTCCAAGTTCAAAGGCCCGGGAAGAAATAGAGTAATTCCCAGCTCAGAAGATGGGAGAGGAAGGCTGACCCAGCTCAAGAGCAGAGAGCAAACTCCTCCTTCTTCCACCTTTTCACTCTTTTCAGCCTCACTCACATGGCTGAGAGCAATCTTTTTTATGCCATCACGCTAATCTCTTCTGCAAATGCCTAACAGACACAGAAATAACATTTTACCAACTATCTGGGAGTCTCTTAGGCCCAGCAAGTTAACACATAAAATCAATCACCGTTCCTCCAGTTCTATAGTCTCCACATTCTTTTATTACCAATTTGTTAACAGTTTGAGCTGAGTTCTTGCTGGAGTCCAGCTGGCCAGCCCCAGTTGAGTTCATGTCCGTCCGTCCTCAGAAATACCTCTTCCCTTTCAGATGGTGCCTATGAATTTTCACGTTAAAAGACAGGAGACTTTCCAAAATAAAAAATAAATAATTAAAAGAAGAAGAAGAAGAAGAAGCATCCCTGGCCAGTGTAGCTCAGTTGGTTAGAACATCATGCTGTAAACCAAAAGGTCACAGGTTCCATTCCCAGTCAGGGCACATACCTGGCTTGTGGGTTTGATCCTCAACAACCAAGCCATGTTTCCCTCTCACATCGATGTTTCTCTCCCTCTCTCTCTCTCGCTCCCTTCCCCTCCATAAAAAAATGAAACATATAGCCAATGTAAGACTGTAGACCAACTATACTTAAACTAAGTAAAACGTTTGCATTCCTGTTTAAAAGGCACTTGCTATTCCCAAGTTTTGCCAGCAGAGGGCGAGCCACAGCCTCACCTCCCACACGGGGAGGCCGGGTTTCCACTGGGGAAGCCTCTGTGTGTCACCCCAGAGATGGAGGCACCCACAGCACCCTTGCTGTCGGGAAGGACTGTGCTGGAAGCCTTCCTGGTGCGCACAGCCCCACGATGGGCAGCCCTTAGCACCGGCCCAGCTGTGCCCTCCGCGGAGGAGACACCTGCCTTTAGCTCCTGGGTGTCTCTCCTGCTTGCCTCACCCAGCATCTGACCTTGCCTCCCCAAGATCCAGGCCAAGGGGATGTCAGGTGTTGGCATCTTTGGGTGATGCCACTCTCCCCTGGGGCTGGGGGCAGACAGGGGGTTTTATCTTCTCCCTGTCCTCGAAGGGGGAGGGACCACCCACCCCTGCTCTCATGGAGGGGGGGCAGGCACCTCTTCTGTCCTCAGTGCTGGGGGCTGGGAGGTAGCCATGGTTGGCAGCCAAGCTCTCCCCTGCGAGAGGGTAGACAGCCAGGCCCAGACTGCCCAGGGTGAACCCACAGAAACTGCTTCGAACAGCTGATTGCTCTAGAGCAACCGTTCCCAGACTTTCCTGCTTTTAAGAACCAGGAGGGATGTTCGTTAACAATGTAGTCCTTGGAGCCTTTTCCCAGACGCGGTCTGGCCGTCGGAGGGGGTAGAGGCTGGCATCGGGACCTTTGCCGAGGATTCGGGGAGCTGAACTGCCCTAGCAAGTGCCCAGGGAAGGAACCTCTATGGGAAGCCAGGCCAACCTACCCCTGTTGACGTGGCTCAGCCCCGGGGAGGGCGGCCTGTGTGGGGCAGCCACATCCGGCAGACTGAGCCACGCCGGCCTCCCAGCCCGCGCAGAGCCACGCAGTCCAGCCAGACTGGAAATGGAAAATGCGAGCACAGCGATGCTTCCCTCTCTTGGGTGGGGACGACTCGAGCTCTCATTTCTTCCTCAGCAACACTGGAGGGCAGTATTGAGTCAATCTGATGGTCATGGAAGGGCACTCAGTCTTAGATTCTGTTTGTTTATTTGCCTTTTGCTCTTGCCCTTGTACCCTTGTGGGAACATCAGGGAAGAGAACAGCACGTGGCTCAGGGCCAGCACCTGCCGGGAGCAGGGTGAGGAGGGGAGGCAAGCCCAGGGAAAGCAGCCTGTGGGAAGCATGTGTGCCTGGCCCAGGGCCCGGCACATCTGGCTGCCAGGGGAGGCGCAGGGCCCGCCACATCTGGCCAGCAGGAGAGAGGCCCTCCTGAGCAGGGCTTGGCCCCAGATTGGGGTGAGGAACAGCCTGCAAGAGGGAGCCCAGGCCTAGGACCGTCGGTCTCAGTCCACTTCTCTCCTGTAAGGGGGGCCAGCCATATCTGCCTCCCAGGCTGGTGGGGCGGCCCAGGGAGAGGCCTGGCAGAGGCCCCAGCACCACCCGACTGCAACACAGGAAGGTGCACCAGGTTTCCACCTACACCCCCAGGTGGCCACCCCCTCCCCGAGTTTGGACCAGCAGCCCCCCTGCAGTGCTGTCCCCACCAGGCAGACACAGACACAAAGCCAGGAAGCTGCTCCAGTACACAGCAGCTGGCCTGGCCTCAGGCCCCGGTGCTGCTGCTCTGAGGGGACCCGAAGCAGGGGGCTGTCTCCCTCCCTTCCGCCTGCTCCTCTCCCTGCCCCCTGACAGCGGGAGTGGCTATCACCAGGGAGCCGTGCTCCTGCATCCCAGCTGCTCCGAAGCCTCTGGCAGCCCCCAGGCATCCTGCACACTCCGCCCCAGCCTTCAGGGAGTCAACATGCCCCCCAGCTTCGGGTGCTGCTCTTGAGGGTTTGTGATGAATCGGTCCCCCTGCCCCCATCTCTTCACTGCAGTCTGCACCTTCCTGTCACCCCCACCAAAGTCCCCTCCCCAGCCAGCCTCCACAGCTTGCCCTTCACCCTGCAGGGCACTCGTCACTCCCTGACACGTGATGTGTTGGTCACCAGCTCATCCTGCTCCAACACAGCAGGCAAGGGCCCTGGTTCCGTGGCCCCCTGTGCTCTCTGTGGGCAGCTGTCACCACCACAGGTCCCTTGTCATGACTGGTTAGGACAAAGTCACTTGTGAGACATGCAGGCAGCCTGGGACCTTCTCCGGGAAGAAGGGGAGAACTGGCACCAGACCACCTTGACTTCTAGGTGACTTTGCACAGTGTGCTGAGCCCACCCAGGTCTTTCCTCAGATATAACAGGAGCAGTTGTAGCCTTTTCCTATCTGCAGACAGACCCAAGTCCTTAGCAGATTCTGGGGCCAATGTCCCCACCAAGGACATCCCTGCCAGGAGTGGAGCGAGCGTGTTTGGGGGCAGGTGCACGTTCTGCCAGGGCAGGATTTATTCCCTGTTCTCTGCACGAGGGGAATAAACACACCCACTCAGAAAACACACCATGGGCAAGTCCCAACACAAACTGCCTCTGCAGAGATAGGAACACCCTGTTCTGCGGGGGTGCGGAATTAATTATAAACTGTGTGCGGGGCCCTGGAAAAGCCAGGGAACCTGGGGCCAGAGTCCTGGGACCTGGACGCTCTGGCTGGCCCAGATGCTGCGTGGGTCCCTCTGGCTTTACTTAACTACGGAGACACCTGGTCTCGGAATTCCCTCCTGTTTGCCCTGGGGTTGCTGGGAAACTGCAGCCTCCTGAAGCCCTGGGCCACCTGGCACCATGATCCCTTCTCTTCCAGCCGTGATCCCACTGACAGATTCGGAGCACAAGCTGCTGCCCCTGCACTTTGCGGTGGACCCTGGGAAGGACTGGGAATGGGGGAAAGACGATAAGGACAACGCCCGGCTGGCCCAGTAAGCACCTGCCCTGCCTCCCCTCCCCTAGCCCCTGCCTTCCCCCACATCTATCCCCATCCCCCCGACAGCTGGAGGACAGGCTGGTGGGTGGGTTTCACTGGGTGTCTTCTCTCTCGCCAGCCTAATCCTGTCATTGGAAGCCAAGCTGAACCTTCTGCACAGCTACATGAACGTGACGTGGATCCGGATCCCCTCTGAGACCCGGGTGAGCCAGAACACGACCGCAGCGGCTGGGAGCCTCATCTCAAACACAGGGTTCTTGGGGGAGGCTGCACCAGGGACCCAAGCCCTGTGTCCCAGCCCTGCCTGGCCTCCTAGGCTCCGGCAGGACGAAGACCCAGTTCCCGATGCGTGTGCGCGCACAGGAGCATATGTGTCTGTATAGACACGCACGTTCCTGCTAGGGGGATGTTTTGTCCCCTGTTTTCTCCAGGAGAGGAATAAACACGCCTGCTCCGAAAACAAACCATGGGCAAGCCTCAACACAAACTATCTCTGCAGAGATCGGAACACCCTGTGCTGCTGCCCATGTGGAATTAATTATAAACTGGGTGCAGGGCCCTGGAAAAGCCAGGGAACAGATCTCTCCTCTGCTTCCAGATGCTAGTATCTAACTGATGTCCTGTCAGCTAAGCAGTGAATTCCCAAGGAAAGTGATCTGTTTCTTAAAAAATTGGAAAGCTTATAAATAATTGGTCATCCCCAGACCAATTATTCAGTTTATTTAGCCATGAAGTGGAACTGATGGGAAAGGCAGAGTCAGGACCCATTGCTCTCATACGTCGCCTTTACCTGTGTTCAATCTCAACAGAGCCGCCGAGGCAGGTGCAGATACCCCATTTCACTGAGGGCACAAATGCCCACAGCAGCCTCCCCTCCCCTCCCCACCCCACCCTGCTGTGGATGTACCGCCCTAGCACCTAGGAGGCGGGAAGGCTCCAGCCCTAGCAACAAGCAGTTCTTAGGCGGTGACCCAGCTCTGTGCTGCAGCGAGTAGGGCCCCCACCAGGCCTTGGTGACTCTGGGGCCCCGAGCAGACAGCGCTGGCAAGAGTCCTTCCAGCTCTCAGAACTTGGGTCGGAGCTCCGTGCTCCATCTCCCTCTCCCTGCAGACCCCTGAGCTTCCACCTTCTGAGTGAGACCTGCAGCTACTTCCAGACCCCAGACAGGATGGGAAGAGGAGGCAGGAACTCCCAGCTGGGAGTGGTGAGGGCTGGTTCCACCAGCCTTGCTCTCAGCAACCTGGTAGCAGGAGGTTCACCCCTCTCTTGGACCTGCTTTGTGAGCGGGAGCAAAAATAAAGTGGGGAGCAGTAGTCCTTCTCTTAGGCTTCTTCCCCAGAGTCAGGAAAGCCCAGCCTGTCAGGCATGGGCACCAGTTCCTGCCACACCTGGCTGCTGGTGTGAAGTCTTCACCCAGTGACATTCAGGCACCCTTCTCACCTCACCCAGGGAGGAGCCTTCGAGCGCACCTCCTTTCCCAGGTTCCCACCTTCCCAGGGACTGGTCCTGGGAAGACCTCACCCTTCTGGCTGCAGGGGGCCTCCTCCAGGGTCCCAGCAGAGATGCTTCCTTCCCACTCTCACCCCAACCCCACACCAGGAGCCTTTTCCAAGAATGGGAACGTCTTCCCTGTTGAGCCCAGGTCCCATTTCAAAATCCTTTCAGCTTAGCACTCCACAACACTTATCTGAGAAAGGAACCGTGGAGTGACTGGGCTTTGCTGAGTGGAGGGGATGTTGGTTTGTCTAAGACCCAAAGAATGAGGTTCTCAGGGCAAGGTCTCTGTCCCCTACCTGGACTGAACAGGAAAGACACCTTTGTAAGAGAGACACCTACAGGTGCAGGTGAAGCGTCTCCCTCACCGGGAGGCCTCTGTCTCTACAAGGAGGCCAGCCTGGGGCCTGGTCCCTCTGTGTCTGGTCAGATGGCAGCCTGGCCAGGGCTGGAAGGACACAGTCTGGGCAGAGGATTCTCTCTCAAGCGTGCAGAGGCTCTGGAGCTCAGAGGCAGGTGGGTACCCAGCCCAAAGGGCCCACCTCAGGGTTCCAGGCTATCAGCAACTGAAGTTCACCAACAAGGCCACTGCAATTGGGGCAGACAGGTGGAGGGCCCCAACAGAGCAGTGCAGAATAGGGGCAGGGGCAGGGTCTGTCTTCGTGGGTCCCGTGTGGGGACAACTCATCTCTGACCTCCCTCCTGACCCACCTTCCCTGTCTCGCCCCAGGCCCCTCTGGCGCAGCCAGAATCCCCAACAGCCTCTGTGGGGGAGGACGTGCAATCCTTGGCCGACTCCCTGGACTCGGACCGCGACTCAGTGTGCAGCAATTCCAACAGCAATAATGGCAAGAGCGGCAAGGACAAGGACAAAGAGAAGCAGCGCAAGGAGAAGGACAAGACCCGTGCGGACTCTGTGGCCAACAAGCTGGGCAGCTTCAGCAAGACGCTGGGTATCAAGCTGAAGAAAAACATGGGTGGCCTGGGCGGCCTGGTGCACGGCAAGATGAGCCGCGCCAACTCGGCCAACGGCAAGAACGGCGATGCGCCGGAGCGCACCAAGGACAAGAAGGCCAAGTCGCGCAAGGGCAGCAAAGAGGAATCGGGCGCATCTGCGAGCACGTCACCGTCGGAGAAGACCACTCCGTCGCCCACGGACAAGGCGGCGGGCACGTCGCCGGCGGACAAGGGTGGCGGGCCACGGGGCGACCCCTGGAAGTACAGCACGGACGTGAAGCTGAGCCTCAACATCCTGCGCGCCGCCATGCAGGGCGAGCGCAAGTTCATCTTCGCCGGCCTGCTGCTCACCAGCCACCGCCACCAGTTCCACGAGGAGATGATCGGCTACTATCTGACCAGCGCGCAGGAGCGGTTCAGCGCCGAGCAGGAACAGCGGCGCCGAGAAGCAGCCACGGCCGCTGCAGTTGCCGCCACGGCCAAGCGGCCTCAGCGCAGGCCCGAGGCGGAGGGCGCCCCCGGCTCCGAGCGCGCCTCTCCGGGCCCTCCGGCCGGGCCGCCCACGCAGCTGGTGCTCAAGTTCAAGGAGCGCCCGAGCCCTGGGCCTGTGGCGGGCACGCGGGCCACGCGGGCAGCGGCGGGCGGCGCGGCCTCCCCCGGCCCCGGCGGCGGCGGGGGCGCACGGCGGGCGGGCACCAGCGGACAGGCTCCGGGACGCAGCCCCCCGGCCCGCCAGAGCGTCATCCACGTGCAGACCGCAGGCACGCGGGACGAGACATGCGCTCCAGCCGTGGGCTCGCTGCGGCCGTGCGCCACGTACCCGCAGCAGAACCGCTCGCTGTCCTCGCAGAGCTACAGCCCCGCGCGTGCTGCCGCCCTGCGCACGGTCAACACGGTGGAGTCGCTGGCACGCGCCGTGCCCAGCGCCTTGGCGAGTGCGGCGGGGGCGGCCTGCGTGGCTGAGCCCAAGTCACAGACCTACACCAATGGCTTCGGAGCCACGCGCGACAGCCTGGAGTTTGCAGACGCCGATGCGCCCACCACGCGCTGGAACGGTGAGTGTGGCCGTGGCGGGCCGGGCCCGGCGCAGCGGCGCTGCCAGCGGGAGAACTGCGCCTTCTACGGGCGCGCGGAGACAGAGCACTTCTGTTCCTACTGCTACCGAGAGGAGCTGCGGCGGCGGCGCGAGGCGCGCGGGGCCCGGCCCTGAGCGCCCACCCGGCAGCTCGCCCAGGAAAGGACTGCTTTCCATTCTGTCGGTGTCTTTTTTTACGTGCCCTGGTCACCCGGAAGGCCGGCGACCCCTGTGTCAGTGCCGTGTACGTGTTTGGTCAAACGTTCCTACTGGTGCCTGAACCTACACTGACGCCACTCAGGTAGTAGACGGATAGGAAACAAGTCATACTGTCGGCAGTGGGTGTGCTAGCTAGCATCTGCCTCGTACCGTGGAAACTCATAGCCATTGCAAGAGTATTTTTGTTCCAAAATAAAGAAATTTGCAGCCCTTTGTTTTCAGAAGGGAGTGTTTTACATGCTTCCCCCACCCCCCCAATCCAGCAACTGACCTCTTCCATGCAGCGGTCACATGTGTGCGCTCGGTACCACCCAGGACTCAGAAGCAAAAGCGCTCGGCCCGGGACTGCCATGGCCCCTCTGCCGTGGGTGCCACCTGCTTCCCCTCCCACGTCCCCTGGAGGAGAGGAGGCACGTGGTCTCCCGCTGATGCTCAGTGGTCACAGAGGCCGGTTAGAAACATACATGGCACCATCGCATAAGCAAAGCCTCCTCCCACAGGCCCCCGGCTCGAGCAACACTCACTGCCATCCAAGCCGAGGGCACCGGTAGGATGGGCACCGGACAACCTACCTCGCAGGGCGCAGTGAGGTGTAGCAACCGCCCCTGGTGCCGGGATCTTTCCAAAGACACCTTGGGCCTAAAAAGCAAGGTTCTGAACTCACTACTTGGAGTTGCCCACATGTGAGCAAAGATGCCAGCCTACTCACACTTCTCCTTGGAAGACTCTTCCAACAGTGGACTGTCGCCAGAGGGCCCCCAGGAAGTGACCACCGGTGCCCCAGGAGAGAGAGGCCAGGAATTGACCCTTTGGTCACTGTGTAAGCCCCCACTAGGCTGCTTCGAAACCCGGCTGCACCTCCTTCCAAAGGGAAGGAAGCCTACCCCCCACCCCACCCACATTTATCCGGGTTCAGCAGATACAGGGGCACCACTCCCATTGGAGGGTCCCCCCTGCAGGCCAGGGATCACCCTGCCTGCGGCTCCATAACACATGGAGGGGCAGCCCCATCCCTGAGCAGTCCCTTTTTTTGGTGCCTCCTACATTTCTTGAGGAAAAAAAAAAAAAATGTGTCCTTAGCTACCCTGTTTTGCGCAGCAATATGCAGCCTCTTCTTTCCAAGATTACCTCTAGAGATCACCGTTCTTGGTCAAGGACACTGAGGAGTTAACCCTGCCTCGCTAAGAAGAGCTCTTGTTTCCAAGAAATATGGAGAAGATGGGGAACAGCCTCACTAGCAAAAGAATACTTTAAAACCTGTGAGAGCCTTAGAGGAGCTTCTAATAATCCTAACGCAGGAGACAGCGCCCAGCTTTGCTGTGCGTGCACCCTCAGGAAGTGAAGGAGGTAGACCATCTCTTCAGGGAGCCAGCTTCTTCTCCAGAAAGGATGTTTCCCCCTGGGACATAAAGAGCAGCAAAAAAAAAAAAAAAAAAAAAATTAATAATAATAATTATATATATATATATATATATGGGGAGGGGATTTTTTTTACTTGTTTGAAGAATTATAATAAACTAATTTGAGTATCTCCTGTGAGTAATTCCTTTTTGTTTTTTTTTAAATTATTCCACAGCATGTGGCATTTTTCAGTAACTTATGTTTTGCATAAGTAGTTCCTGAAATTAAGCAAAATTATTTATGAAGTAGAATCACTACGTAACTTTTTGGAAGTCTCACTTTTCATGCTGAACGGTACTTTCTACGTCTGGTAATGACTAACATCCTCATCCCTGATATTCGTGTTTCTTTTGTTACTCAGAACAAAAAAATATATATATATAGTTTGTTTGTGTTTTAATCTCTCATCAAGAGGGTCTGTGGCAGCTTTTGGGACTGCCACTTTGTATCGCACTTTGCCGCCCAAAGCTGCGAGGTCACTGAAGTGTTGCTTTGCGTATAGAGAGCTGTAGGCGCTGCTCTCTGCCGCCAGTCTTGGAAGGGCTGGAGCCGCCAAACCTGAAACGCTCCTGCCGAAGCCAGACCCATATGCACACAGTATCAAAGGGGCAGAAAGTGAATTCTTGCTTTTTTTCTTTTTTAATGTAAAAACAGCCAGCCAGAAATTTCCAAAACAGGGTGTGCAATTATTGTATCTCTCTCATGCTCTGCCACATTTGTTTTTTTTAAAAAAAGGTAAACTGAGAATAAAATCCACCTGTTGTTATAAGAGAGGAAAACCTTTCAAAGCAGGCATTATCATTTGTAGGTAGTAGCAAACCATGGTGACCTGGCCTATGGCCTTGAATTTCAAAGTCACCTCTGTTCCAACCCGGTCTTATAGGTGTGCCATAAATAAGGGCCTGAGATGCAGTCACTGGCCCGTCTGCCTTGTGGACGTGGCTGGCCCTGTGGGTCCCTCCAACCCGGTAGGCCTCTCCTACTCTGGATTCCTCCCACTTCATGGGAGGCCGCCACACTGGCTCCTCCCACCATGCTGGCTCCTCCCACCTCATGGGCTCCTCCCACCACACTGGCTCCTCCCACCACATGGAAGGCCCCTGACTTCCCAGCCAGGTCCTCAGTTGGCTCCACATACCAGGGCACCTCTGGATGTTGCTCCTGGCTGACATTCTAGGACTCAGTCCACTAATTTACCAAGAGCTGTTTCCTTTCGTGATAAGTCTGGGACCATCCTCCCTCGAACGCGTGCAAAAACATGAGAAAACTGGCTGCTATGTTAGAGTCACCAGTCCCATGCACCAATAGCCCACTCTTGTGGCTCAGAAATCCTCTGTAGACTGGTCCTTGGTTAGGTGTCTCCTGGACCAAATTAGTCATCAGGCTGGGCAGGAACTAATAGAAACTTGCATTGTTTATATTTGGGCCAAGAGGTCCCCTGATGTCCTTCTATGACTTGGGGACCTTTTGTGGAGTGGGGAAGGGGAAGTGGATTATGGGCAATGGGGAAAAGGAAGGAAACCAGTCCCAATTCTAGAAAGACCGTGAGCCTCACCTTCTGACACATCCTTCCCATCTGATCTGATCAAGCAGCCCTGTCCAGGAAGGTCGGATGCCTCCAAGTGACAGCAAGCCCCTGGAAGGATCTCAGACACTTCTAAACCTGAGTGGAGGTCACCCCCACTTCATAAAACACATGAAGTATTTCTCCTTCATATGCGTTACCTGGGTATATGCTTTTTAAAAATAATAGATTGTTAAAGAAAAGTGTTTTAAAGTATATACTGTGTAGATTTTATGCTACATTATGTTGAAATTTTACAAGCCAAGTATAAGTTTTACTATAGAAATTATTTTTATATTATTTTCAGAATATGCTGCAGAGCAGTATATGTGCCCTGACCTTGTCACAGAGTTGTCCCCTCGGAAAGGTGACTTTGGGTGGGAAAAGGCTCCTTTGCAAGTTCTTGGGGTTTAAATGCTTTTTGCTATTTATTCAGATCCCTTCAGAGAGCAGGAACATGTACATGTCTTTTCTTTTTTCATGGAAACCTTGATTTTTTTTTTTCTTTTGGTCATTCATGGGTTTTGGTACTACACCTTTCCTCATCAATGAATACTTTATATTCATCAAGTAACTGTGGACTTTTTCTTTCTGGGTAATACAGGAGGAATTCTGGAACTTTGGAGTGGATTCCCTTACAAAGTGGATGTTTTCCAAAGTGATTGAACTTATTAATTCTGGTAGCAACAACATGCCTCTCCACCCCTCCCCCCAAGGGACACACCTCTGGGTGTGAAAATCCTCAGTGTGGCACTTACTGTAGCTCTGGGGTGGGGCCTTGGGTACATAGCTCTCACCACTACCACCCCCCAAGCAGCCACAAGGTTATTTTGCAAACTACTTTACAAAAAGAAGCTTAACCAACCAAAATGCAGGGTGCAGCAAAAGTAGGTTTACAGTTGTTCATGTGGAATATAACACAATAATAAATAATAAAGAAGAGTAACCTCTATTTCACATACTCATAACTGTAAACCTACTTTTGCCGCTCCCCTGTATGTCTCTTATTATTAAAAAAATAAGGGCTGTGTACCTGTCAGTGGTGGGAAATTTGTATGAGACAGAAAAAAAGGTCCTGCCAAACCCACGTGTGTGAGTTCTCTCCTTGGTGTTTTGTGTTTACCAAAAGCCCATGGTGCAAGTGGACAGCAGCCACCACATGTGGGGTTTTTTTCTTTGGGACAGGATCCCTTCTTCCTCATTGCAGTGTGGACTCTTATAAATAAAGTTCCTCAAGTGTTCTTCCCTTTCTTCCTTTGAAATTCTTCTAATGAATTGAGAAGAAAATAGGTTCCCATGGCTGCGAGCTCCACCTTGTCAGAACTCAGCCCTCGGGCCTCAGAGGTGGCCTGCTCTGCTGTCACCGGGGGCAGGCACCCTGGGGACAGTGCCCAAAAGAGGTGACAGCACTCTTGGCACCAGGAAGCAGTTCCCTGACCCCAACTTTCCAAAAAGCCTTAAAGTAATGGCTCCCTGGAGACCTCTGAGTGCCACCTTGCCATTCAAACTCTCCTTTCTGCTTGAAGTGGCCGGTCCCCATGTGCTCTTTAGGGCAGTGAGGGACACAGCTTCATTCCTGGTTCATCCACGCCCTCCTTCTCCCCCTCCCCCATGCTGGTTCTGCTGGCACACAGCATTTTCAGAGCTGCATTGGCCTGGGGGTGGTTTAGGGAGGCTCATTCTGGCAGGCATGATGGTGAGGGTTCCCTATTCACCCCGAGAGGCCCCCCAGGCCTCACGGAGTGCCTCCAGGGTACAATCCACGGAAGATTTTCATGACAGCTCAAGCAGCATGCAAAATGCTCCGTTAGCAGGTACACAAGTGCTTCATTCCCCCCAAAACCAGCTCCTGCTCTACACCCAGCAGAGGAGAGAGGGGGAGACAGCCTGCTCGGACCCTTCAGGAACAACTGGATGTGTCATCAGCAGTGTGAACACATGTCACTCGACCAGGCTGGTCCCAGGAGCAGCACAGAAGCGTCCTTTCTGGACACGACCAGCAGTATTGCAGTTGCTGTTCATTGAGCAAAACAAATGTACTCAAATTGGCTTTCTTACTGTTTTATTCTTGTTTTTCTTAAAAAAAAAAAAAAAAAGAACAATAAAAGAATTTAAATGGCAAGGATTTAAATAGGCATTTCTTTAAAAAAAAACTTTTTCACCAATTTCTATTATGTATATATAAAACGATGCCCTTTGCTTATACTTTCTTTTAAAGACTATTTTTTAGAGAGAGGGGAAAGAAGGGAGAAAGAGAGGGAGAGAAACATCAGTCAGTTGCCTCCTGTACATGCCTTGACCTGGGATTGAACTGCAACCCAGGCACATGCCCCAACCAGGAATCGAATCAGCCACCCTTTGCTTTGCAAGTCAACTAAGCTACCCAGTCAGGGCTGAGAGTCTCTTTTAACTTTAGGTTGTAGGAAGGTGTTTACTTTGTTCCTTTGACCTTTGGGAGTCACTAACTGTTATCACTCTGTTCCCTTTCTTTTTCTTTTTTTTTAAGATTTTTTTTTATTATTATTTTTAGAGAGGAGGGAAGGGAGAGAGGCAGAGAAGGAGAGGAACATCAATATATGGTTACCTTTCACCTGCCTCCAACTACGGGCCTGGCTGGAGACCTGGCTTGCAACCTGGTTATGTGTCCTGGCTGGGGAATCAAACCAGAGACCTTTGGGTTTGCAGGCTGGCGCCTTATTCACTGTGCCACCAGCCAGGGCCTTTCTTTTTCTTTTATCAGTTCACTTGGCTTCATTTCCCCCACTTACTTGATTACTGTGAACCAAGAGGACCATTCAGGCAAAGGGGTCCTAAATCCAGAGCCCTTTTCCACTTGACCCAGCACAAATACTGCCCAAGATATGGCCCACTCTTAGAGGAGAAAGCCCTTGGGAGACCTGTCTCCGGTGGTTGTAAAGTATTAGAGCAATAAACCGGTGTTCGCAGTATATAGAATCGCTTCCATGTTGGAAAACTTCCAGTAATGACTACTGAACATTTTCTAGAAGAACTGTATTGTGTTTCTTTCATGCAAGGTTATTTCAAGTCCACATCACTCTGTCATCCATGGGACACAGCTTCTCTGTCACTCAACCCACAGGGAAACCGATGAAGTTAACATGTTTGTAAGCATTGGTTGGCCCAATTATTTGCCCACGCCTGTGTTCCTCGTAAAATCCCCTCTAAGAAAAGCTTTGTGGCCCAGAGGAAGCGGTTTCTAACAAGCATCCAACCACAGTAATTTTTTTAACTGTTTTTCCAATCAGATGAGCTATAAACTCATTCTCCACCTTCCTTATTTGGGAGAGAAGCCTCTCTCTTTTTTAAAATGGTTACAGTGTTTTTTATCTGAGCAAAACAGTAGGATTTTTCTTAGCATGTATTTGCCAGGGGCTGTGACATCACGTTGGGTGGCAGCCGGGATCTCAGAAGATGCATGGATTTTATCATGGATTTTTACTTCTGCAGGTTATTCTGCAGAGGAAACACATGTGTCTCTGATGGAACATAAGAACTTGTCTCCAGTAGGTGATGTGACCATGATTTGGTCACTTGCTGGGCACTGGGGACGAAGGCCTTGGCGGTGACCTCCCACCATGTGTGGTGCCCTGCATTGAGCATGTGCTAAGCATGGTGGAGTTCAATCCATGCAACGACTTTGTAGACATCAAGGGCCCCATTGTGTAGATGAGAAAAGTCAAGTTTGGGGAGGCAAGTGGTGAAACCAAAGTTTTAGCTCCAGCTTGCTGGACATTGGGGCATGTGCTTCCAGCTGCAGGGGCAGGAGCTCGGAGCCTGGTGGAGGGTCATCTGCACCTCATTGGTGGCACTCGGGGTAAGTGAGCCTGACTGGGACTTGACACAGTCCTGGTTGCAGTGTGAAAGCCCACCTGCACATCTGGCCTGATGTTCTTCTGCCCTGGAAACTGAGGTGCTGTTCTTAGTTCTTTCGAGATGGACAGAGAATCCCACAGAAGATAGACACCTCCACCTGACACTTTGGAAGGTGCTTAAAAGACAGGATATGGTGGTGGCATCAGGAGAGAGTCTGGTGTGGGGGACTCACAACCCACAGAGGTCCCTCAGTGCCATAGATGAAATGAACACTTCCTCAGCAGCTTGTGCTGGGGAGTTGGAGGGGAAGGCTGACTAGTGTCTCGGGAGACAAAAACCCAGTTTGTCATTCTCCCAGAACTTTCATTGAAAGTGGTAAACTTAAAGGCATGTAGCTTGTCAATCAATGCTAAACAGTGCTAATTACAGGAAAATGGATATTGTTCAGGAATAACAGGTGAAAGGGCACTGAGATTTCACTCAGGTCAGGATATGCATTCAAATTTTTTAAATCTCTGCTGTTGATACAACATAGGATTAAGCAAGGTGAGAGAACAGGCCAGGCTTCAAAAAGGGGCTAAAGTATGTTCTCATGACCCAATTCCCACCAGGGCCCCCTGGCTATAGCATCATCGCACATATGCACGCAGCTTTCCTGGTTTTCCGGTCAGGTCTTACAGGCTTCACCTGGTCTTCATGGGACTCCAAGTCTCAACACTTTCCCAGGGGGACCCCGACAGTCTGGACCCTGAATAGCAATGGCCTTGACAACGTCCCCAGGTCCCAGGTTTATGTAAACTTGTAGCATATTCTGTAAACTAGGGGACCTGAAGAAAGGACCTCTACATTCCTCCCAAATCAAGGGATCTGTGTATCATTTAGGAAAACAGAAGTCACACCAGTTATCGTAACAGACAGGATTCATCTGCAGGTCTGGTTGGTCCAGTATTAGGAAATCACCAATCAGAGCAGAAAGGTCACAGGCAGGCATCACCTGAGGGAGGCGGGTGTGGGCCACATCAAGAGGGGTGTTAACGGCTCCCAGACCTCTTTCCTGAAGGATCTGAATCCTCCCAAGTCCCTGTCTCGGCTGCTCTAGTTCACCTTTATTCGGGGATAAGGAAATAATTAAAGTCACCCCCAAGGGTCCCCTGGATTGCATACTTTGACCCCTCGACCCCACGTGTAACAGCACCTCAAGTTTTTCCTGACAGCGAGGTTCAGTGGCCCAGCCAGTAGACTGAGAGGCCCAAGTGGAGACACTTCTTCCATGGGAACTAAGACCTGCAAACTTGATCACTCCCAGTCTCAGAGGATCACCATACTGGTGACAGGGACACACCTACCATGTCTCAGGTAGTGTGTTCCAGCTACCAACAGATGCCAGCAGGTGGCGCTTGCAGAGTCTAACTAGAAATGCCATCTGGGAGACAGAGCTCCCGGCCTGCCCACGGCTGTCGGCCTGCTGGCCCCCTTCCGAACCCTGCCCGAGGCTGTGCCCCATGCTGCCCAGCCAGCTGCTGCTGGGCCCACGGCCGCCGCAGAGAACTCCGCGTTCACGGTGCACTTGCCATGAAACCGGAGTTCTTCACCCAAAGCAACCCTGGGGACAGGGAGTCCAGGAATGATGGTTTGGGGCAGAGGTGTTGCAAGCAGGAAAAGCAAATTAGGATCCAGAATACATCCACCCCAAATGGGAAGATGGCTTCCCTGGATCACAAAAGAGGCCCAATGTGACAGCCAACCACCGGGGTCCCCAGAATGAACCACCACGAGGCTCCTTAAGCATGTCTGCTGCTGGAGGTCACTCAGGCTCAGCCTCAGCGGTCTCCAGGCTGGCCTCAGGGGCATGAAATCCATGTGGGTGTGCTTACCTACAGCCCCCATGCCTACAGCCAGAGTGTCTTTGTCCTGGGGCCCGTTAGGCAAACAGCGGGATGACATCACACAACAGGCCACCTGTCCTTAGGTTCTCCACAGCCTCCACTGCATGGGGTACATTTAAGGTAGGTAAACATAGGACCCAAGCTCCACATACCTCCTCACCAATCTCTGAATCCTATTCTTTCTAAGTACTGGACTGTTCCATCCTGTTCTTTGTCCTGGCCACATGTCAGTGTGGGTCAGGATTCCTCAACAATGGCATTCATGACATCTGAGGCCAAACAACTCTTTGATAGGAACCACCGTGTGTGGGGTGTAAGATGTTTGCAGCATCCCTAACTGGCCTCCTCACACTATGTGTAACACATGTAACAGTCAAAAATGGCTCCAGACATCATGAGATGTCCCCAAGCAGGGGTGGGGGTGGGGTGGGGGTTATGCCCTATTAAGAATCATGAGTATTGCCCTGGCTGGTTGGCTCACTTGGCTGGAGTATTGTCCCACAAAGTGAAAAGTCACAGGTTCGATTCCCATTTGGCCACGTGCCTGGGTTTCAGGCCAGGTTCCCAGCTGGGGACGTGCAAGAGACAACCGATCAATGTTTCTCTGTTTCTCTCTCTCTCTCTGTTTCTCTCTCTCTCTCTCTCTCTCTCTCTCTCTCCCTCCCTTCCCCTGTCTTGTAGTTGAGCCCTGGTTGCTGTCCGCGGATCCGTGGGACGGATTTGCCCCAACCAGTCAGCTGAACAGCCTGGCTGTGACCACTAACCTCCAGCCTCCACCCTCCGTGGAGGACCAGCTGTGCAGGGGCGGGTGGTGGTGCTCTGACGTGGTCTGTAGCTGTCCACTGGGGGCGTGGGCCCTGTGGTTCCTGGGCGACGTGGACCAAGGTCAGCCCCCACGTGTGTTCACGCCCCTGCCTGAGCCGTGAGGCCATCTGAGGTGGTGGCTGCTTGCGCTGGGCTTGGAGGCCCCCAGGTGAAGCCAAGCTGTGCATCTCGGCTGGTGGCTGCTAGAGCGGGGCCTGGGGCTCACCAGGCAGCTGCTGCTTGTTTGATAGGATTTAGGAGGTGGACAAGCAGGAGCCAAGACCAATCATTCACGCGGAAGGGCAGCGTGGGCGGGCCCGGAAGCTGGTGGGCGGAGCCTCTGGAGATCTCAGAGGCGCGTCAAATAGCGTTAACCCGGTTGATGGAGGCTGAGGTATGGCACCAGCTTTCCAGGTCGTGCCTGCGTGCGTGTGTGCGTATGTGCGTGTGTAGAGAGGGGGCTTAGAAAAGAGACCATGGCCTCTGCTCATCTTGACGCCAGACACTTCAGCCTCTTCCCTGTGCACCACTGGCGCCTTTCCAGCTGCTACCCCCAGGCCGGAGCTCAGAGGGAGCGCGTCTGAGCAGGTGAGTCCGTGTGTGGGTTTTTTAAGGGGAACTTCTTGGGGCTCCAGCAGTTTCTTCCACCGACTGGATCCTCACTGGTTTTTGCAGTCAGAAATTTGGAGGACTTACCTCTCTGGCACTGGAACCTGGGGCTGGGACTCCTGGCTCCTGCAATATCCCTCCCGAATTTTTATCCACCACACGTGGCTGAGGAACCAGCTTGTTCCGCACCTGCGCCCCTCCTACCCATCTCGATGGATGTGGTTTCTTGAATTCTGTAGTTGTTGGACTTCCATTCAACCCCATCTCTGACAGTTCTCTCTGATGGTGGTTCTGTATTTTAGTTGTGATTTTGAAGTGGATGTGCATGGAGGCGAGCCTTGTCTAACTATTCCACAGTCTTGCCCAGTGCCCTGAAATTTTCCGTTGACTCCCCAGCAGCTTCACCGGTGCAGTCAGCCCTGTTTAACTGTAGGTTTTCTTCCACACTAGCATCTCACTCAGAATGGTGCGAGCAGCACAATGATGCCAGTGGGGTCTAGTGATGTGTTCTGGGGTCTGCCACCTCTTACAAGGCAGATGGCTAGAAAGTAGGCAGGACCTTGAGGCCAGGGCTAGGTGTGCTGTGGGCACTCCCAGACACAAGCAGGCTGTGTCTGGTGGCCAATGCACATTGACACAGAGACCCAAAGCCACTTGTCAGCATAAAGATGCTACATCTAGAAGGGTGGGGCCAGTGCTGAGTGAGGTTCACCATGACCCTGGCCTTTCTCCAGCATGGGTCTGTGTCCCCCGCTGGACAGACAGGCAGGGGCATGGAGAACACCAGGAGCCACCTTCCTGAGACCACTCAAGGGCTTGATAGCTCCACTAATCTCTGTAGTTCATTACCTTTAAATTACAATGCAATTTTATTCCACTTCCTACCAAAACAACCTCACACCAAGGCAGGAGAGCTTCCATGGGGACTCTTAACAGTGGCCTGGTGACAGTCTTCCAGTGATTCATTAGAAACTGGGGAAGTGACCAGGGGACAAGCCCTCAGGACTCCTGTTCCCATGAGTCACTGTACTATTTTTGAGTTCCATAAATTAGTGACAACTCAGAGTACCTGGAATCATCAAAGTATTCCTGTCCCCCACTGGTGATGTGGGATTACACATTTGTCAGAACAGGTCTCCTCATCCTAGGTACCATCACCCTTAGAAAAGCCACAAGCCCTTCATGGGGAGCTTGGAGGTGACTCCACAAGGACACCTGGCTTACATGGAGCCAATGCGCTCCGCACCTGTGAAGTGGCTCAGATCTGCAAGTTCCACAGGTGGGTGGGACCCTACAGTGTGGCTACTTAAGTAAGGAATTGTGCCTTCAAACCTGGAGTGTGCTTTTTAATAAAATTAATTGTATTGAGGTATATTTTATGTGCAGCAAGAGGCACACGTATAAAAAGTATAGTTGGGTGAGTTCTTTTTTAATCCTCACCTGAGAATATGTTTATTGACTGTAGAGAGAAAGAGAAACATTGAGTCAGAAACATCGATGGTTGTTGTCTCCTGTATGTGCCCTGACTGGGGAGCATTCCCACTGGGAATCAAACCTGCAACCTTTGTGTGTGTGTGTGTGTGTGTGTGTGTGTGTGTGCATGGGATGACAGTCTGACCAACTGAGCCACCCCGCCAGGGCCGAATACATTTTAACAAATATACTCCCTGGTCACCACCACTATGACCCAGGCATACCCACCACAGGATCCAGAGGTTAGAAACTCTTGAGAAAGGAGACCTCTTGGTGCCAGATCAAAAGGACTTTGTATGGACTAGGGGAATTTGAGTGCTGTGGAGGCTGGCACCCTGAGAGCAGCACCCCACTGTGGTCCATCCCGCACCCATGGCTGGGGGCCGTACCTCAATCCACTGTTTCCTCTTCCCCATCTGGAAGCTGATGCCTGCCCAGTCCCCCTGTCTGCGCCGTGCAGCCTGCGAGGCTGGATCTAGAGGAGGCCATACACTCAGGGCATGAAGCATACAGGTACTAAAGTTAACAAAACCACATCTGGGGATGTGCAGTGATGTGCTTGGCTCGCCTGCTATAAAAAGGGTTTACTACTTTTGTAGGACTTGTGGCCGTTCCTAGGGTCCTTGGGATGCGTTTAAGCTGTAAGTGATTATTAAGTCCCATCTAATGATAAGAACATTCAGAGGGTACTTTCTTTTCCTCAGATTGGAGGTTTTATTGTTTTTATTATTATTTTTTAATCCTCATCTGAAGATATGTTTATTAATGAGACAGACAGATAGACAGACACCTACGTAAGGAACATCAATCACTCAACTCCCATATACTCCCTGACTGGGTATCGAACCGTCAAACATTTGGTGTACCGGTTGACACTCCAACCAGCTGAGCCCTCCAGCCAGGGAATTTGTGGAAGGCTTTTACCTGATTTTTTTCTCATTCGATATATTTTAAGCCACTAAACAAAAGATGCTAAGGGTCATGAACCATATGAATCATACTGACTAAAGGGGCCCTAACATTCCCTGTGAAGTTTCTTCTAAGTCTGTTGATTTATGATTTTTAAAATTCTACAGTAATGATGGCAATCATTCTGCCCTTCACACCCAATCCAATTCAAGACCTCATGTGGGGTGTGTGTGTGTGTGTTAGTGTTAGCTTCCTGGGGTGGAGGGAAGAAACACCACTTGTCCGGGGAGGGGCAGACCAGGTGAGGCTGCATTGGGGTCAAGGTCAGTCAAGGTCAACCAAGTGCTGCCTCCTGGTGGTCAGGCTGCCACACTGGGTTTGAGGATGCTGGAATGGGGTGCTTGTGGGAGTAGGGGCTGGCAGACAGTGTAGGTACTGTCCCTTTTAAGCCCCTCTCTCCTTAGATGTCAAGAGTGTCAGAAAATCCACTGTTGTGGATTTAATTCTTTCAGACCTGATAAGTTGATTCTGTAGTTCTAGGTTTTCTGCGTGGCCTGAAATCTGCATCCAACAGCCATTAAACCACAAGGTTGGGCTTAACACTGTTTTCATTATAAAATAAAGCCCAGAGTCTTTGCCACCAGCATGCTGTTTGGAGGAACCCCCAATCCATACATTTCCCTGCTGAAAAATGGAGAATGATACCAAGTACATCAATTTCAAAAACAAGTTTTTCTTTTTTTCTTTTAAGATTTTATTATTTTCAGAGAGAGGGGGAGGGAGAGAGGCAGAGAGGGAGAGAGACATCAGTGTATGGTTGCCTTTCACCTGCCTCCAGCTACAGACCTGGCTGGAGACCTGGCTTGCAACCTGGTTATGTGCCCTGGCTGGGAATCGAACCAGCGAATGTTGGGTTTGCAGGCCAGAGCCTTATCCACTGTGTCATCAGCCAGGGCTGGAAAAACAAGTTTTTGTTAAAAAAAAAAAAAAATCAACCCTATTAGTTATATTTTGGGGTTTTTTGGTACTATTTTTTAAAAATTCTTTTCTGGGTGGCACCTCACTGCCCCCATCAGGGGTATTCCTGCCAAACAGAACTAAGGCTCAGGCTTGGGCCTCATCCTGCAAAGCAAAATGTCACTGGTTCCATTCCGTCAGGGCAACATGCCTGGGTTGCCTGTTCAATCAATCGATGTTTCTCTCCCTGTCTTTCTCCCTCCCTTTCCCTCTCTAAAAATACATACATACATACATACAAAAAAAAATTTTAAGAGAGAGAAGTGAAATAGATATAACCAAGAACCTCTGGAGGAAAAGGCTTAAAAAGTGATTTTCGTGGCCTCAAGGTTAGGACCTATTTGAGAATTTTTTTGTTTGAAGGCGTATCTCCATCCTCCTTCCCACCAAAGTCAGAAAGTCAGAGTCCTTTCCCACTTGGTTAATGCTCCTGGTGACTTCCTGCCATGGGCACCGTGACTCTGGGGGCCGCTGGCAGGTGCTTTGTTGGGAACCCCCGCCGTAAGCATGGGGCCACCAGCAGACCTTGGATGCCGACAAGATGGACAGTGAAAGGCAGAGAGAGAGGAGGGGACAGGGACCCTTGGGGAAAACCTGGCTGTGATTGGGAGCGCGGTTGGTGGGCCCCCTCAAAAAGCTTTAGGATAAGTTACAATGCTCTTTTGTCCTTCCCTTCAGGATTGGACTGAATGTTTGTGCCCCCTAAATTCTTATGTTGAGACCCTGCCCCCAATGGGATGGAATTAGGAGGAGACCTTCTCTCTCTCTCTCTCTCTCCCCTCCCCAACCCTAGACTGGGTTTGCCTCCCAGAGTTGGTAGCCACAACTGAAGCTAAGGAATAATTTTTCTGAGCAATATGGTTGGTACATTTTGGGGCCATGAGGTGACAGAGTGTCTTAGAGCTGGGCATGTGCCCATCTGGGGGATGGGCCTTGTTCTGTGGACACCTGTGCCCTCAGCAATGGGGTGGGACATGGGGTTTCACCATGCCTTCAGAATTTGGGTATAATGAGGGTAAAAGAAGGAAATCCATAATACTTTGTGGTTATAGAAGAGTGATCTGTGAGCCATATCTACATTCAGTTTTGTATCAAAATAGACCACTTCCCATCCCAGTCTTCAAGAAATATTTATAAACATCGATTACATATGTGGACTGCAGAGAAAACCTCAGTAAATACCAGAAAGCAGAAAAGTTCTAAAACCTCAATGCAATAAATGTTCAAGTTAATAATGACAGTTTCACTTTTATAAAGTCTCTGTGTGGAAACTGTACCTCAATTTAAAAAAAGAAACCTGACCACTTGAGACTTGAACATCACTCTCCTAAATAAATGTCAGGTCACAGAGGAAATTGACACTGCAATGACACAGGCAGGCGTGAGGAGCAAGGTGCCCAGCAAATGTAGGGGACACAGTCACACTACTTAATTACTAAGTAGGAGGATAGGACGGGATAGACATGAAATAAGTCATCAGTGTGGGAAGTAAGAAAAATAAATGAAATATATGGATGGTGCTTTAAAAGACACACATGAGGATAAAAGCAAAAGTAAATGAAGTAGCCCTAGCCAGTAGCTCAGTTTAGAGCATCGTCCCGATACGCCAAGGTTATGGGTTCGATCCCCGGTCAGGGCACATACAGGAACCCACCAATGAATGCAGCAGTAAGTGGAACAACAAATGGATGTTTCTCTCTCTCTCCCTCTCTCTTTAAAAAGCAATCAATCAATCCATAAAATGTAAATGAAATAGAAGAGAAAAATATCAGTTCTCAATACATAAAATTAAGGCCTATTCTATAGAGACTCCTCCTCCCCAGTGAACTTCCCTCCCAGATGCTGACAGCGGCTGAGCTTCTCTGAGGCTTGGCTCTTCCTCCACTTGAGGTTGCATGTAAATTAGACCCTGGTGACAGGGCCCTGGAGTCCCTGGTACCCACTTGTCCCTAAATGAGCCCTCCGTCTGATTTAACTGCTGAGTCATTTGGGGTGACTTGGACTGCATCCTTTTCTCACTGTGCACCTTGGTCTCTTGATCCCAGATCCCTCCAGGGCACAGAATGACCCAACACACCGTGGTCCTGCGGGCGGGGTGGGCAGTGCCGGGTCCAGCTGGCCCTGGGGCCCTGCCCAGAGAAAGGTCAATGGGCAGCAAGTGTCTGCAAAACAGCACTCCCTGCTGAGCCCCCTCGGAATTGCAGATTCGTGGGCAAAATAAATGTCATTGTTAAGCCACTGGGTTTGGAGCGGTTTGCTACATAGTGACCTGGAAGGTGACCTAAGGATAAAACTGAAGACCAGCAAGTCTAAATCCCCCGCTGTGGTGTGTATAAGTGCCTTTCACTGATGTGTGTTACACTTGGACACAAAAGGGGTTGTTAGGATAGTAATTTATATCCCTGGGGTTGTTGTCAGGATAGAGACCTTGTGTAACGCTGTTGGAAGGTGCCCTGCAATTAGCAGGTGCTTCGGCACTGACCAGCCTGGCCCGGGGCCCGTGCAGGACAGGCCGGACACTGGCCACCCTGCAGCCACTGCAGAGATGCCCACAGCCGCGGCCCAGACCAACCCGAGCACTAGTGTGCTGATGTCCTTGCGTCTTCTTTCATTCGTGCATCTCTAAAAAAAACAAGTGAAGGTCCTTTGCTATCTGGTCTCCAACTGACTTCCAAGTTTGAAAATAGGTTCTGAGCAAAGGTGAAGTCAGAGGTCAGAGAGCTAAGGAACGTGTGTGGAGCAGGGCTTGGGGTCCCTCGGCTGACCTGCAGGCACCACCCTCCCTGGAAGGTCACTGTGATGTCATGCTCGCTGTGACTTGAGCTTTCCTATTGCTCCACGGGGTAGTTCCCATTCCCAGCTCCCTGGACAGCGAGGGGACAGTGGAGTCAGTGCGGCCCACACCCTCATGCTGCCTGTTGGGTAGCGAGCGGCATCTCTCACTGGAGGGAGGACTTCGTGGGCAGGGGAGCTTCGGGCTCCCCAACAAAGCAGGGGGCAGACAGACAGGGAGAGTGTCTTGGTCCTACATGAGTCGCCCAGGGCATAAAGCATCGAGTTCTGCTAAAACTGGGTTGTATGTGATGCAAGTCTCTGGGCATCGTGCGGGGCCAGGGTGGGCCCCAGACCTGCCCCCCACAAGGCCCCAGTCGGTTGGGAGGCAGAGAGGCCACAAGTGGTTCCGAAATGAAGTCAGAGTCCAGCTAGTGAGCCTAGTCTGGGGTTCTGAGGATGGGCAAGGAGCTCTCTTGAGCCCAGATAGAGGGACTGGCATCGCTACCCTGGTGCACGGGGGACCAAGGCCCCACCGGGGGACAGGACCACAGAGGTGCAAAACAACAAAAGTCCAGAAGAGGGACTCCTGGAGGAAGCTCAGTTTGATTAGATTTGAAGGATAAGAGAAAGGTGGGCAAGTTAGCCCACAGCCGCCATCAACACCCTGTCTCAAATTAGCACCAACATCCGCCAGCCTGGGGATATTTGGTACCGAAGGCAAGCAGGGGCGTGGAGCCCAGGGGACTGAGGGGGCGAGCAGGCCTGATTTTGCCAGGCTGTGTCGTCGGGGCGGGGGAGGCCACCAGCTGCCCAAATCCTACAGTCAGAGCCCAGCAGAGGCTGTTTTCCCCACACACGCAGTCTACACCAGATCTGGGCGCCTCAGGGAAGCCATCGGCCACCCGGGCTGTTTCTTTGGAGGCCTTTCACCTGGCCATCGTGGCAGGGAGGAGAGGGCCTGAAGAATCACCAGCTGGAACATGCCCCACCCCCTAACCTCTGAACATGACAGGTGACTCTTATGATCACAGGGCACTGCCGGAACCAGGTATGTGGCCCCACTAAGAGAACCCAGAGGTGGCCTCTCCCACGGACCTGGAAGGAGGGGAGCCAGCAGGGGACGGTCCTAGGAGTCTCCAGCCCAAAGGGCCTGAACCCCTGCCCTGCCCTGCCCTACCCAGTGCCTGCTCTGCCCACAGTCAGATTTGGCAGGAGGCTGGCTTGTTGCCCAAGGCCTCACCCAGCCACCTGTCAACTAACTGCAGAGTCACACAACCTCTGATTGGTTCGAAGTTACGTTAAGGAAGTTCGGGGTGAATCCACCCCATCCCTGTGAGGTCCCCGTTAGAAACCCTTGCCCTGGGGAGGCCAGCAGAGGGTTGAGCATGGGAGGGGACTGTGGGGACTTGCAGCTGTCTACCCAGCTTCCCCTTTCCTCCACCGTCGCAGGACAGGGCGCATGACTGGGGCTGGCTGAGCTCTGCCTCCTGGACACCTGCAGGGGTCCTGCAGGTCTGGGCTTACAGCAAGCAAAAGGCTGGGCCCGTCAGAGCAGCTTCAGGGAACTTCAGGACTTTGTCCTGAGCTCTCTGCCCTGAAAGGGTGTCTACACTTGGAGCTGTTGCCTGGCTGGGTGGCTCAGTTGGTTGAACCATCATCGTCCAGTAGACCAAAAGGTCATGGGTTCGATTCCCAGTCAGGGCACATACTCCTGTCAGGGTGCAAACTGGGCAATGTTTCTCCTCACGTTGATGTTCCTCTCCCTCCCTTCTCCTCTGTCTAAAATCAGTGAGCATGTTCTCAGCTGAGTATAAAAGAACAATGACAAACTCAAAGCTGTTGATGGTCAGCTTGCAACATGTAAGGGAGCTGGCCCAGAAAGAAGTCAGAAAGGGGGAAACAGAATAGAATTATGGGGGTGGGGGGACAGGGAGAAGAGGGAGAGAAAGAAAGAGAGAGATTAAGAGATTAACCATGGATATAATTCGAATCCCTAAATCCAGCTATGCCTGAAGCTAGCCACCCAGCCTCACAGCCAGTATTTTTTCACTTTCTCTTTAAGCTTGTCCAAATTGCATGTTCAAGCAATGACAAATGAAACACTCTAGAGTGATCCAATTACTAAATGGCTTTTGGCTGCGAACCCAGCACAGAATTCTTCTAAGCAGGGCTGTACCACCAAGGCCCCTCCTTCAGGGGAGCCTTGAGGGGCCCTGTTCCCTCAGGCCGGTGAGTTAGTGGCCCAGGCAGATTCTCCAGGCTCCGTGTGACAGCAGCAAAGACAGGCCTTCCTGGGGGAGCTATGACCACTTCCCTCTCCTGCCCAACCTTCCTCTTTCCCTTGAGTCTCATGTCTTGTGGTTCCAGGGTTCAGGGTGTGACAAAAATGAGGCGGCCCCACGACTGCTAGGGGTGCAGGGTGTGCAGGGCTCAGCTGCGACTTCCCCATACACAGTGCCTAGTGATCCCAGCAGGGCCGGGGAGCTGGTGGGGGCCAGCGTGTGGGGGCAGAGACCTTCTGCAACGAGCTTAGGTGGAAGGGGGTTTCCTAGAAGGTCCCATGAGATCACTTCGCCCACAGGAGGGTTTGTGGTCCCCAGGGTGTGGGCTTCTCTCTCCAGGACGTTGCTCCTTTGTCTGGCCCGTTCTTTCCATTCTTTCCCTTCTGTTCTCTGCACACAGGCTCTGCTGCCTCATGATCCGTCCCAGCCACAGCCCGCCTCTGCCCCCAGCACCCCCACCCCCACCAGCCCCTGCAGTCTTCAGGCTGAAAGGACCAAGGGGGGCGAGGGAAGGGGGCCAGATAACTCCAGGATGCCCATGTGATGTGCAGAGCTTGCTTATACGAAAAACACTTGTTGCTTACGTGAAAGTCAAACATAACAGGCATCCTGTGTTTTTATTTCCCGGACCTCACTGCACTAGGGGAGAGGAAGCCCGGCAAGGGGAAGGGCTGAAGTGGAAAGGGGGATCCCAGGGCGTGCCTCGTGCTGGCTCTTTCCTCAGGTGCACCCCTGCCTGCCCCCCTCCCCAGACACATGGGCTCTGAGCAGCTCTAAGGATAGCAGCACCCCTCCCCCATTGGGGGGACTGTAAATGGCTGCAGGGGACCCTTGGCCAGGCACCCCAAGATTTTGTCTCACCCCTGCCAGGCAGGGGTGGGGGGCACTAAGCTGCAGGATGTGTCTCTAACCCGGTCTAGTGATTGTCTTTCCACAAGAGACAATCACATCTCACCCTTGCCGCACTCCACGTGAGGGTCCCGAGGAAGACCAGGTCCCTGGAAAGCAGGGCTGGTGACCCCCAGAGTGGCTGAGCTGGGCTGGCAGCCAGCACGCCTGCCCCCACCTCCACCACAGGAGGCCGGCCTGCAGCAGCCCTGGACCTCTGTTCCCTATCTGCTCAGAGTGACCTGCAGCATAGTGACTATCAGAAAGGGCTCCTCGGGCTTTCCCAGATGGGGGACATTGCCACCGGGCATGAAGTACAGGGACCCTTTGCTAAAGCAGGCAGCACAGCCCTGGGCCCAGCCTCTGCGCAGCATGCGGCCCGCACCCCCTGCCCGGGGCCCCACCTTCCCCATCTCTCCCATCAGCTGCACCCCAGGTGCACCCAGCGCAGCAGGGGAGGGGCCATCAGACCTGAAGTCCCTGTGTGAATTACACACAAGTGTCTGTGCACCTCCTGCCACACCAGGGGTCGAAATAAACTCCATCCCCCGAGCTGTGGCGTGAGTCAGCCTTGCACCCATTATCCTTGCAGTCATGTGCACGGCCTCGAGTTTCTCCTCCCTGGCCCCAAACCACTGCACCCCTTGACAAACCCCAGAGTCCAGGGTAGGTAGCTCTCACAAGCACTGTGGGCTCGGCGGGTTGGGGAGCAGGCACAGAGGCCCATGACCGGCTCCTGGGACCCCCCACCCCACCCCACTCCTCCATTTTCAGAGTTGGCCCAACCTTGGATTGCGTCCAGGAACTTGCAGGCACAGGCTCAGCTTTGGGGGAGACAGGTAGAAAGTGGGAACTTGTCCCTCGTGGAGCGTGTCATAGGCAGACATGTTTGTAGCATACATCTCTAGGTGTATACACATCCACAGAAAATCTGAATGTGTCACATGTGGGGTGGATGTGTCATGTGTAGCATGAGTGGTTTTTATAAACGTTTTCTCTGTTATAGATGTACATGTACATGTGTATACACATGAACATACTTACAGGGTGCCCACGATCAATTGGCAGTAACTTTGTATCCTTGTTTCACATGCTTCTTATTAATGCTGAAAAACTATGTTTCTAAGGTTATGATTTAACATTGTTTCAGATATAAAGTGTTAAATTCTGAGAGCAATTGTCATGTCGAAGGAATACCATGTTAGAGGAACCATAGTTTCTGGACTATGAAACTATGGCAAACTGCTAAGGAAATTGCGGACTTTAATAACATCCCTTTACGTACAACTTACAACATGAAGAAGGTGTATGATGCTGATCCTGATGTTGCCACACCAACAAGGAAAACGCATTAAGGTATCCTAGGATCGCACAAGTCCAGATATTGTACACAGAGTCCAGGAGATCGTCAATGAAGATCCAGGGTGTTTACCTTGACATTTTGGGAGAAGTAGGTACACTGTGGATGAGGCAAGTCACAAATGGACATCAGTTTCCCTTCCAACAAGATGGTGCACCAGCACATAATGCCAAAAAGGTTCAAGAATTTCTTAGTGTCATTGTTCCTGAATTCTGGTCAAAGGAAATCTGTCCACCTAGTTCACCTGATGCAAATCCTTTAGGCTGTTATGTATGCAGCATTTGTGAGAGAGAAGTTAATAAACAACCTCATTCCAATAAAAAGGCTGTTAAAGCTAAGATTGAAAACACGATGATGTCCATGGCTAAAGAAAAGTTCATTAAAGCGTGCTCAAGATTTCGAGGTTGAATTGAGTCTATTACTGCAGCAAATGGAGACTTTTATGAACAATTAAAAAGTAATGACCATGTTTATGTATTTACATATAAGAATAAATTTATTTCAAAATATAACACTTTTGCGGTATGTTGTTTATTTTACCAAAATTTTGCCAATTGATTACGTGCACCCTGTATATACAAATATGTGTGGAATTGGCATGCAAATTGTTTCATCTGTGAGTCACTGCCAAAAAAGATTGAGAAACCCTCTTGTACTCTGTTTACCTAAAGGGAAAGAAAAACTAGCAGGCCAAAGGTCCCCCGGCTTCTCAGGAAACAGACTGGGAAAGTGGAGGATGGAGGTGTGTCCTGGTCTGCCACCAGCGCTGGAAGACATGTGGTCACACTGCCTGTGATGTCCAGGAAAGAGCTGGGACTTGGGGGACAGGGGACCTTGGCAAGTCCCTGATCCTTCACACCCCGTATCTGCCTCCTGCTCCTCTCGAGGCTGTTTTGAGATTAACCTGATAGTCAGCTGTGAAAAGGGTCCTCCTAATCAGGTTCCTAAGGAGACTTTCTTTTCCAATCTCACAGCCAGCGCGGGCCAGGGAAAACCCAGGTCATCCCGAATCTTTTTGGAATCACAAAGATTCTCCTTGAGCCTCCAACCCCCAAAGAAACAAAACAGAAAAAAAAACTTAAAAGAAGCAACAACACACAGGCTGAACCGCCCACTCCCTGAGGGCGCGTAAGATACACACAGGAAGGAAGTGGCCTGGTGATTCAAAGAGGCAGCGCCCAGAGGTCTCCAGGAAGAGGAATATTTTCCAGCAAGTCTGCCCTGGCTGTGGTTTTCAACAAGATCTCAGACAGAGCTCTGCCAGCCTCCCCGACCCGGACCCGGACTTGTCCTGTCTGCTGTCTAGACGCAACAGAGAGAGGGTGGCCAACGGGCAGGAAGACGCCCAGCAGGCCCCCTGCTGGGTGGTGTTTGGGTTGGAACCGGGCCGCCAGGCTAACGCTCCCACCGGTCCTCATGGAAGAGCCGTGGTCCCCGCAGGCACGTGGGAGCGGCTACCCAGTCTGCCGGGGAGAAACGGACTGGAGAGGCCTGACTTCATGTGTTCCAGCTGCTGACTCACCAGCAAACCTGTTTCTGATTTCTGCTCCTAACCAGCCGCCTGCCCTGGCGGGTCCAGCTCGATGGAACCAGGGCAGCTCTGAGCCTGTCAGTCCCTAACTCAAAAGTACCCTCCATGCTGCCACCCCTGATGGCTTACCCACAGGACCCAGCTCTGAACCCGCCACCTGCTGCCAACAGCCTCTCCGACCCCTTCAACCCCCCAGGTACAGTGGAGCCCCCTGTGTGCACCTTACATGGTCTGTGCCGTTTGCTTCCTGCCCTTCCTCCCTGTCCTCGGGCCAAGTCCAGCCTGACCCCAGACCGGAGCTCAACACCATGTCCTCTGTGCGCCTTCCCCGCCTCTCCCACCTCTCCCACACTGTCACTCACCCGGCACTTTACCATGTCAGCCGGGACTTGTCCAGGTGTGTGAGTCTGACTCTCCGTGAGTCCTGCCCCTGTCTGCACAATGGCTATAATCAGAGTTGCCGGACGAGACAAGAATGGATCCAAACACCGTTCCACTGGCTCCAGCAGTGTCTTGGCCACTTGGCCCCCTGCTCAGCAGTTCTGTCTCTGAAGTAAGACCAGCTGGTTCCCCCTCTCTGATCTTCCCTCTGCCAGTGGAATCTTCCCTGTGTACAGCAGGTGCGCCACAAAGGAATGTGAGGGCTGTGGCTCCGGCTGGCCAATGGCACCCCCACCTAAGGGTCAGCCAGGGACCTGCCTGGGAATGATGTGTCATCGTTCCCCCAATCACACAGATGCTGGGACATCAGTGGTGTTGGTCCTTCAACGAAGCCCAGGGAGGGCTGCATCCTGACCCGGGCTGCTTCTGCCTGGAGCAGGGCAGGGAGTGGCCAAGGGCAGGCACGGCAGGTGGGGCCAGAAGCTTTTCTCTTCCACTTGCCAAGGCCAGAGAGAGACGGGGACAAGAGGCCCCTGCCATGGCCCTGCCTTGTGCTCAGGCAGAGGGACACCCCATGAGGACAACAGTGTCACCTTGGCATGGGGTGACCAGGCCTCCTTGTGGTCTAAGAAAACTGGTGGCCAAGACACATTGATCTAAGGAGAGAAGGGTCAGAAACACATTTTGGGACCTGTCGCATGTCCTGGAAGCCAGGTGAACAGTAGGATGTCAGGTGAGGGCAAGGACGGACTGTGATTTCTGGGATATGAATGGGGTGATCTCTGCAGCTGCCCCTCATGGCCTAAGGGCAGATGGGGATGCTGGGAGAATATAGGAGGCTCCCCAAGTTCAGGAGATAGAGCTGGGGGACCAGGGAGACCAAGGCGACTAAAGCTTTCAGGACAGAGGCCAAAAGAGAGACTGCCAAGGGACAGCCATGGAGACCTGCCAAGGATCACCCCACAGGCACAGAGCCATGCTGATGCCCACACAGGGTTCCCACCAGCTGGACCAGAGACCCCTCATTCCCTGGGTGTCGGGTAGAGGACTTAGCAGTTACCCTAGACTCCTAGGTCTCCACCACCACAGCTCCAAACCTCCCTGACAAATGAGAAAAGCAAGACCTATTCTGGCCGGGTGGCTCAGTTGGTTGGAGCATCATCCCGTACACCAAAGGGTTATAGGTTCGATTCCCAGTTAGAGCACACGCCTAAATTGTGAGTGCAGTTAATGATCAGGGCACATATGGGAAGCAATCAACCAATTTTCTCTCACATCAATGTTTCTCGCTCTAAAAAAATAAAATAAAATAAACCTATCCTCAGATGAGAATTAAAAAGAAAAAACAAGACCTTCCTCTGCTCAAAAGACTTCTAAGTCCCTTAATTGCATTTAGAAATCAGCTCAAGAGTACATATTTATAAGCTGAAAAAAATACCAAGTGTCCCACATGGTCAAATTCCCAATACCTGGCATCCAGTGAAAATAACCTTGTACATGAAGCAGCAGGGAGACACGTCCCTAGTGAGGACTGGATCTGGTCCAGCTGGCCAGCATGGGGCCCTGTCTGCTGGGGAAGCACTAACGAGCCAGCCGTGGTCAGTGGTCAGCAAGGGAAGCACCAACTGCCAGCACCCAAGGTCCCCACAGGAACACAAGGACCAGGGGGCAAGAGGAGAGAGAGCTGATAAAATACAGAAAAGAAGTAGGAAAAAATGTCTCAACTCCATGCCCTCCTCCAATGATTATCTCTTTTATTGATTTGACAGAGAGAAACATCTATTTGTTTTTCTACTTATTCATGCATTCATTGCTTAATTCTTGTACGTTCCCTGGCCAGGGATTGAACCTGCAACCTTGGTGTAGGGGGACAAAGCTCCAACCAACTGGGCTACCCAGCCAGAATCTTCTTCAGCTTATTGACATGGACTCTCTGAATAGCAGATTCCCTAGTACTGAGTCCTCTGCACATTCCTGGTCTAGAATGACTTCTCACTTCAAGGCTGACTTTGTGCCACAGCTTGGGGACATCATTATTTCCCTTTGCCCCAATATCCAGTTTCTTGTGGTCTAAGTATATCCTCAAAATAAGAAGCCCATGGGAGGTTAACCTGTAAAATCCTTTTTCATATTAAAAAAAAAATTAAAAAAAAAATTCTTCACATTGGAGTCCAGAGAATTTTCCCTTATACCTGAAGGGAGTCTATTTCCTCTAGCACACTGTGGCCACCTGGGAGGGTGCTTCCCTCTCCAGGCAGCCCTCAGGATTTCCTCCCTTTTTTCTTAAATACGCAGGCCACAGTGTCCAGGTGTTAATCCTTTATCAATCATCTTTTTAAATAACTTGGGATTTTTCTTTCTTTCCTTTCAACATTTACATCTTTTTTTTTTTAGATTTTATTAATTATTTTTAGAGAGAGGAGTAGGGAGAGAGGCAGAGAGAGGGAGAGACAGCAATATATGGTTGCCTTTCACCTGCCTCCAGCTATAGACCTGGCTGGAGACCTGGCTTGCAACCTGGTTATGTGCCCAGGCTGGAAATCAAACCAGCGACTTTTGGGTTTGCAGGTCAGCGCTTTATCCACTGTGCCACCAGCCGGGGATGAGATATTTTCATTTAAAAAATTTCCCCCACCCCATTTTTTTAAAAAATAATTTTCTTTTCTTTTCTTTCTTTTATTTATTTATTTTTTTAATTATTTATTATTTCCAGAGAGAGAGGAAGGGAGAGAGGCAGAGAGGGAGAGAAATATCAATGTATGGTTGCCTTTCACCACGGACCTGGCTGGAGACCTGGCTTGCAACCCGGTTATGTGCCCTGGCTGGGAATCGAACCAGCGACCTTTGGGTTCGCAGGCTGGCACCTTACCCACTGTGTTACCAGCCAGGGCCAATTTTAAGTTGGGGGAGGTTCCCCCCACCCCATCATTTATTTCCCACAGCGATCAACTGAACAATATCCTCCCCACCCCACCCCGTGAATGGAACTGATGAATAGTTGATTTTATCTGGAAAGGGGAACTTTGCTGATACAATTAAGGTAAGGATCCTAACGGGTTTCCCTGGGTTGTCCCAGTATTGTCATAGCAGGCAGCGGGGTCAAAGTCAGAGAACGGGGTGTGACTGCTGAAGCTGTGGGAGAGAGCAAAATGATGGTGGGAACATGGGTCATAGCCAGATAGAGGCTTGAAGATGCTGGCAGCTGGCCTTGAAAATGGGGGAAAGGGCCACTAGCCAAGGAATGCAGGTGGCCTCTAGAGTCCAGAAAGAACAAGGATGTAGTCTTATCCAGAGCCACCAGGGGGCGCCTGCCCTGCTGACACCTAGCTGAGACCTCTGACCTCCAGATAATCATTCTGTGTTGTTATAAGTCACTGAGATTGTTTCCTCTGTAGCCATAGTGACCAGTACATGTACCTTCCATTTCCCCCCCTCTTATTTCTCCGAATGACACATTTGGACACACTGGGCTGAGGCTGCCCATATTTCCTCTCATGTCCTTTGTCCTTATGGGAGGTTTCTTTGACTGTATTTTCCAATCCTTTCCTGAATTTTTTTTATTGACAACTACATTTTACTCTCTATGACCTTATTTTTATTCCCTGATTTTCCCTTTTTCTAGCTTCCCATTCCTGTTTTATGAACTCAATCCCTCCCCAAATGTCTCTGAGATGTTCATCATGACTTTTAGCGTCTCCTTGTTGCCTGTATGATCTACATCTTCCCAGGACAGCTGTCTCTTTGGTTCAGCTGGGTTCTCTGCGGCAGCACGGACTTTTCCTTGGTTGCCTGTTTACACATTCAAATGAAAGACAAGACCGACGGCTGTGGACAGCTGGCAAGGGCTCGCCCTGCGGTTCCCGGGCCTGTTTACTCAGCAGGCCTTGCCCTTTCCTGGGAAGACTGACTTGGGTCCTACACACAGGGTGACTCAGAAGAACTGGCAGCCTGCTCTAGAGGGTGCCCGGCCTCCTCCTTTCACAAAAAGAGCCAACTAATGAGGGCTTTACTCAGGTGGGTCACTTCCAAATGCAAACACAGCACTGCTGGCCTCATGGTGGAGCTGAGCAGAGTGCCCACCTGCTGTTCTGTGGACAATCTGCCCGTCAGCCCCAACCCCTAGCTAGTAAAGGCCTTGACCTTCTCCTGTTCTCAAGCTTCAGAATGAGAGCTAACAGCACCTCCCCCCTTCCAAGTGCTCAGGGAAGCTGACACTTCTGCACACGTACTGGGCTGCAGTCTCCTCTGCCTCGGTTTCTAAACCAAGATGATCATACCTGGCTTTCATTTCTGGAAGCCCATACATGTCACCTGTGCCCACCTGTACCCCCATGCTGTTTCTGGGTCTGCTTAGGATTTTGCTGTCTTGCAATCTCCAGGGGGTGTGGAGAGGGAGGGAAGCAAAGGGATATTCGCTCTGCCCTCTAACCACCTGGCTGGGACTACCCCAGTATGGCTGGAAGTCCCAGACACAGTCGTCACCAGTCATGTAGCATGTCTGTATGTAGAGTTCTCTTCCCTGCCAAGGCCAGGGTCATCCCACCGGTGAACTGCCCTTAGCTCAGCTACGGTGCTCCAATCCAATGAGATTACTCATAACAATGGGCTAACTTTCCATGTGAGAACCATAACTGATGGCATATCAGCTAGGATTGGCTTTGGCTGTGGGTAAAAGATACCCAAAATCAATAGTGACTTAAACAGGGCAGCAGTGAGAGGACGAAGTCCAGGTCGTCTAGGGAAGCTAGGGCATCTCGGGGCTCAGGATCCATCCATGCTGTGCTCTGCAGTGTATGGTTTCCATTCCCAAGATCACCTGATGGCCCAAGATGGCAGCTCTGGCTCCAGACATCAAGACCACATTCCAGCCCTGGCTAGGCAGCTCATTTAGTTACAGTATCATTCCAATATGCCAAGGATATAGGTTTGATCCCCCGTCAGGATGCATGGAAGAAGCAACTGATGGCTGTTTCTTTCTTGGATCAATGTTGTTCTTCCTTTCTCTCTTTCCCTCCCTTCCTTTCTAAAGTCAATAAGTATGTCCTCAGGTGAAGATAAAAAAGAGAGAGAGATAAAAAAGACAGACAACTCACCCCTTCCACCATGTGAGGATTCCAGGAGAGGTCTGTAACCCAGAAAATAGTCCTTATCAGACCATGCTGGCACCTTGATCTCAGACTTCCAGCTCCCGGGACTGTGAGAAATAAATTACTGTTGTTTATGAGCCTGTTTTGTTATAGCAGCCAGAACAGATGAAGACATCCTTTCTGGGCCAGGAAGGCCTGCACACGTTTTCTCAGTCTGAAGACGAGAATTATAGGACCAGGGTTCATGTTCCATTATTTGCCAGATACTCGGTTTCATTGCAGTCTTTCCTATTTTTTAAAATTGGTTTGAGAGAGAGAGAATGGGGGAGGGGGAGAGAAACATCAGTCCTGGCACATGGTCCCCCTGGGAGACAGCTCTGACTCAGACCACACTGCCCTACAGGATTTGCAGCACCGTTGGGCCCAGTCTGGGAATAGAGGGGGCAGGTCTGGGCCTGGACCGAGAGCAGTGGGTGTCCTGGAAGCCCCAGGCCTAGCACCTACATGGGTGGGAGGGGATTATCTGGTGGTTTGGCATGGGTGACCCCAGAAAATGTTGGGTGCCAATAACCTGCCAGGTGAGTTTTTCCCATCTCCTCAGGAGGTACGGGGCTGAGGGGTCCCTTCTGTTTCCAAAGAGGACCCAGCACCCCTTGGAGAGACTCTGTGTTTGGTGGCGGTCCAGGTGCTTGGTGTGACCTCTCCAACTGGCGTCGCCCCTGGGACCCTTTGGTGTACAGGATGACGCTGCAACCCACTGATCAACCCAGCCAGGGCTATAACTTCCTTAGTGAAAGGTTTTAAAACCAGCCCTGTTCCTTGTTCTGTGCTTCTAGTTAACACACCTTTGAAACACCAGAATAATCTCTTTTTCTAGGCCCCTTAAAGGCATAAACACCCTCAAAGGAGCGCAAAGGTGAACTACCCTACACCTTATGTTCTCCCTCTGTAGTCCCAAATGCATAAAAGAAACCTCAAAACTATCCTTCTCCAAGGCATCTGAGGTCTGGCTCCCTCACATGTCGTCAGTTGGCTCAGATTTATTCTTATAAAAGTTCTCTCCTGGTTTAGAAGTTCTTACTCCACATCCCGCAGCTGAGGGAGGATGCTTCCCAGGGAGCTCCAGGGCTTCCCGCCCCACCCCAGGCCCAGGGTGCTTTGTAGGAAAACCTGCCCAGGCAAAGGCCTCATCCCAGAGATCCTGCAAATGACTGGGTAGCCCTCCCAGACGTGAGTGCAGCAGGCCCCTTATTAGGCTAATTACCGGCTTCTCCGCCCACTGATACTGTATACCACACCAGATCAACTCTGGGTTGGCCCAGAGAGTGGCTCCAAGGTGCTGTTTTCCTTGGGAGGGGTGTGTGGGGGATTGACAGAAGCTATGGGGTGGGGGACCCCTTAAAGAACAGAGGAGCCTGCAGACCCCACACCAGCCCCCAAACTGCCCCTCCCCACCCACTCATCTGTAAAGTTCATCCTCCACATGATACCCTAGGAACTGCCGGTCCCTAGGCTTGATGACAGTAACAATAATGTTACTAATCAAACTGCCTTCGCCCTGTACACAAATCAGCTCATTTCCTTGAAACAAACCTATCCCCTTTTCACAAGTAGGGGAACTGAGGTCTGGGGATATTAAGCGACTTGCTAGCTAGTGTACCAAGAAGCAGCCTCAGGCCCGAAAGAGGAACCAGGCCGTGGAACTTGCCAGAACAGACAAGCTTGTGGGAGGTGGTGTACCTGAAAGCCCTAGTTAGGCCCCCTTCCTGAGGGCTGGGCCCCTGAAGGCTCCTAAACAGCTGGGACTTTCAGGTGGCAGCCTGTGTGACCAGTCGCATGCGTGCATGACAGGGTAGGGGAGAGAAGAGGGGAAAGGGAAAGGTAGGCATGCCCCTGAGAGGGAGTGTGTGCTGGGTTCCCCATCTCGAGGTTTTTAAAGGTGGGGAGTTGAAGGGAGGTGTTAGGGGAGGATCTCAGCAGACTGGCCGTCAGCTTTACGTTGATGCGCCAAAATGAGCTCCATTCCCCTGGCTTCGCCGACCTTGAGTGAGGTTGGCACAGATGACACTCACTGGATTTCTGTTATCTAGCTCCCTGAGTAGGTGATTTATGCTGTTTACCTTCCAGTTCTGGAGAAATGTAAATCATTGACTTTCATGTCCTTGGTCAGGGAAGTAGAATTTTGTGATTTACTAGATGGCTGTTTAACTGTCTCACTTTCCCTATTCCACTTGTTCTGGCTCAGTTGTGGGGTCCCCTATCCCCTACAGCTGGCTGTCACAGTGGGGTGCCCAGACCTGTTCTCCAAGAAACTACCATTGCCTGCCTGGGTGCCCTGCCTCATCAGTGTTGATGGGACACACTTTCATGGCTCAATTTGGTCACTGCCCAGCGGAGGGAGGCTGTTCACTGGGTCTCCTGCCAGCCTGCATGTCGGACCAGAGTTATAAGGGGTACCGCAGCCTGTGGGGGCTGCTTCACCCTATTCCCCGCATCCCAGGTGCACCCAACCAGGAGAGAGCCCTGGCCTGGTGGCCTGGTTGGCACGTCCTCCTGTACACCAAAGGGTTTCAGGTTCGACCCCTGGTCAGGGAGCAAGCCTAGGTTATGGGTTCGATCCCCAGTCGGGATCAGGGTACATATGAAAGGCAATGGATCTCTCTCTCTCTCTCTCGATCTCTCTCTCTCTCTCTCTCATCAATAAAAATGTATCCTCAGTGAGGATTTAATAAATAAATAAATAAATAATTAATTAAAAAAAAAAAGAGAAACAGCTTTAGGGTGCACTGTTAAGTTTAAAAAATAAAAAAAAGGTTAACATGCCAAATAGTACATATAAGATGCTACTAGTTGTGCAAGAAAGTAGGGGATTGTAAAACATTTATATATATATATATATATGTGTGTGTGTGTGTGTGTGTGTGTATATATATATATATATATATATGTCTTATTTTTTGCAAAGAGGAGTCCTGTGGGTATAGGCCAGCCATGGGGATAGCAGAAGGAAGGACCATTTATCTGGGCTCACTTTTTCCTATAATAGCTTTATTGTGATATAATTTATACATCATCCAATTTACCCATCAGATGATGCTCTGATGGTGGATTTGGCTGGGCGAGGTGGCTGGGCCCAGTGGGGGCCCTGGGGGGCCCTGGTGGAGGTGCCACGCACAGCAGGAGCCCTGAGCCTGCCTGCCGCTCCATCTCCGTCTGTCTGGGTGATTACCATCACTGCCCCGGGAGGGCATTTTTCTAGCATATAAATTGTGTGCCTGTGTGTGTGCATGTCCCAGAGTGGATTCAACAGGGTAATCTCGAAATCAGAGGGCTGAAAGACATTGCGGGTGGGGTGGGGTGGGGGGTGGGGGTTAGAAACGCAGACCAGCAGCAGCCAGGAGTGCTTGACCCGCGCTGAGCACAGAAGCCCACGGGGGGTATGGGGCGTCCTGCGGTGCCCAGGGCAGGGAAGTGGGTGTACAGAGCAAGGGGATGGGGGTGCTTCGGAGGGGCTGCTCCGCTGGGTCGGCCGTGGGCGTGGGCGCTGCGGCGGCGGGGGACTCGGGCGTGGGAGAGCCCTGTGCGCAGCGCAGGCGGTGTCCGCTCGCGGGAGTGCGGACTCGGTCTCGGGGCAGCTCAGCCTCGTGGGCGTCTCCCCAGCGCCGGGCGAGGTCTGGTTTGCAGGGAGTGGCCAGATGTGAGCGCCTGGGCCTCAGCGAACCCCCTACTCGCCCACCCCGCCCTGCTGTCCCACGTGCTACTGTCTCATGCTGGTCAGCCCGCTCAGGGATCTCGAGCCTCCCAGGTTTCTACAGAAAACCCCTCATGGGGAGCAGCTCATGAATTCCTGGAATTTACTGGAGCCTTGAAAAGTGAAGGGGCCTCCCAGCCTGGCCACTCCGCCCTCCCTCCCACGCCTTCTCTCACGCCCTCTCAGATTGTCCTTACGACCCCCTCACAGCCTGGGCAGTGCAGTGCCCCACAGCTCCACCCCAAAGCACCCCGCACAGCAGCCCCCTCTTCTCCCTGCACAGCCCTGTCCATAGTTCCCCCAGCAATTCCCCACAGCCTCACCCGCAGCCCTGCCAGTAGTCTCACAGCCCCACCCATAGTCCCCTCACAGTGCCCCCACAATCCTTCCCAGTTTCTCTAAGCCCCACCCACAGCCTCCCACAATCCTTCCGTTTCTCTAAGCCCCACCCATAGCCTCAAGCTCCACCCACAGCCTCTCTAAGCCCCACCTATAGCCTCAAGCCCCACCCACAGCCTCTCTAAGCCCCTCCCACACCCTGCCCAAGGCCTTGACCTGTTACAACTAACTCCTGTGTCACTCCCCAGTCCCTCAGAGATCCCGCCATACACATCTCTCACAAACCCCCACAGTCCCCACAGCCTTCTACCTGGTAGAGAAGGCTCCTGTGGTTGAGAGCCCTGCATCTGTTCCTGCAGCCTGGCAAGGGTCAGGACTCGGTGCTTCCTGCTGAGGGGCGGGTGTAGGTGCCACATGGGGACAGAGATCCAGCAAAGGCGGGAAGACTGAGGGTAGGCTGGGTCGTACCTGATGCAGGAGATTGGAGGAAAGAAGCCCATTCCAGCCCAGGGGGCAGAACAGGAGAAAAGAGGAAAGAGTAACACCAGGGTAACCTAGAAGGACAGAAAAGTACGAAAGAAAAGACTCAGTGAGTCTACCCTCAACTAATCGGAAACAAAAAAGGAGAGAATGTGGAGGGAGCAAAATTAGTAACAGAATGTGAGAAGAGAACATTTCCAGTCTTAAAGAGATAGGTGGAAGGGTCCCTAGATGAAGGAACAATAACCTGCCCGTAGAAATATTCCTCCGAGCCCTGGCTGGGTGGCTTAGGTTGGCACACCTTTCATTTACCAAAAGGTTGAGGATTCGATCCTCCTGGGTGTGGTGTGTGGAGGGAAGGGCACACTACTGGTAGATGTTTCTTTCTGTTAAAAAACTCAATTAAAAAAATCAATAAAATGTATCCTCGGTTGAGGATTTATAAGAAGGAAATATCTGCATGAACCTGCTGGACGGCAGGGGGTGAAAAAAGGTGAAAAACTTTCAAAGACAGCAAAACAAAATGTTGGCTGCAGATGAGTGAGCAGCACAGGCAGCTGACCCTCGGAAAGTCATTTTGAACCTCGTTTTCTGAACTTGGCTGAAATGTCCATCAAATAAGGTTCAGGATAAAAATGTTTTTACACCTTCAAGGGCTGAAAAACATAGAGGCCACCCACACATCCTTTCTGGAACAGCGGTTTGAGGATGTATTCCACCAAAGTGAGAGAAAAATTAAGAGAAAGACGTGGCACTAGGACTATAGAGTGACCCTCGGGGAGCAAGTCAAGGGAGTTCCATGTGGCAGCTGTGTGAAGCCCCAGAGAACAAGCAGTTTGATTGGGTGGGGGTAGGGAGAGGGCTGGCAGGGAGTTTGGGGACAATACAGCGGTAAAATTGAGGTTATTCATTTGTTAACAAGAAGGAAGAAAGGCAAAGTGACAGAGAAAAACTGTATATAATAATATTTCAAATATAAAGCAAACCACAAGGAGACGATTTTCACCAATGATGAGGTGTTCACCCAATTGAACCTTGAGGCTAAGGCACATCTTCCTGGAGTGGCCGAGGTGAGGATGAGTGTCAGTCCACAGAGAAGGAAGTGTCCCCGAGCCCAGGGCCGAAGTGACATATAACTAGATGCTCAGAGCCCAGCCACAGCGGAGGCTCCCACCGCTCCATGGTCAGAGCCTACCTTTCCTCTAGAAGCTTCCAAGGGGACCCACAGGATAGTCCCCAAACATTGCCAGGTTGGGGCAGGTTAGAGGAACTGGGGTTAATTATTCACCCTCCGTATCAGAAAGTCAGTATATTTTGTCAAATGATCATAGATCACAAAACAGGAGGATGAACAAGGATGGGAGTTAAATTGAGGGTTGAGGGAGTAACCAAGATATTTAAAAACAGACATGGCAGAAGAGGGTCAGCCCTGGGGGTGGGGGGGGGCTCTGGTGAGGGTCAGGGCTAGGAGGGAGAGGAGAGAGACATTTTATGAGTAGATTTCTTGTAGTGTTATTTGACTTTCTCACCTTGTTCCCATGTATTGCTTAGATTTAAAATATTGTAAGTATTAAAAATGAAACCAAAGATGTACAATTCACTCCAAAGTCCTTGAACATTACAACTCTACATAAAGCAAAATAAACATATTTGGCTTTTTTACTTTGTAAAGCACTTTCTCTGGGCCTTTCTCATTTCCTTTTATAACCAGCACCAAATGTATACAAAGTGTCCTTCCCATACCGGGCACCAGAGCAGGTGACAGAGACCCATCAATAGTTTATTCTTCAGAGGCATTGCCCAATCCCCTTCCATTGGACCAGACTGGTTCTATTTCTCTTTAAAGATTTCATTTATTTATTTTTAAAGAGAGGGGAAGGGAAGGAGAAAAAGAGGGTGAGAAGCATCAGTATACAAGAGATACATCGATGGGTTGCCTCTCACATGCCCCTAACTGGGTGCTTGACCTGTGACCCAGGCATGGGCCCGGACTGGGAATCGAACCAGTGACCTTTTGATTTGCAGACCGACACTCAATCCATTGAGCCACACCAGCCAGGGCTGGACGAGTTCTATTTTTATTTTTTGTCCTTGCGTGAATTATGTCCCGGACAGCAGCCATGTTCTGGGTGTCAGGCGCCCTGACGACACCCCTATTTCAGGAGCACAGCTCTGCACACACAAGACAGCCCACAGCCATCTCAGCACGCTTCCAGCTGCCCAGATGGTTATGGGGGAGCCACATCTGTGGACTCTGTACAATAGTCAGACATTTCCCAGTTAGAGCAACTGCCCAAAAAGAAAAAGCCAAGCACACAGCTCCCATGCCCAAGGTACAGGTGAAGGCCGTGGGCCTCCGCTTTCCTGAGGGGGCTGTGTTCCTTTATGCTCCAGGCTCATGTGCCCAGCTGCCTGCTCTGGGGGCCCAGCACAGCTCTCAGCCCCCCGGAGGGAACTTAGGGTTAGAAAGAGCAGGAGACACACCAGAGATAGGGAGTATCTCTCCTGCTCAAAGCCAGCATCCAGCATCTATTTTTCACATGCAAGGCTGGACCAGTAAGTGGTGGCCCTTGGGTGGCTAGCGCGTGTGTGGATGGACACTCCTTTTAGCAGAAGCCTGTTGATTATGTGGACACGTGGATAGTCACTGGTACTCACCTGTTGCTCCGGGGAACGCATGCATGACCGCTCATTGTGACATGGGGAATGAACGACTGTGGTGCTGGGGACTGAGGTGGAGACGTGTTCTGTGCCCCACAGCACAGCCTCACCAGGAAGACCTATTGCTTGAGTATTTTCTTCCTCTTACGTTACATGGGGGTGGGGTCCCTTGGGGTCTCAGGAGCCCCCTGGTTCCAGAGAGGAGGCTCTCAGAATGCTAGGAACCCATAACCTCTTTCGAATCTCAGCAGTGACATCAGTCACCATTGCTTTTTTCTTTTTTCGTAAATATTTGAAAGCCTTTGGGCTCCTCTCAGCACACAACTGTTTTTGGACAGGAGCCCGGCTCACCTCGCTGCTGGCTGGGGTTCCTGAGCAATGCAGAAGGCACTGCGAGAGGCAGACAGTGGCTGCCCTGGGAAAAGACTCCAACCAGGTGTCTGAGCCCCTGGACATGGGTTTACAAATGTGTGCTTGTGGGCATGACAGCTCAGTGTGGGGTCGGGTGCCCTCTCCTCCTACCCTAGGGTGCGGACGACACCTTTATCAGCACCCATCTCTCAACAAGTGCAATGCCTCCTGTTGTTAGTACTAGTTCCCATTTCTGCATGGTCCTCAGAGTCCCTGGAAATGTAGGCAATCATGTTAGCAACACATCTGACCCCGATGCAGCCATGGGTGGCATCTGGCTGGGGGCTGATGCCACACTTTCTGTCTGAGTGTGGTGGGCAGGGGCCTCGGGCCAGACCCATCACCCGCTCCCTCCCAATACCTGTGGGCTTCCCAATGCCACACTGGACAAGCCCTGCTTTGGGGGGGTGGCCAGATTGCAGACTTAACTGGGCTCTGTTGTCTACACAAGCCTTTGGTGGCTGCCACAGAGTGTATTCTGGACTCTGGGCAGAGGGGTGAGGGGTGCAGGCATCTGGGTGAGGGACAAGAGTGGTCCTACTGACTTTCAAAGCCCCCAAGGTAGACCAGGGCTGAGGGCTGCTGCCCGGGAAAGTTTAGGTGTTTATTGGGGAGTTTTGGGCCAATCACAGCCTCCCCAAGCATCCATATTTTTCTCAGTGCTCTTGGGGGTGGGTTTGTAAGGTTAAGCATTCTGGGAGGGAAGGGAAGGGAAGGGGAATAGCTGAAACAGGCCTGGGAAAGTGGGCAGCCAGTCAGCCCTCACTCTGCAAAGATTCCAGGCTGGTTCTGACCTCCGGGCCTGTTACACACAACTGTGGGAGCTGGTCTATGGGTGGTCCCCGCCCCCCAAGGGTCTATCCAAGGCATTCCCTACAAAGGAATCAGCTCTGGCAAATACAATGAATCATAAATTTTATTTCAAAATGTAAACATCACTAAACATGCATACACATTAAAACAATCAAATGTACAATTCAGTTAATTTTGTTTTTCCTTTTGCATAGGACATCATTACAATATAGAATCTATGCCATACAAAATACATACAAAGTTTTATCCGAGCAAGCCAAGGCCAGGTTGGGAACTGTACAACTGTAATACTTCACTGTAGTGATCCAGGGAAGGTAACATGTGGCCTTTGGAAGTGTAATGTGGTGCTGGTTAGAAGACAGAAAAGAAAGGTCATATGGAACAGGAAACCGTGTGCTCTATGGAAATGGTCTTGGACCCTTGGAAGTTTGGCAAGTGATTCCAGACACTTCCTCCATGGCTCTGGATAGGGAAGGGGTCATTTGTGCAGTGGGTCTGGGGGCCGCTGAGACCCCCATGCATGCACCCAACACAACACACAAGCAATTCCTGGCCACTCGGGGGCCATAGCAAACCCCACACCCACAGTGCATAGTTCCTCAGGACAGTCCCATATCCACGCCGTTGAGCTCTGGGGTCCTTGGGACCTGGCACAGGGAGGCTCCTGGGTGAGCCAGGGAGCCAAGTCTCCCAGTCACACACCCAGAGGCAGGTACCCTGACCCAGGAATGGACACCACCCCCGACCCACCAGGTGTCTGAGCCATGCGGGGTGGTGGCCCCCTCCCTCCATGTGGAGGGTGGGCTGGGGAAGGATCCAGACACATCCAGCCCGGCCAGCGTGGTCTGGGTGGCAGAGATAGCCTTCAGGCAGGCATCCAGCTCTCTCAGCTGGCTTGCAAATGTGTGTGTGCTGTCATTGTGTCACTAGAAGACACCCCAAGCTGCGAGAGCAAGCTGCTCCTGTGCCCATGCCATGCCCCTTAGGTTCCCGGGTCCCAGGTCCTGTTCGTGTTTAGTAAGGTTTTGAAGCTTCATGAGGTGGGGAGAGGCTGGGCAGGGCCGGGTGGCCACAGCACAAGTCCCATATCACCACAGGGCGTTAGTAGAAACAGACAGTGGCCCCTCTCCCCTCATGGACCCAGGGCTCACACCTCCCGCCAAATCCAACTCTTCTAAACCAACCAGCGACTGAACAGTGGGTGGGGGAGGGCTGTCCCTGAACAGTGCTCGGGCATACATCCAGTAAGCTAGATTGCATGTCCAAATCCTGATGCAAAATTGTCTGGAAGGTGCCTGGGACAAATCTTTGAAAGCTGGCCTCTCAATCAGGGAACCATCCAAGGACCTGGCTCCTCCCGCGGCGGTGCCAGATTCACCAAGCCGTCAGCCCACACCCTCGTTTTCTTTGGGAAAACGGGGCCACCAAAATCGTGCATGGAACCTTTGGGTGGCAAAAGATGTGGGTGTCCTGCAAAGCACTTCTAACTGGTTGTGAGGTGACCCATACTTCTGACCTTTCCAACCTTCTAGCACTTTGGGTCTTTCGACTGAATGACTTTTCAAAAATGGGTTCAAACAAAATCAGCGCTGCCTGTCAGACATTAGGTAGCCTTGTAAACACAGCCAAACCAGAAGTCAGCAATAAGAGACTGCTATTGCTTTATGACCCTTTCCTGTGGAGCGGCACCTCTGCTCACTGGGGCCCTGAATGGCATCCCTGTGAGCGAGCGTGGGGACCCTGCATGGTCCACCTACCACCTGCTCTGGCAAGAAAGGAGGTGGGGTCTCCTGGACACACCGGCAGGGGGAGCAGAAGACGGGTCCGCCGCATTTCACTTTGGACCGCAGACCCAGCGGTCAGTGGCCTAGCTGACTACCCCCCATTCTGAACAACCCGTCACTGGTTTGAGCTGTGACAGGACATGGGGAGGGCTGGGGACCCCAGGGACACTGATGTTTGCACTGGGAGGCTGCACCATGGTGATTCCGGCACCTGCCTGGGTGTGTGGCCTCAGAATAAAGGATGGAGGTGGTGCACCCCAAGTGACATGGGTGGGGGTATGGCAGGGTGCAGGTGGGACACCTCGATAAGGCCACCACTGTCAGCTCCTGCATAGCACCCAATGGCAGAGGGCTCTGGACCCTTTGTGGAAGGGGCTGTGTCCGCTGTCTCCCCGATGGCTGTAGGTTCAGTGAGTATGTGGAGAATGGACAGCCATTCCCCTAATATGGCTGAGACAAAAAGGGACGTTCTCACTGGGGACACAAACCCCTGATGGCTGGGTTCAGGGTCACTTTGAGGCCCCTTTGGAAGGGAGCTCTCCCTCCACTCAGGCTTCTTTTTGAGCTCTCTGCCCCATGACCTGGAATTAGCCACACAAATACAGGTTTTCACTATGGTTTCCAGGAGTCCTATGGGTTCCTCAGTCACACTGAAGCCAGCAAGCATGGCCATAAACCTTCAAAATGAAAGACCCTGAAAGAGGCCCAGGCCAGGAAGACACTACATCTCGGAAGAAAATGCAGGCTGTCTCCAGAGGGTCTTCCTGCAAGGCTGGAATGAGGGGGCTCCCAGGTCAACCCCATCTCCGCTTGTACCCCCGTTTCCCTACAAGGAGAAGCCAGGGAGCGCCCCTGAACCTGGCCTGAGATTCATGGCTTTCCCTGTCACCCGCCCTTAGAGGGAGACAAATTTTCTTCAGAGCAGAGTGGGGGCAGCCTGCTGGCAGGCGCCCCAGGCCTGGGTGCCTGGCGGGATTCCCTCCCAGACGCCCCACCTCCTGGGCCAGGCCCACACCCTGCCATTAGACCAGAGCCACTTTGGGAATGAAGACACTCTCATTTGCCAAAAATAGTCAACGCCTGCATATTTCTGTTTTAAGGCAATGTTACCCTTCCATCCATCAGACGGAACAGCCCTGGGTCATTTAGAGGAAAAATTAAATTAAGTGCTCTCTTTGGAAACAGCAAATGCCCGCTTTCCCTCCCCCACCCCCCATCCCACCTCTAAAACAAACCAGCTCTTCTTTTATTCCAAGATGCCTGGGTTTAGAATCCTTGTCCCCTTCCTCTGTGCAGGTGGACGGGTCGGAAACCCTCCCTCCCGACGCCAGGACAGAACACCGGAGATGGCACGGAGCGCCCCCCCTGCCCACCCCGCCTTCGGGGACCTGTGGAGGGTAAGCGCACCAAAGGACTTTGGAATAAAATTCCTGATTCTGGAATGTGAGTTCCTGAGACATGAAATGTATTCAGAGTGTGGCTTTCTCGGCCCCACACAACTTTGGGAGGGACGTCCAGGGCCCTGCCAGGCCTCACTTTGGAACTGGACACGAAGACATTTCACCCCAAACCCTGGGGCATTTTTCTGTCCAGGCCCCGGCAAGGAGTCCACTTGTTCTTCCGGATCCATTGCAAGTGGGGCAGCCAGCTCTGCGCCCCGTCCAGAGTGGGGCCACCCCTGCTGCTCCACCCACCGCAAGAACGCTGCTGCCCAACCTGGTACCCACCACGCTACTCTGAAGCTACCACCACGCCACTGGCCAATCCCAGCTAACACACAGCAGTTACATACGAACCCCCAGCTGCTGCAGATGGCAGGCTGCCACCCTCATAGTCACAGTGGACAGAGGGCGCCCATCCAGTCTGGAGCTGGCCAGACACAGTGGGAGCACCGGCCAGGCCTGGGTGGCTAGGGTTCTCTGTGCTGCACCCCACCTGAGAGAGAGGGTAGGGTGGCGGCTGGGTGGCTACAACCAAGGCACTCTGGGCCCAGGAAGCCCACCTATGGCCCTCTGAGGTCCCAAGGGTCGTTCCTCCTCATCAAAATGGGGAGAGGTCTCTATAAGCTACCCCAAGCCCACCCCAGACCCATACCCCCAGCCAAACACACACGTACACACACGCACACACTGTCCTGGGGGCCTGTATTTACATGCCCCACGTCTGCAGAGGGCCTGGCCTCCCCAACCTGCCCAGGCTCACACACTGAGACCATCCAGGCCAGGGATCCGAGAGAAGGGGCCCGGCTCTCTGCTGCCCCGTCCAGCAGGAGCAGGCTGGCAGGGTGTGGGCTGAGAGGTCCCAGGCAGGACGGGACAAGCAGGAGGGGACAGGAGTCCGGGGGATGCAGAACTCCAAGACAAGGTGAAGGTTCGCTCATTCTGAGCTAGGGACACTGTGAGGGTGGTCCTGCAGCTTTCCAGCTGATGTCCCCTGTGGGGGAAACGATGCCCGGTCCCTAACCGCATGTCCCATGACACCTGCTTCACCACCGTCAGAAAGTCCCCGGTCACCACATTCCGGTGTCCTGCTACATACAGATGGGTCTCTGTGAGGCACCCAGCACAGCCACGTGCCCAGCCACACACACAGAGCCTCTGGCAAAGTGGCCAGACAATGCTACCCACCTGTTCCAACAAAGGTGTCCCGACAGCAGGTGCAGAGCAGGTAGGGAGAGCAGGAAGCTGGCTGTGCCAACAACACTTCGGGACATCTCTGTAGAACACCAGGATTCCCGGGTCCCCAGGGTCTTCTGCAGGGGCACCAAGGAGTGGGCATCCCTGCTCGAGGCACGTCTCTGGGGCAGGCTGAGGGCTGCCGGGTGGCCTCAGCGCTGTCACACTGGACGTTGATGGTGCAGTGGTCTCCCAACCAGGGCCTGCACCTCTGCTCCCAGCGCCCCAGGGAGAGGCCGGGGGCAGGGAGACTGTCCCCCTGGGGGTTGTGCTCCTTCGCCAGACTTGGCTTAAGGCACCCCTCTGACCCGTACGTCAGAGCCAGGCCAGCTGCTGGGGCAGAGGCTGGATGCTGGGCGGCAGCAGCCAGAGGGGCACGGGGTCCCCTGCTTGGGTACCTGCCCTGGGAGCACACGTCCATGACCGCATCCGCTCCCAAGTGACTGATGGACAAGCCCGCAGGCCCGACGCTGAGCTGCACGGGCACGGCTTTCCCTGCTGTGTCCTCAGAGTGTCCCCGTGCGAGCCCGGAAAGCTCCCGAGTGCAAATCCATGTAGGAGTAAGGCGGCAGGAAGGGGTGTCCTCACCGAGCTTGCGGACCGCGTCCATCCCTGAGAGCGGGTTTTCACACCGCTGACCCGCACCCTTGCGCGGGTGTCCGTTGTGCAACTCGTGGATGGTGTGTGTTTGTTGTTTTTGTTTTTGTTTTTTTTCAAAAAAATTTTTTTTTTTTTTTTTTTTTTTTACAAATTGAGTTTCACACCTGAGGTGAAGAAAATGGGGGAGGGGGTTGTGGTTGACTTCATCAAATTCGGCCTCTTTTTCTGATTACAAAAGGCTAAAACGGGGTCACGGAAGAAACGAGAGCATTACTCATGGCTGTAGTGGGGGAGGGGCCCGCGGGCGGCCAGCAGGGCGCAGGGTGGGGGCTGTGCTGCTGCGGGTGGGCGCGGCCGGGCTCAGGGCGAGCTGGCCGGGCTGATGGTGGGGCTGCTGGCGTCCGAGCGGCTGTAGTCGCTGAGCGAGCCGGTGCGCGAGCCCCCGCCGCGCCGCTGCAGCATCCCCGGGTGGAAGTTGGCGTGGCGGCGCGCGTGCTTGGTCAGGTGGTCGCTGCGCATGAAGCGCTTGTCGCAGATGGGGCAGCTGAACTTCTTCTCGCCCGTGTGGGTGCGGTAGTGACGCGCCAGCTCATCGGAGCGCGCGAACTTCTTGCTGCACTCCGGCCAGCTGCAGGCGAACGGCCTCTCACCTGCGGGCGACACAACACCAGCACCGCGTCAGCAGGGGTGCAGCCCTCGGGGGAGGGGCCCTGCCGACCGCCCACCCCACAAGGCGCGCTCCTCCACAGCCTGGCCGCCCCCACCCCGAGCTGCGCCCTCTCTCTTGGTGCCCCATGGCCTCCCGTGTGTGACAATCCATCAAGGTGCAGGGGTGCCGCCTGGGCCCTGCAGGGTACTCCGGGGATGGAAGCAGACCTCTACCAGGGTCTCACGGCCACCTCACAGGTACTGTGGCAACATGGCCCAAGGACCCTGGCAGTGGCCCCTCCAGTCTCGCAGGGCTTGCTGCCCCCAGCCTGCAGGGAGCCAGCAGGGACAAATAGAGGGCCCAGACACCTGGGAGAGTCCAACTGTCCCCCTCTGGCCCTGCGGGAACCACTCTCTGGGCCCTGCACCCCTGCAGGGGCTGGTGACAGATCATGGCACCCTCCTCAGCACCACGCCTCCCACCCAGCTGTAATATGTGGGCATCTGCTGTGGCGATTTCCAAGGCCTGATAGTCTGTGTCCAAGAGTCTGGTTTAGCTCAACAAGCTCCAACTAGTTTGCTGCTCCTGTTCACAGAGAAGTCCCCATAAGGCCCACTGGTGACAGCCAGCAGGACAGGAAACTGCACCAGGTTCCTGCAGACCCACGCAGGGTGACGGACAAGGGTGGCTGCCCCAAATACCCAATGAGAGAGGTAGCAATGGCCAGCTGTGGCCAATACCCCACCCCCTCCTTCCCATCCTCGCTCAGAGCAAGAGTCAGGCCTGCATTGACCCAGGCAAATTCTGAACCACAGAAAACAACACCAACCACCAGGGAAGAGCCAGCAGGGGTCTGGCACCCCAGAATGTAGCCTTCTGGCACTGGAGTGGCCTCGTAGCCACCCACCCCACATGTCCTTGAAGCTGGCCCACCTGTGCCCAGCAGAGGAAATCCACACCACCCACCCCAAATGAGCCATCAAACTTAAATATAAACAGACACCGAAGGACGGCCAGACGGCCAAAGAAAACCAGTGGCCTAAAAAGCAGAGGCCAAGAGCCGCAAAATCACCGGCTGCAGCGGAAGAAGAACAAAGCCAGCAAACAAAAGAGAAAACCAGCGTTCCTGGAGAAACAGCAGACAAAACTGGATGCATGAAGAAAACAGGAGACCATAAAAAGGAAGTCCAGCGAACAAAAAATAGGGCTTAGAAATTGAGAGTGTCTTTGCCTGAACTAAAAAATTCCATGGAAAAGCTGGAAATACACTCAAGAAAACATCCCAGAAGAGAAAGAACAGAAAAAGAGCTCTAGAAAATATGTCAACGTCCTGCTTGCCTAGTAATGCTGAAGCTGGGGGCTGTGTGTGGCTATATTTGCTGTCCTCATTGATTTTATGTTTAGGGGGAAGGGTGCATTGTGGGGGGCTGGTGGAAAGAAACAGGAAAGAAAACCATCATTTCCCAAACATTTGTGATAGTTACAAGCAGTAGAAGCTCAAAGTTCAATCCTGGGGGTGCACATCTAACAAAAGGCAGTAAATAAAAGAATTGAAAAAAAGGGAGGGGAGGAAAGGAAATTACTAAAGAAACAACAGAACAGTATCTGGCAGATTTGAAAAAAAAAGACAAAGGAGGCAGGGGATTCCCTGAGATGGGCAGGGCGGTGAGTGAGGCTCCTGCTTGGAGAGTGTCTGCAAGTGTCAGTCGGGGCACTGGGTAAAGGGAGGAGGTCACAGACTTTGCAGACAGACATAGGGGGAACAAACACTCGATCACCCACAGGGGGACAGAGCTGGAACACACACCAGGCTCTTCGTAAGTCACACTAGATGAAAGAAGAATAGGCCCTCCCAAGTTAACCTCTCACTCTAGTAACAATGAGGAAAAAACCCAAATCAACAAAAACCAAAAGCCAAGGGAGCAAGTGAACAATGGAAGGGGCGTGTTTCAGGACAAGGGTGAGGCAGAGATCTGGGGGCGCGGGGGTTGCGGGGGTGGGGGGGCATGGAACAGAAACCAGGGCACATGGGGAGAATTCGAAGAAGTGCGTCCCATGCGCCAGACAGTATGACCATGGGACTGGACACATTTCAGGAACACAGTGAAGACATACTTTGGTGAAAAGGGGGGAAGGGCCATTAGAAACTGCAGGAAAAACAGAAGACATGCAAGAAAATTGTGGTCTATGAAGCAAACTAAAAGGCCACATGCTTCTGAGCAATCAGGGAGAGCTCTGAGCCACACTCGGTTCCAGGGGCTTTTTGTATGTTTTTTGATTCCTCGCAACCACCACCGCCCCCCATGAAGAGGCAGAAGGCACAGGCTCTGGCCCAGGGAAAGACTCTTACTTCACACAGGGGTGTTCACATGAGCTCTAACGCAGTGGTCAGTGTTGGAATCCATCTCCCAGACGCAGCCCACGCAGCTGACTCAGGGCCCAGCAGAGAATGTGGATTGAAGGGAAAAGTAGGGGCGCACACACATGTACTCAAAGGAAATCTCTAAATGAGGTTAAAGTTACAAGGGTAATCAACAAAAGAATGAATACAATTTCCATCAATTCAGGAGGAGTCAAGGGAAGAGGCCGGAACATTGAGCTTATTTACGGCAGGAACAAAAATCGAAAGACAACAAAAACTAGAGCGGCACCAGTCACTAGGGATTCACTGGATTGTGAAGAAAATGTTTTGTTGTTGTTACAAGCTCTTCTGTGTTACATGTCTTTTTTTTAAAAAATTGATATGCACTTATTGCTTTAATAACATTAAAAAGGGAGGTTTGAATTCTTTAAATATCTAGCCAGAATTTGACAAACCATGTGCAGAGAAACATCAGAACTGAATAAATTGCTAATGGTTGGGCGGGAGGGAGACTTCTTGTCCACAGCAACGTTTGAGAAATGCTGCCGGCTGATTCCACTCTAGAAGAGTGACAACACCCATTTGTCATTATACTTGGAAGGGTCCAGCATTCAAAAGGACGGTTTCATTTCGTGTGACTGGGTGCTGAGTTCAAGACCCTGTGTTCTCGGTGTACTGACAGTGTGTCCTCAAACAAGTGTGGCTGTGAGGTAGTGGCCCCTACAGCAACTGATGTTTTTCTTTCACGTTGATGTTTCTCTCTCTCTCTCTCTCTCTGAAATCAATAAATATATCCTAGGGTGAGGACTGAAAAATATATGTGTATGCCGGCCCTGGCTGGTATGGCTCAGTGGATTGAGCACCAGTACCTGTGAACCAAAGGGTTACCAGTTCAATTCCCAGTCAGGGCACATGCTTGGGTGGTGGGCCAGGTCCCCATTTGGGGGCATATGAGAGGCAACCCTCTCTCCCTCTCTTTCTCCCTCCCTTCCCTGCTCTCTAAAACAAATTAATAAATAAAATCTATCTGAAAAGTTAAAAAAATATACATGCAAAAAAAGGTCTTTGCAGACGTAATTAAGGTGTGGATCTTGAGATGGGTCGCATGTGTTCTTAGAAAAGAAAGGGAAAGGACACAGAGACGAGAAAGCCACCTGATGGCAGAGGGAAAGCCTGGCATGACAGGCCAGGGAGCTCAAAGGATGGCGGTGACCCCTGGAAGCGCAAAGGGGTCAGGCGCGAAATGCCTTCTCCATCGGCGCCTCCAGAAGAACCTAACTCGGCCAGCACCCTGACTGCAGGCTTCTGCCCTCCCAAAGCACGAAAGAGCCTATTTCTGTGGATACAAGCCCTGGGAGGGGCGGGGTGGGTGGTGGTTCATCACAGACCAGCTCTATGGTAATGTGGGCTGGGGCCGGGAAGGGACACGGTGCCGGGCAGCCTGACATGGGAAGGGGGAAGGTGGCGTCACCAGCGCACAGCCCAACACTTGTATTGAGCACCAACCTAATGCCTGACTCTGGGGCTATGACCCAGGCAGAGGGGTCCTCCCTGCTCCGTTCACAGTGCCCTGTCTACCCAGTCCAGGAGGGGACGGCCAATAAGCTGGCCCACAGACAGCCAGGCAAAACACGGAGAAGCTGTGATCCTTGCTGACACGGGGCCGCACCAGGGCCTGGCTGGGCTGGCCTGTGCGAGGTAACCTGCCCGTGGTGCCCAGGAGGCTGACTCGGGGTGGCCCGGAGAACCAGGAGCGGCAGCCTGGGCCGGGGACAGTGTCCCGAGAACAGCGCTGCTCACACTTGCCGTGAGGGCCCCAGAGCACTTGTTTATGAGGCTCATGCCCGCCGATGAAAATGGAACAAATGGAAAGTCCAAGTACAATTTCCAGCAGCTGTCAGAGGGGTGATGTCACGGCATCCTGCGGAGCCTCTGGAATATTCTGTGGTGTTGTTTGGAAAGAAAGAAGGACCAATAATATTATGGCTGTGGAAATAGTTTTCCCCCATCGGCCCCCGGGAGGGTCTGCGTTACCTGCAGGTGTGTGTCCCTGGGCCTCATTCTAAACATCCTGCTTCTACCGACCCACCCGGGGAGCTGAGTGCACGGGGATGGGGGCAGAGTAGGTGGGGAGCCCACCAGACTGAACAGCTTCCTTCTGGCAGGGCTCAGACTCTGCACCTGCGTCCTGGGCACGGGACAGAGAGGGGACAGGAACCTGCAAGAGCCCCCCAAGGCTACCACAGGAAAAGTGCGGTCCCCCTGGAAGTGACGCTGGCCCTCCAGATTCCAGAACCCTGGAGGAGTACCGCCTGCCCTCCAAGGCACCCAGAAGCCTGTGAGCTGCCCCCACTTTCGGGAGGGAGGGCTGTACCGGGGAGGGGGTTGTGCCACAAGGTGCTGAGAGGAGCTTGTGAGGGGAGCAGGGTGAGAGGAAGTGCTCAGTCCATGTCCTGTGGGTGCGGGGTGCCCAGGGAGGGCATGAGGGAGGCTGGGGGAGACCAAGTCACTGCTAGGGGTGGGTCTTGGGGACCCAGGGGCTGGGGGCGGGATCAGGTCATGGGGATAGGCACAGTGGGTGCCTGGAAGCAGGGAGCAGGGCTATGGGGGAGGGAGTGGTGAGTGGTCAATGCAAGAGGGGTATTCTGAGCCCTGGAAGCACCATGGATGGGGGGCGTGGAGGAGGGGGGGGCGTCAGGAGAGCGGAGAGCTGGGGTCAGGGTGCTCAGGGCTGGGTAGCCGAGGGACTTCATGGCAGAGGGCCCGGGACGAGGGGCGGGGTTACGTAAATGTCCCTGGTGGCCTGGGGAGGCAGCCAAGAGCCATTGCCTCATCTTATCAGGGAACAGGGTGTCCCAGGACCTCTGTTGCCCAAGCCACAGGCCGGGCTGGACGGTGTGTTCCCTCTAAGGAGCAGCCCAGAGGCTGGGCTGGGAGTGCCAGGGCTCTCCTGCACCCTCCACGGAGCCCCTCAGCCACTGCCCTGCCCCTCGCCACACCCAGAGGGGGCTCCTGTCCCCCACCGCACAGCAGCGCCTGCAGGTGCATCTGGGCTCCTCCAAGCGGCAGGTTCCAGCTCAAGCCTGAGCTCAGCCTTGGCCGTAGCGAGACCATCCTGCTTACAGAGCTCACTGTTCCCAGTTCTCTCAAGTGCCCCGTCCAGCCTGGGCAGGCCAGCAGCCCCTTGGTGAGCAGGTCCCTCCTGGCTCCCACGGCACCTGCAGAAGCCGCTACTGCAGTTCCTTTCTGTCTGGGAGCGGCTGGTGGGCAGTGTCATGGCCTTTTCTGCCAGAACTGTGTGCAGACCTTTGCTGCTTAGGGACAGGCAGTGGCGGCTGGGCTGGTCCTCTGCCTCCCGCGGGGCTGCTCAGCTCAAACTGGGCCTGCGCACCCCTCTGTAAGAGGGGAAGGAGGGGGGTGCTTCTCTGCCCAGTGCCCTCCCCCTCCCCAGAGGAAGGCAAATGGATCCATCAACCTACCAGGGGCACCGGAATCCTGACCAGGCTGGGGAGGCGCAGGGCTGCCCAGTGTCAGAGGGAAGTGCAGGGCGAGGGCTCGGAAGAGAAAGCTTCCCCTGGGCTCACAGGGGCCACTCACCTCCAGCAAGTGGGCTGTCATTCATCAATAGGTGACCCTGATCAATGGCCACTAGCATGGAGCCACTTCTGTCTTTCAACCCCAGGGCTGCCCTGCTCTCCCACTCATGCCAATGGCCAACTCACTGGGGCTGCTCACCTATCAGCCTCCAGGGACCCCCAGGCCTGCAGCAGCTTTGGGGTCAGAGAAAGGCCTATACTCTGGTGGGGATGGGACTGGCCTACTTTCTCTAGGGGGCATTCGGTTGCTCTACCGGACACTGAAATACCAGTTGGGGATCAATGGGGGTGATGCCTTCCCACAGTTGTACAGGGGAGGCTCAGGCCGAGAGGAACCTACATGGCCCTAGAACTCTGCCTCCAACAGGTCAGGGGCAGAGACCAGCCTGCCCCCATTCACACTGCTGGCCTCAGGGGTGTCATCTATCCTGTGAGAGTTAATGACAGGACTCACACAAGACCCTGTTACCCCCAGTGGGGCTCCAGGGCAGTGCATGCATGTACCTGCCGGTGGCCATGACCACAGTGGAGCCACTGGCGCATGACCAAGCCCCACACCAGGCCAGGCTCATCGGCCCAAACTGCTGTGCCCAGGCCTGGCCCCTCTGCTGTCGCAGGTGCATGAGGGCCGCTGACTGCATGCTCCGTTATGCTCTCAAACACGCCGGAGCTGGCAGGACAGGAAGGGCCATGGAGTCTGGCTGGGGACAACAACACACAGCCTTGGGGCGCGGGTGAAATGAGAAAATCCACCTTCCTCCCACATGCATGTCATTGCGTTTCTACGACGGGTGCAAGGGTCGTTTTAAGGGCAGCATTTGTATCGCTGCCTTGCTCTGGTTTGGAAGGGGGTGACTTGAGTGTCAAATTTACCCAGAAAAAGAAGCAAATAGAAACCACCAGAGAAACTGAAAAAGAAGAAGGATTGGGGGCGGGGGGCTGGACATATTGTTGCATAACCTGATGACTGGCCAGGGGAACTAAGCAGGGAGTGGGGCTGGCGTTTAGCACAAAGTAACAGCACAAACGGGGTGGGAGGGGAACCCTGAAAATGCATTAGGACCGATGGGTAGCACCTGGGAAGAAGGGAAGGCCCCGTGCTTCACACCTACACTAGGAGAGTCTGAACAGCAAAGACTTAAATGGGGGAAATGAAGCTACCAATGTCCTAGAAGAAAACATGAGGACATTCCTTTACAATACTGAGATGGTCAAGTCCAGACACCATCAGTGGAAAGACTGACACTTCTGACTACAAGAGCATAAAGTACTTCTCCATGGACAGTCACCGTAGGCAAAGGCTTATGACTGGGAAAACAATTGCAGCGCATAGAAGAAAGGGGTTGATTTCCAATGTAGAAAGAGCTCACAGAAGTTAAAAGGAAAAACCAACACCCAACAGAAAAATGGGCCAAGGCTGTAACTGATCATTCAGGAAAAGATGCAGCTGAAAAGGTGCTCAAGCACCACCACCCATCAACGATGCCACCTCCACCTCGTGGAAATCCCACTTGTCCCTGTCAGTGTGGCAGGCTGGGGGGTGGGCGACCCCACACATCACACAGCCATGGCCTCTGTGAAAACGACAGGTGGGCGCACCCTTTGCCCCCACAACTCGACTTGGAAACTATTGCAAACACCTGCACGCCTACAATATGGGTGTCTGATGGTTCGATGCTGCCAGGGCCCCTGGAGAACCACGTCCTCTCGCCCGGGGCCCATCCAGTGACTTCACAACACCCACGTGAGGGACCCAAGGCAGAGTGGGCGCCCTGCACTGACACAGGAGTGACAGAGCCCTGGCCAGCAGCTTGGTTGGTCAGTGTTGTGCCAATATGCCAAGGCTGTGGGTTTTAACTCTGATCAGGGCACCTCCAAGAATGAACCAACGAATGCACCAAGGGAAACAACAAAGTGATGTTTCTCTCCAATCAGTAAATTAAAAAATATATTTTTGAAAAAAAAAAAATGTATCTGTGATCAGACGGCCGGGCAGGTGGAGGACAAGGGAGCATTGGGAGATCTCTCCTTGGAAAGCTACGTAAACCTCTTGGATTTCAGAGCACCCGAACTTACACATTCAAAAAAATGAAAAACAAATGGCTGTAAACCAGGAAATGCAAATCGCAATGACCCAGTTTAAAAGCAGATAGTGAGGCAGCAGCCTGCGCCCCGGCTGGCCAGGCCCATGTAGGGGCTGCTCCCACCTCACAGCTCCCTGGAAGCGAACGCGAGGGGCTCCTCTGGAGGAGGAGAAACTCAGAAATAGCCACAAAGTCCCATCTACCTTTCTAGGTGCCCCCAGGGCAGCATGTCAGGGCTCAGGAGCCCCGGGGTCATGCTGCAAATTGTTTTGCTAGAGGGTACTTGCAACTTAAAAGGGGAAGGAGAAAAATTTGAACAGCAGCCAACCCTGGGTTGTAATTACGAGGCTCCTGCAGGCTCCTGAATACAAGAAGCTTGTCATAAAAATCACTCTGTCCACCCTCATGCTACCAACTGTCAGTCTGTTATGAACCAGCGGGAGAGGGGGGACGGGGGGAGACGGGAACCAGGCTGTGAGCTACTGGCTGCAGGCCACCCCCTGCAGGTTCGTCCAGCTGCCAGCTGGGGTGGCCACCTGGGCAGGTCCCCGGAGAGGCATGGAGAAGCCAGACCGCTCCTTGATAGGAAGAAGCCCTCCGTCACCCTGGGGCTGCCCACACCATCCCTTCCCCAAAGAAACCAAGCCCTTCAAGGTTGGCTGAGCCTCTGGGCAAGGACGCAGAGCACAGCGACCAGATCTCGGCCTGCTGGCACCTGCCCTGCTCTGTGCCCAGGGCTCCCTGCTCTCTGGGCCACCAAAGGAGAAGCCCCTCTCTGCAGAGCCTTTGGCAACCATCTGTCCCACTTCCGCTTCCTGCGTCCCCCTCCCCCAGGCTTCACTTCCTCCTGTCTGCTCCCCTCTTCCTCCTGGGTGGGCCTGGCCTTGGGGACCACTTGGTACAGCACAGACACCTGCAGACACACAGGTGTGCAGCTCTAAGTGGCACAGGTGCACCCTCATGTGACTCCCACAGCTCGGAGCAGGTGGGGAAGGACAAAAGCCATCTCGGCGATGGGCTGCGGTGGGAAAGTGCAATCGACAAGGCGAAGGTCACATGCCCGCCATGGCTGGGCTTCTAGATGGCACCTGGAAGGAGGACACTGTCATAGCCCCTCTGCACATGTGGTAGGAACTGCTGTGATGCGCTGCCCAAGCTGACTTCAGCCACTCGTGTCCCAGAAGACGGGTGCAGAGAGGAACCATCCAAACTGAGGACCAGGGCTCTGAGGCCCAGCCCACTCCATGCTGAGAGGCACCACCCCAACATGCACGATGAGATCCCCACACTGGCACCATGAAGCTTCCAGCCCCTCCGGGTCCATCTGCCCGTGGGGGCCTGGGCAGGCAGCGCCCTCCCTCAGGACGCACCTGTGAGTGAAAGGAGCTGGATGGCCCTTTTGCAAAGAGGTGCTGAGTGTAAGAGGACCTAGTGCCTCAGGCAGCGAACCTAAAATCGGGCAGCTAAGAAGCACCCCAGGAGGGCTTGCTCCGGGCCCTGCCCCTGCCCCTGCGCCAGGTGTGCCAATTGGCCGTTCCCCTCAGGAAACTGTCAGGAGCTTTGAAACAAAACACAGCAAAACAATGTCCTTTCCAGGGGTGGCCTCGTAAAGCAAATGCATGTGAATAAAAATGAGCAAGTCTGATGGTTTTCACTGTAGTCCTAAGATGCCTTCAGATTTCACGGAGGCTGACGGACCTTTCTACAACAGTGGAAGAGTGTGGAGAACGTGCTCCTGACACCAGGGAGCTCCTGGGTGCTCTCGCCAGGCCCACCTGCTGCCGGCTAATCTGGGCCACTTGCAGCGGCGGCGCCCAGTGCTTTCAGGGAAGTCTGTTCTGTTTATAAAATCGCTGGCAGAGAGCAGGCTGCCCCTCAGTGGACCTGACTCAACACCCCGGTGTATCCTAGCTGCATGCCGCCCTGCACCCAGCCCCTCCCACACTGCCTGGTAGGGAGATGGGTGCTCCAGGAGGCCTTTGAGACTCAGGGTCTCCTTTCCCAACACCAGCCTGGCCAGGACTGCTGCCATCTCCCCTGGCCCACCCCTCCTTTGCACACCCTGAGCCCATGCCCTTCTCTGGCCTAGCCTGGGGGAGGTCACAAAGGGAGATGACCTTGGGGATCCCAGCTGGGGAGAAAAGCAGGTGTCACTTGGCACCTACCCTCCTGCCACCAGATTCCCCGGGGCTAGAGCGTCATCTTCTTTGACAGCTTTACTGTCCTTTATGATGTCCTGTGCCCTGCCTCCTTCCCCCAGGACCCCAAGGAGGGAGGTGGAGGACTCAATGCTCCTTGGTGTCAACCCAAGGTCACCAGAACCACACTTCATGGGTTGGGTGGGGCAGCTAGACAAGGGCAGGATGCATGTGGAGGCTCACTCTCTCTGATGGCCTCTTAAGTGCCAGACAGGGGCCCCTTCTAACCGTCCCTTTCATGTGAGCCCAGGAGAAGGCAGACTGCGGCTGAGCCCCAGGACCGCAGCAGGCAAGTGTGGCTGTGATCTTGGATACACAGGTCCGTATGTGAGTGTCGTCAGCATTTCTATTTTCAGCTGATGTGTTTGTTGCCATCAGAAAGAATGCAAATGCTGGCTCACATTTGCCACAGTTACATGTGTACATACCCATACATATGTACAGACATTACAAAATTACATGACAAAAGAGTAACAGCCTCACCCAGACTCCAGCTCTCAGACTGGGCTTGCCTCCATGGAAGCCAGCACCGCTGAGCTCCGATGGCCAGGCGGCACTAACTTACACGCGTGGGAGCACGTGCCTGGAAGGTCAAAAGGACCACGTGCCAGGAATTTCACAAAGGTGTTTCCCAGCATTCTGCTAAGGGTTACAAAACACACTTGAAAATTTCCGGTTCCAAGGTCCCCTCTAAAATGCAATAACACAATACCTGTGGTGGCTGCCAGACCAGGGCTCCCCCTCCCCACACACATCCCAACTCATACACCCCTAAAGCCCCCTGAAAGGACATGCAGGGAGAGGGATATGGGGTCCCACCGCCCAACGCTTCCAGCTCCCTAGAGCTGCTCTGTGCCAGGATCCTTGAACAGTATAGAACAGATGTTTCCATTTCTCCCGGCTCTATTCAATGGCCACATCGCTAACTGCGTCCACAGGGACTCCACAGCATCTACCCTGCACCGAGTAGGGGAACCCTGACCCCCCCACCCCCTTTCCCTTGCGATCTCCAAGGAGAAATCCCCTACTTCAGGAGTCAGCGTGCTATCAGCAACCCTGGTCTGGGAATCTGTGAACTCCACGCAGCCCAGCAACTGTGGGCGGCCCAGCGACGCCATTTCAGTCAGTATTTTCAGAGCTTTTCTCAAATGCCAGGGAGCACCCATGGACATGAGTTTGGAGTCCACGATTCACGATCCAGGTTTATTCATTTGATCAATGTGTTCTTCATTTGAAGTTGATCAAAAGCAATGACAACTCATATCTAAACTATACAAACAACTCCTAAACCTTAGCAATAAGCAAACACCCAATTTTTAACATAAAAGATCTGAAGTCAACGCAAAAAGATACACAGATGGCAAACAACTGTGAAGAGATGTTCGGCATTTGTCGTTAAAGAAATGCAAAGTAGAACAATGAGGTGAGAATGCACTATAGTACTCATGATGAGAATGGCTAAAATCTAAAAAGCTGACAGTATTAAGTGTTGACACAGCAGCTGGAATGCTTGTTTGTTGCTGGTGAGAATGCCATGCAGGACAGTCATTTTATAAGATAGTCTGGCAGTTTCTTACAAAGTCACAGACTCATTGTACAGCACAGCAGTCCCACTCCTAGGTCTTTACTGGGTGTGCTGAAGGGCCACGCACAAATGTTTGTAGCAGCTTTACCCATAGTCATCAAAAGCTGGCAGCAAGCACTTTGTTCAGGTGAATGGATCAAAACGTGCGGTGTGTCCACCCAGTGGATACGATTCGATGACAAAAGGGAAGAAACTATTGATTGATTCCCCACACACACAAATCAATGAGTCTTCAATGCATTTTCCTAAGTCAAAGAAGCTAGACACAGAGTCCATACCTTGTAAGACTCTCTTCATATGACATTCTGCCAAAGGCAAAATGTGAGGACAGACAACACATCATGGTGGATCAGGGAGTGACTGACCACAAAGGGGAATTTCAGGAAGATGGGACTGTTCCTCCTGGCCCTGCGATGGTGGAGACAGGATGCTCTGCACTTGTCAAAACCCAGATGGGTACATTGCAAAGACCGTGTGACGTGGAAGAAGATGTCACCCATCCTCCAAGTGAAGACAATCGCTGGGGACGTGGCAGAGAGCAAAACCTCCATTTCTGGGTGGGATAGGGGCCTGGAGAAAGTCTCACAGAAAAAAGGAGCAAGATGAATACATGGATGCTAGAAGGGAAAAGGTAAGAAAAGAGGAGAATTGGGCCAATAGCTCCAGCTCCAAATCAAAGGGACTCAGGGAGCCCTGGGGACCCAGAAGGTGGGCCATCCCCTCGAGCACATGCAAGAACGGGTCTCAGGGGCCCAGGGCTGCAGAAACCGGGCCTCCAAGCCCTGGAAAAGAGCCCTTGCCCTGAAGTTCCAGAGAGAACACGTCTCAGGTTCCGAGCCAACGCTCAGGATGGCACAGCGACACCTTCCCAACCTGACATGTGACTTGACGCCCACCCAGCATGGAGCAAACATCAGACCACAAGCAGACACAAGACTTGCGTGTCAAAGAAAGGGGGCCCGAACGGCAGGAGGGCAGCAGTGGCCACCAGTCTGGGGAGAACCATCAGACATAGAGAGGAGACCCCCTGGCAGATAACAACATTGTACAGGCCACTCCAAGCAGAAAGCCACATGGTTGTGGGGCAGGGGGACAAGTCAGGGACAACAGCACTAAGAAAGCCGAGAAGAAATGGCAACTGAGGCAAAGACATGTGTAACACTGGGTTGCCCACAGCCAGCATCGACTTAATCCTGCTCAGCTCTAAAAACCAAATGCTAAACCCCACTCTCGCTAGAGGGGTGGAGGTGACAGAGAGCTCACGTCACACCTGCCACCGTGGGAAGCCAATAGCTAACCCCTAAAAACAGAAACACAAACTAACCACCAAAAGAGGCCGCTGACAGAGGGGAGGGGCCCCGCCAGGCACCTGCTCATAGACGTGCAGGACGATGGAGGCCTTAGGCTGCCTGGATTACTAACACAATTGTTAAAGTAACTCACAAAACGCAACGGGCATCACTTTCTCAGTAGCCCAGCCTCTCCTCGGAGACGCGCTGTGCTCCCACGTCACCCTCTTCAGAAGCTGCTGCCAGTGTGTGGATGTACCAGCTGTCTTCTCCACCTGCCCCTGCCCCTGCCCCCGCCCCCCAGTCCCTGGACCACGGGACTTCTTTTTAATGAAATTATTTTTAAAGATTTTATTCATTATTTTTAGAGAGAGGGGAAGAAAGAGAGACAAAGAGGGAAAGAAATAGCAATGTATGGTTGCCTTTCACCTGCCTCCAGCTACGGGCCTGGCTGGAGACCTGGCTTGCAACCTGGTTACGTGCCCTGGCTGGGAATCGAACCAGCGACCTTTGGGTTTGCAGGCTGGCACCAATCCACTGAGCCACCAGCCAAGGGCAGTAGCAGTGCTTTTGATTGCTTTCATTGGCATGGCTTTTGATTTCATGAATGTCTGTGTCCAAAACATTCAACGCTAACGTTGGTTGTTTCCTGGGTGCCCTCTACCTGCAACGAACTTGGGCCATGCAGGCCCAGGACGGGGAGATGGGACCGAGTCACCACTCTAACGTGTCATCTGGGCTGCTATCAGATTTTAGCTTTCTCAGGTCCACATTTAAGAGATGATGCTCCAGCATTAGACACATTGGGCTTCACCCATCAGTTTAAATATGTGGGGTGCTGCCCCAACTGGGGTGGCTCAGAGAGTCGGTGTCATTTGGCAAAGCGAAAGGTCTCTGGTTTGGTTCCTGGTCAGGGCACGTGCCTGGGCTGCAGCCAGGTCCCGGTTAGGGGTGTGTGAGAGGCAAACCAATCGATGCTTCTCTTTCACATCGAAGTTCTCTCCCTCCCTCTCTTCCTCCCCTCCCCTCTCTCTAAACATAAGTAAGCAAAATCTTTTTTTTTTTTAAGATTTTATTTATTATTTTCAGAGAGAGAGGGAGGGAGAGAGGCAGAGAGGGAGAGAAGCATCAATGTATGGTTGCCTCTCACCTGCCTCCAGCTACGGACCTGGCTGGAGACCTGGCCTGCAACCTGGTTATGTGCCCTGGCTGGGAATAGAACCAGTGACCTCTGGGTTCTCAGGCCGGCACCTTATCCATTGCGCTACCAGCCAGGGCAAAATCTTTGTTTTGTTTTTTTTTTTTAAATGTGGGGTGCTGGAATATTTATGGATGAATGATGCAGTGTTGGGATTTCCTCCTCATCACTGCCCCCAGGTTTGGGTTCTGTGGCTGGGCCCAGCTCCCTGGACGTCCATCCCAGCTTGTCCGTGCAGGCCGCGTGTGGGCCCTAGGAGAGCAGAAGTGGCTGGGTTGCGGATAGGCCTGGCCTAGGCCCTCCTGCCCGTCACCATGTTCAAGCCTCCTTGCGGCCAAGCACCACGTCCGCACCCCCGACTACGCATGTCCACTGGTCCTGGAGCTCCGGAGAGTTCCCGTTTCCCAAGGGTGTGTGAGGTAGGCAGGACCAAGGGGTGTTTTTTCCCAGAAGCAGCCTGGCTTCTCTTTAAAAGGAGAAACAGACCCTCGAAGAGAAGTCCCTTTTCATCTGCATGTGAGCGCCCTCCAGGCACAGGGTCAGGGGGAGAGAGGGGCTGGGGGGTCCGCACCCACAAACCACCCCCAGGCCCAGCAGCAGCGAGCCACCCCCGCCCCCACCCTGCCAGATCACTGTGGGAGCTATTCTGGGTCTGTGTCTCCCTTTGGGGGGAGGATAAGGGTGGAAATGATCTGGGGCTAAAATTAGCAAAAGGCAAACAATTGAGGCCAGGAATCTGAGGTCAGCCGAGGATAACTGGTTTGTTTTCTGTAGCCCTGAGGTGGGTGGTTTGAGCAATAAAGGAATTGAAAATGAAAACAAATTTGGAAGCAGCCCAACCCCTGCCCGGACCAGGCCAGATGGCAGGGACGTTGCCAGCCGGAGACCCTCCTCAAGGACTCCCTGCTGTTTCCTTTCTGAGGCAGGAAGGGCACCTACAGCTTTGGTTGCAGAGGGTTCCCCAGGCCCTAGCCTGGTATCCGCTCCCTTTCCTGGGCCGGCTTGCGTCATGGGCTGTAAAACCCCTGTCACTGCACCACATGACCAGAGCTACAGGCCCCTGCTCTGGTGCCATAGGCACTTGCCTTCTAACATGACCCAGTAAAACTGCCTTAAGTGACAGATCAGGAAATTGTCAATGAGGGTCAGTGACATGCAGGGCTGCCCAGCCAGCAAACGTGGAGCCACCCTCGGAAGCCTCTTCTCCTCCTGGAAAAGGCCCACCCACAGGCTCAGAGGAGGCCAGAGCAGTGACCACAGCGAGGGTCAGCTGGGAGGCAAGGGCCGGGGCCCCAGGTCCCGGGGAGGCAGGAGTTTGGCTCTGACTGCCTGAGATGGGCCGGCTTCACCCTGGCTGCAGACAGATAAGGGTAAGGCGGCCCAGCCTCCCCACCACCCCATGAACAGGGTCTGCCCTTCCCTAGGGCCTCCAGGAGCAGCCCTGTGGTCCTGGGATTCTATCTCGATGCCACAGCCTGGGACCTGGGTCCTCTGTTCATTTCTAGAGGCAGCCAGCTTGGCTTTGTGATGCACAGGGCTGAACACAGCCTTCAGCTAAAGCACACATGAGACTGGACACGCAGGCCCCCCCACTGAGGATGGGGCTCCTATACCCGGATAGAGCAGGTGCCCAGAGCCCCTTTCAGCCCAGGGTCAGGAGCCGAAGCCCCACTAACTGATTTTAATCTCAACAATCCCAAAGCACCTCGGGCCTTGGGCCCAGCCCCAGCCTCCACCAGGCTAGGCTGGACTCAAACAGATGGGGTGTGACTGGCCTCCCTCTGGCGGGCTCAGGACATGGTCCTACAGGGGTCCCCTTGGCTCTAGGGGCATCCCCAGCAAGCTCTGACTGGGCCTCACGGGCCACTAGCCACCAGTTCTGAGCATCAGAGCAGGACCAAGGATGCTAGAAACTAGGGGAGCTAGAAGAACACAGTCCAAAGTCCAACGCTGTCCTTAACTGTCCTTCTCATCCTTCAGGGAGTGCCTAAAGTCCCCTGAGGATATCGGAGCTGCGAAGAGGGGTGGAAACCCCTGGGTGTGGCCCCAGCCCGGAAGATAAGAAAATTACCCACAGCGGCCAGCCTTCTGGGGCCAGGCACTGCTATGACAAAACCTTACTGTTCCCTGGACTAGGGGATCCCCAGGCATCTGAAGCTGGACCACACACCCTCCAGCCCTGAGGGTCTGGACATGGGGGTCCAACAAGAAAGTCAGCAGCCTTTGGTACGTAGGTCCACTGTAAAACCCCTGGACATCTAATAACACCCCACACACATGGGGTGCTGGGCTGGGCGCTCTCCTGAATTACTGGTGGGTGCCACAATCCCTCTCTGTTTCTAGAAGGCACTGTGCCCCAAAATGTACTTTCTCTTGCTGGCTACCAGGCATTTCTGCTTTGAACAAAGACCAGCCCACCCTGTGACAGCCAGCCATCAGCCACAAGCAGTTTCAGAAGAGCAAGTTCCCGTAGGTGTGACACCTGCCTGACCCCAGGGCCCAGTTAGGACACCAGAGATACAAGTCAGGTCAAAAAGCGGGGCAGCTGTGATTCCACTCATGTCAGAGTGGAAGACACAGAACACAAACTGACTAGTGTGGGTGGCAGCCCCAGGTTTTGCATTAAAATACACACAGGCCACCGTTAGGTATGTTCTTGTGAATACAGCAAACATGAAATATCAAAAGAAAATCATCTGTTTAAAAACACCAGCATGGGCCCTGGCTGGTAGCTCAGTGGATAGGTGCTGGTCTGCAAACCCAAAGGTCGCTGGTTCGATTCCCAGCCAGGGCACATAACCAGGTTGCAAGCCAGGTCTCCAACCAGGTCCGTAGCTGGAGGCAGGTAAAAGGCAACCATACATTGATGCTTCTCTCCCTCTCTGCCTCTTTCCCTTCCCCTCTCTCTGGAAATAATAAATAAAATATATTTTTTTAATATATAAATAAATAAAAATACCAGCATGTTTTAAAATAGCATGAGCACTGGCTGGTGTGGCTAAGTGGGCTGGGCATCATCCCACAAACTGAAAGGTCCCAGGTTCAATTCCTAGTTGGGGCACATGCCTGGGTGTTGGGTTCGGTGCCCAGACAGGGCTCATGCAAGAGGCAATCAATCAATCAATGCTTCTCTCTCACATCAATGTTTCTCTTTCCTCCTTCCTTCCCTTCTCTCTGGAATCAACTTGAAAGAAAAAAAATTACACACACGCACACACAGAGGCAGAAATGTTACCTGTGGGGACTGTTCAGTTCTTACAGAAAGGTCACTAAGAGGAGCGAGGCCCTTCACCTATTCAAACCAGCTACTGCCCAGAAGCAGCTGGGCAGGGCACTGCCTGGGTTCTGGCCCTGTACCCAGACCAAAGCCACCTGACACATCAAACCACTTTCTCTAAACACCACCCCAGGCCTCTTTTCTTTCACCCTACTTTCTGGGAGACACAATCCCCAGAATAAGGGGACAGTCCTCGCCTCGCCAGGAGCTTTGCCTGCTTTCCCCGAATGTCTGAACTGAAATGCAGACATCCACCTGCCCACCTGAGGGACAGCAGCTCATGGGGGACCCACAGGGGAGTGGCCCAGAACGGGATAAGGGATAAGCAGCAAGTAGGCATCCAGGGCCACAATTCTCAAGGACCTGAGAGCCCCTCCCACACTGTGACTTGGGAAGGCCCTTCTCAGCTTATAGTTCCACATGGGCTTAAATACAGATGGCTAGGAGGTCAGGAAATTCTCTGTGGTGGGCATGGCTGACTGCTGTCTGGCTTTAGGCGACATTCCAGGGACATCTGAACTCATCTGCTTTTCTTGCGCATGCCCAACTTCATACCGGTGGGAGGGGCGCTGGAAGCTATGAGCCCCGGGGTAGGAGGGGGGGTCTCCAGGCCCAGGAAGGAGATAGGAGCCTGGAGCTGCCTAGGACACCTGAAGTGCCCCCTGCTCCTTCCAGTGGGCACAGGAGGCAGAGCCAGCAGCAGAGGCCTGGTCAACACCCACCCCCTGGGGCCTGGTGGACACCTGTTTCCAGGCACACTCCCATGGCAAGGTGAGGCAACTGACCCAAGGCTGGCTGTGCCCATGCCTGGTCAGGGCCCAGGAATTTGAGTCGAGTTGGGTGCAAGTGGAGCATGGGTCCCTGGCCACTCTGCCTGGCCACATCCACCCCATGAGAGGTTGCTGCTTCCACTTCTCAACCACTAGGCAGTAATGCCCAGTCTCTGCATAGAAGCTGGTCACCCTGGGTGGTCCTGGCCTCCCAGGTGATCCCCAAATTCAGCCACAGAAGCCTTCTCTCCACAAGCCTGCGGGGTTGCCTACTGATGCCAAAAGGTGTCCCAACCCCCATTTCCTGTCCAGGGAACCTGCTTTGTCCAGCCCCGAATTGCTCCCACCCACAGGGCTCAGTGCCCTGTCCCAGACCTGACCCCACCTCAGCCCCAGCTGACAGCCAGGGGGCAGGGCCAGCTTGCCCCAGGCCACACTTTCAGGCTTCGCCCACCTTGACCTCAGAAGCCTGGCTGCTAACCCCCGACCCTGGGTGGTGGGGGTGCAGAGCAGTGGGTGAGGGGTGAGCCTGGGCCCCCCAGCTCAGGGTCTAGAAACTGAAAGTGGTTGAGGCACAGGTGGTGGTTTCATTTCTTCTTCCAGTTGAAGCTGATGCCTTTGAAAGAGAAAAGAGAGGGCACGGAAGTGAACCCCTGTGACCCTGTGCTGTCACCTCCTGTGGTGGCTAAGCTGGGGGCACCAAATGGTCACATCTGACAAGTGCCCAAGATGCTGCTGGGTCCAGCCTCATTCCGGGCCTCCAGTCCCCTCCCTGGAATGCCTGCCAGCTGGATGCGTGGACGGGTCGAGCCACCGCCCTGCCCTAAACAGGCCTGTGACAGCAGCAATGAAGACCCTCAGGACACCCCCCTGTGGACAGCTCCCAGCCCGGCCCTGAGTGAGAGGGTGAGAGCAGGTTCCAGCCATCCTCCAGGTACAGGCTGCTGGGGGGACAAGCCTGGGGCCACCCTGTCTGCATAGTCAGGGTTGAAGGCGCGAGTCCCAGCCCGGAGCCAGCGGGAGGGACAGGCTCCTTTCCACGTAGGTGCCAGACGCTAACCCACGGGAGCTGGGAGGTAGCTGGGGTGTTTGCCCAAGGTGGTCAGGGGCTGTCTTAGTCTGCAGGCTGTCAAAGTGCACCGACTGCATATCTCACAAGCAGCAGACATCTACTTCGCACGGTCCCGGAGGGTGGAAAGTCCGAGATTAAGGCGCTGGCAAGGTTGGCTTCTGGTGGGGGCCCTCTCCCTGGCTCAGAGCCAAAGCCCTATCTCTGTGGCCTCACCTGGAGGACAGGGGGAGGGGACTGTGCAACGGTTTACAGGCCTCTAATCCCATCACTGGGGCTGGCCACCGAGTCACCTCCCCAAAGCCCCTCCTCCTAACTCCTCACATCAGGCATGAGGACTGTGGCACAGGAATGTGAGGGCCACAAATGTTCACACCACAGCAGGGAGCATCTCCCAAGGCCAAGGTCATCCCAGGGAGCCGGGAGCCAGCCACTGGTGCAGAAATAAGTCTTTACCGAGAGCAGGCATGGGCCTCAAGCTCAGCTCGGTAGCCTGTTTCCCTGGCAGGGGACACACCAGATACACGATGACACAAAAGCACACCCAGAGGAAAGGTGGGGTGGAGAGGATGGTGGCAGGGTGTTTCCCGAGGAAGAGGCACTAAAGCTGGCCAGCCAAGTGCGCATTCAAGAGCTGAGAGGGGCGATGGCCCTCCAAGAAGACAGAAGGCGGACACTGGTGCCTTCCTAAGCCGATGCAGCAACCTGGGCCCGAGGACACTAATTCTGTGCCTGCGCATCCCCGGCATCCCTGGGCCAGCCTGACCTTTGAAAAGTTCCACCGTCCACAGTGGGAATCCCCCAAATCCCAGGGCATATGCCCAGAGCCCAGGGCAGGCCAGCTAAGCAGAAAACTGTCCCAAGTCACTTCCTGTGGTTGGAATCGCCCCTCACACAGGAAGCCCAACTTGCATTCCCATGGCCCAGCGCGCTGCCAGCTCAGGTGGGCACACGGCTCTGCCAGGGTCCGCAGCAACCAAGCTCCTGCTGGCTGAAGGGCCTTCCCGCTGGGGTCCACACGGACCGTGGACTTCTCTGGGTTCCCTTCGCCTTTTCCACACAGGTGAGCACCCACAAGGCAGTCACTCCAGGGTTTGTGGGAAAGGCTGGGAGTGTCTGAAGGACAGGCAAGCATGGCCAACACTGGCCTGTCAGGTTGGGGGGTCTCTCACACCCAAGTCCTCGGAGCAGAAAAGAAAGAAAACCTGCAAGACTCCAGGGATGGAGCCTGGAGCAGCACAGGCCTTGGTGCCCTCCTTGGTCCCCACAAAGGGGTGGGTCCCCGGGGGGACGTGCAGACCTGGCTGACTTGGACATTCAGAAACATCCTCTAGAACCATCCATCCCAGGAGAGAAAGGCCAGCCGGTGAGTGCCCAGTGTCGCCTCAGAATAGACACCCACAGATCTTTTCTTCATTCAAAATCCTCGCTCACACCACACAGAAAGCGTCTTGGTGCCAAGCACACTGAGATGGAGATGGAGAACGAGCAGAGAGGGGACACAGTGTCCCACAGGTGACACGCCAGCCTCCAGACAAGGATGCTACCCTGCTTCCCTGGAGTGGAACGATGCTTGGCAAATGGAACACCCCCTAAAAGAAAGACAAAACGGTGTGGAGGGAACCCATGCATGTCCCAAAGTTCAAGAAAGCAACGAGTCCTGCAACCAGAAGCAAAATGTGTGCTCATGCCAGAGAAACCCCAGAAAGTTATAAAAATAGAAAATGAAGTTGCTGAGCCGGGGTCCTGCCCGGCAGGACTGGCGCCGCCACTTGGCACCCTGAGAGCCGGAGGAGAGGAAGAGGAAGTGCTACTACCCTTGTCGCCTCGGGAAGGTAGCATGTTCTGGGGCTCAGGCCCCAGGTCCTTCCTCTCAAGGTTCCAGTTCAGCTGCTTCTGCTCTTTAGTCTGGCCAGGTATCACAGGCTGGCCCCTGGGAGGCTTTGGTACCTAGTTACAAACGAGGCTCACCTGAGACGGGCCACTGACACTCAGATGGCAGCCGCAGGCGGTAGGTCTCCATGGCAACCGGGCGCTATGGAACCTCGCAGCACAGCATCTGCACTGCCTGCTGCAGGGCTTGGCTTCATCCTCCCACCTAGATGGGCCTCTCTGCAGACTTGACTTGAAGAGCAGAGGCGGGGACACAGCTGGGCCATAGGGCCTGTCTGGTCACCCCCCAGGTGCACACATGGTGCCCAGAGTGACTCTGGGAGGGCCCCCGGGCACAAGCCCGCACCTGCCTCCCCAGCCCATGCCTTTGATTCCCCCGCACCCCCACCCACTCAGGGCCACCACCTTGGCCTTTCCCTCTCCTGAACTCCAAGCGCCCTTCTGCTTCTCTATCTTGTTTCCTGAGCCTGTGCAGCCCGGCTGGCTCACTTCTACCCTCTCTGTGACTTTCTAAGTGAACTTGCTCTTATAATTTGAAAATAATTAAGTCGTTCTTAGTTGTCTGCTTCTTTTCAAAAGAGAAGGCAGCAGAAACGTCCGTTCAGCCGTAGCTGGTGTGGCTCAGTGGTTTGAGCACCAGCCTGTGAACCAAAGGGTTGCTGGTTCGATTCCCAGTCAGGACACAGGCCTGGGTTGCAGGCCAGGTCCCAGTAGGGGGCGCACCAGAGGCAACCGCACGCTGATTTTTCGCTCCTTCTCTCTCCCTCCTCCTATCTCTAAAATAGATAAATAGTGTTTCAAATGTCTCTTCATTCAGGTGCCTATGAGCAATACTGCAGTGGGAGGAATTCTGCACAGCAGGTGAGAGAGAGACACACACCCCACACGTATCCCAAAACATATCTATCACCAATACACACAACATACATGCATACAACACAGAGATTAACACACATACACACATAAGACACCACACAGCACACAACCTACACACGCTCCACACGCACATGCACACACACATCACATATACATCACTCATACAACACACATCACACACTACTCAACATACAGACACCACACAACATGCACACATACATCACATCATATATACATCCCCCATACACACATCGCACACCCCTCTCCTCTCCTGGGTGCCTCACATATGCTCCTTGTCTCTCAGAAGTCGGCCCGCTCAGACCTGCCCTTACACGTAAGAACCAGGTGCCGAACTCATGGGTTAAAAGCCAGGGGTCCTCGTCAACCTTGAAAAAAGTAACTTCACACACAAAAAACATCAAATTCTGCATCCGTCCTTGAAAGGGGTCCCTTAGGAAGAGAGGCCGGATGGCCAGGAGGCTGCCCAGTGCTCGCTGGAAAAGCAGGGAGGCCCAGCGTGTGAAGGAGCCGTGCCAGGGGCTCACCTCAAAATAAAGGCAACAGATGCGGACATGTCCTCCGGGGCCCGGAGGCAGACCCTGCCACATGGCAGCCACAGCCCCTGCCCCAGGAGACGCTGTCCATGCAGGAGCACGTGGGGGTGGCTTTGAGGCCAGAGGGAGGGCCCACAATACAGCCCTGCCCCCCGACATGTCTCCAGCCTATCTGTGTGGAGAGAAGGGACCCCAGGGGTCCCGCACACCCACGAGGAAGACAGAACCCCAATACAAGCCTGGCTGTCACTCTTGCAGAGCGGCTTCAAGGACAAACCACCTGCCAGAGCCACCTGCTCAGCTCTACTGGGTGATAAAACAAGTGAAGTCAGCTTTCTAGTATACTCACCTGGCTCCTAGCTGGGAGCAGGAGGCTCTGGACCAGGTAATCTATAGATGGATGAAGCTGGGAAGCCCAGGGACACCCCAGAGGAAGGGCATGGTCTCACAGTGAACCTACACAGATACACCGGCACCGCTCAGGACCCCCTGGCCTGGACCCCTCTCAGGTAAGCCCCTGTGAGGTGGCTGCCAGGGTGGGCAGTAGGCAGAGGGCACGTCCAACTCAAGCTACCTACACAAGCCCTTCCTCTTCAACAGCAAACACCAGAGTGCCACCTTGTACCGAGCTGTCAAAGGAGTTGTCACCTTGGCCTCCCAGGAGACCTCGGCAACAGGTCAGGAGAGCGCCCTTGAGCCTCAGAAAGACTTCCAGAGCTCCAGTGGGGATCTGAACACCCCCAGGAAGAGACACACCTCCCCCAAATTTTCTATGGAACAGCCTCAAAGCCAATTCAATCCTGGCCTGCTGTTTACGCCCGCACACCGGGCCTGGACCCCGGCCAGCGCCCCCGCCTGGTACGCCCCAGCAGTCAGCGTGGGGACCCACCTGCCTCCCTACCATGCCCACCAGGGCCTTGCCACAGTTGAAGAGAAAAAGTCAATGGACCAAGGAAAGAGAAGACACATTCCTCCTACACAGACTAGAAATGTGTGTTAAGAAATTAGAGGAACTAGGTCAGGCGTTTCGGTATCCTCGTCACTCCAGCTAATATTTGAAAAAAATGAAAATAGAACCCCATCCTAGAAACTTGAGACAATGAGAACTGCTCTTGCCACAAGCACTTGGAGCCCCAGCTCAGTCGGTTGCCAAGGGGACCCAATGTTTACCTCTGGTTGTGCTCCACGGGGGGGAGGATGCTGCCCGCCCAGGCCACCGCCACCCAGCACCCCATGGGAAGGCTGCCAGGGCGTCCCCAGAGGAGGAAGCCGCAGCCTCCCCCGCTGGGGCTCCCGGGCTGAGCCGGGCCTACAGCACAAAGGAGAGGTACCGTCACCCACCCTGCTCCCAGCAGGCTCACCCCAGGCTAGTTCTATCGACTGAACACCCCTGAAGGCAGGTTGAAAAACTTGTGCTGACGTCCCAGAGTGCCAGGAAGAGGAGGAGGAGGAGGAAAGCGAGGGGGAGGGGCAGGAGGGTGGAGGAAGTGGAGGGGAAGAGAGGAGGGGGAGGAAGGAGGAAGAGGGGGAGGAGGAGAAGAGGGGGAGGAAGGGGGAGGAGTGAGGGTGCATCAGGCTGAACCCTCAGCTGGGCAGACAAAAGCTCAACCTGGCGTCTCCCTAGCCAGAGCCCTGCTCTCCACCAGGCTGCTGGCCCAGGTCCGGGGCAAGATGACCGGCCCCACTGGGGACCAGGAATGTGCACCTCCAGCTGTGTTCCAGGTCCCTGCTCCACCCTGAAGGCCAGCCAGGCCTGCACGGCTGGACACACCCTGCCCCTTTGTGCTCTCTCGGGCCACTGGCCCCCCTGGGGGTCGTACAGAAAAAACCACATCCCTGTGCCACCTGGCCAGATGCCTGGTGACTGGCTGCCTTCCAAAGGAACAACCGTCCTGAGCTTTGGCGGGTGGCTGACCACGTGCACACGCAACAGACATGCACACTTAGATGTGCCACAAGCTAAAACTACATTTCACCGTGAAGAAAGGTGGCAGCCAGCAAAGTCCCTCAGACCTTTCCAGAGGACCCCCTGGTGCCTAAGGCCAAGGGACAAGGTAATTTTAGAAAACAGCATTTGCTCTGCAAGCCGACCTCGGCACGCAAGCCTGCAAGGAGCTGCTGTCCTGCTGGGTCTGTACAGGCGTAGACACAACCTGAGTCCCCACCCACCTGGCCATGGGTCACTCAGCATGCCAGTGGGAGTGGACCAAGGACCGGGTCTGCGAAGAGGACGGCCAGAGCATAAGCTAGGACCTCGGCGTGCCTGCTGAGTGGCCAGGCTGCCCATCACTTCTCACGCAGCGGGAGGTGAGTATCAGCGCCAACTGGGTAACGAATTCACATTTACCATCTCTTCTTCAGTGAAAGTGTGTTGGGGTCTGAAACTGCTAAGATGCCTGCGGTGCTCCCAAGACACAAACTCCCAGACCTTCCCCTTGCTCCCCAGTCATGGTTTTGAGCAACTCGCCCACCAACAGCTCAGGAAAACAGCACTCCATGCCAAGGGCACGCCCAGCTGGGCCCCTGGGCGTCGGCTCCACCCTCCCAAAGGGCTGAGGGCTGAAGTTCAAGTGCGCCTTTTCTGTTTCCTCTCTTTCCCAATACGTCCTTGCAAAACCCTCTCTCCTTGATCAGCCATTAATTCTAGCTTCTCACTCTAGCCCTAAACCTAGTTCTTTATCCTCTGTTTAAAGTGAGCATGTACGCAGTCAAGGGAGCTGGAACAAGTGAAAGGCTCAGAGGAGGAACAGGCAGGGTTAGGTCCTGCAGATACAGAGAGGAAGGGCCTCTGGTCTGTTTAACCCAAGTAAGAAGGCCCCATCCTGGGCCCTGGGCCACCCACCAGGCTGCCCAGCCATCAGCTGGCTGACCGACACCCTCCATGTCAGTGCAGTGGCCCTGGGTGGAAGGCAGGAAGCCCCCAGGCTATTCTGAGCCCACTTTGCCTCCTTCCATGCCTGAACTTCCTTCTGAGACAGGAGACACTGAGCACTGAGCCCCCACACACTCCGGTGACCAAGTTTTAATTCAGGCCCTATTTCTTATAAAGCTCTTCATGACACGCCCTGGGCTCCAAGTGGACAGGCCTGTGCACAGTGCTGGGGAACCACAGGTCACCTGCCCATGCAGGGAAGCCACACCCCAGTGGCAGCGACATGGGCACATTTAATCAGAGGTGTCAGGCTTCAGTGCTTTTGCAAACAAGTCACCTTGGGACAACCTGGCCAATGGCCACCCAGCGTGGCCAAGTTCCTGGTTAGCAAGTGTCTCTTCGAAAAGGAGAACGACAAACAGGGCCCCCAACATGGACATATCCCCACATGAAAACCTGGTGCGTGGTCACTGTCCTGCTGGTACAGAATTCTGTCAGTAAAACAACGGCCATGTCAACGCGGGCCCCAGCATGCCCACCATGCCAACTGTAAGTGAGGCGGATACTGCGACCTGGGTCCGGAGGGGATGGGGAGCAGGTAAGAGACACACCTGAGCTGGGCACTGGCAGGGCAGAGAGAGTGGCGGGCAGGTAACCGGTCTCTTTTATTTCAGCCTGGAAACCTTGCTGCCTCCCAGAATGTTACATACACCCTGAGGCTCCATAATGGCTGGGGCAGTAGATGAGTGTGGACCCTACCATCTAAAATGGAACAAATGACCCAGAAATCAGAGTCTCCATAAACATGTTCCAGGTTTGGGTGCTCCGTTCAGCCACAACAACGAACAAGAAGATACCACCCGCATGTGTAGCCAGATGGCAGAGCTTTTGGTTGGTGAGGATTTCTCAGTCTTACGTGAAGTGCCTAGTGTCAAATTACTGCCAACAGAGTAAAAAGTTAGCGTCAGTCTCCAGCACCGTGACCCAGAGTGCCATGCCCCCGAACTACCCCAGGCCCAGCATGGTGGTGGCTTCCCCACTGCCAGGCTGTAGAGAATACACAGATGTTTATTACCATCCTGATGTGAAGCTGAAGTCTCAAGAAAATAATCCCCTTTGGGGCTGCAAAGGGGACGAATACAGGCTCAGGTGTGTGGGCTTAGATCAATGTTTTTTTCCTCAAAGGCAGTTGAAGACCAACCAGGAACTTACTGATGTCACAGGCTGCAGGGCCCGCCCAGGCCTGTAAGATGGGTCACCTGTGGCCCCAGTGGGCTGTGGGCTGACCAAGAACACACCATAACCACCTTCTGTGCTGCCTGGAAACATCGTCTGGAAACGTTTTCATTTAAAGGAAAATTAGGTGTCTTGTTGGTTAGGGGAAGGGGGCACCTAAGACTTGCCCGACTTGTCCTTTGACTGTAAAAAGATTTCTACCAGCAGTACCTGGGAAACCTAGTAACTCGTCCAATAAGAGAAGGTGGAAGAGGAAGTAGAAATCTCCTGGGTGAATATCTACAGAACAGATGTCGCGCCTGCCCAGCACATATAACACCTGGCACAGAAGCACCCGGCCCTCCAAAACCCACAGTCTCAGAGTGTCACCCCACAAGTTACTCATTAATTGGTAAGAGGAGAACATGACTTTATAGTGGAGAAACCTGGCAGACGCGCTACCTTAACCATGTGATCCCACAATGGACTGACCTGACACCACGTGTTCCTGCTGCGGGGCATGGAAGTGCCCGGCAAGACCCATTGTATTGTTCACTTGGAACTGTGTAGACTGGGCCTTGTCATGAAAAAACATTCAAACCAATCCCCGCATTGTGGGACATTCTACAAGACAACTGTCCTAGATCCTTAAAATGCCAATATCACAAAAGAGGAAGGGCTGACTATTCTAGATTAGGTGAAATAAAGGAGAGGACAACCGAATGTGATGTGTAAGTGGATCCTGGGTCCTATATGGTCATTTGGGGATCATTAGGGAAGCCAAGTATGGACAGTGTATTAGAAAATACGTAGTGTTTAAAAGGGAGGGGAGAGGCAGGAAAAGGAGAAAATACATATTCAAAAAGGGGGGCAAGGAGGAAGAAAAGGATTAAAAATTGTGACCAGATATTCACCGAGAGGTTGAGAGTCTGTGAGCGTTCACTGTACTCTTATTCCTTTCCTTATGTTTCATATGTAATAGGAATTTGTCAGGGAAGCAGTGGGGCTGGGCACATGCAGGCTTCTAACACGGGCCTTGCTTGCCTGGAACGCAGGTCCAGGAAGGTATGGCAGTTAATGCATAGTGGGTACCAAACTTGGAAATGTGGCTGCTCAGGCATAAATCCCAGCTCCCGTCTCATCTGCTGTGTGACTTTGGGCATACTTCTTCACCCATTGGAGTCTTAGCATCCTTTTCTGAAGACTAGTAATAAAAATGGTGCCACCCTGGCTGGTGTGGCTCAGTGGATTGAGCACCAGCCTGCGAACCAAAGGGTCATTGGTTCGATTCCCAGTCAGGGCACATGCCTGGGTGATGGGCCAGGTTCCCATTTGGGGATGCACGAGAGAGGCAACCACACATTGCTGTTTCTCTCCCTCTCTTTCTCCCTCCTTTCCCCTCTCTCTAAAAATAAATAAATAAAATCTTTAAAAATGAGAAGGAACAGTGCCTATTTCCTAGGGCCATGGGGAGGATCAAATGGCTAGTGTAAACCATGCAAAGAGGGCAAAGCCTGATACCTAGTAAGCAGTATGGAAGTGTTAGATACAACAAACTCAGTGGGAGCTGAGCTTATCATTTTATCCATTTTTATTTTAAAAACATTTTTTCACTGCCTTCTTAAAGCACAAATGGGCCACACCTTAACCACCCCCGATATTTGGTGCATACTCTTAAGAAGTCCCCTCTTAAGGGGACTGTACCTGTACCTCTAGCTCTCTTTTAAGCCAGGGGAGCGGGGGAGGGGGACAGAAAGCATTTCACCAGGCCCCGCCCAGCACCCGCTGTGCCAGGGTTGGGTGGGCAGCTGCCCTCCTGGCTGCAGAGGCCAAGTATTCACCCAGCCTGGGCCCGGGGGAAGCTGGGAAAAGCCAGCAGGACAGCAGGTCATGAGCCCTGACAGAGGAACAGCCGAGAGCCATGTTGCTGGTGGGGTTTCAACTATTCTCAGTACGATGCTTACACCTGCAAGTGAGAACTGGAAGAAGTTTAAAAGGGGGGAGGGGCAGAGGCATAGTAGCAACCTCAGCAGTGGGGAGACCAAGAACATCTATTTCCTTTAAAAAAAACAAAACCAAACCATAATGTGTCTTTTTAAAATGCTGCCCACTCCACTGTCAACACTGCCAGGTCTCAGTCCCACAGAAATGACAGCTGCTCTGCACAGGGACTTATACCAGGTCCCCTGTGCAGCAGCTTATAGAGAAAGGTAAGGTGCTTTCAACTGCTGAAGGCTACATCTTCATGGTGGAGCCCCACAGCCACACCTCGGGGCACTGTGCAGCCAGAAAAAAAGGATGAAGATGCCTTGCTCAACAAATGCACAGAACAGGAGGCCAAGATAGAAATGGTTTGCTAGGGTCCTACACGTGTGTGTGTGTGTGTGTGTGTGTGTGTGTATGTGTCTTGTGTGTCTTTTTTTTTTTTTTTTTTTTAATCCTCACCCGAGGATAGTTTTCCATTGCTTTTTAGAGAGAGAAAGGAGTGGGGAGAGAGAAGCATTGGTTGGTTGCCTCCTGTATGCACCCAGGATACAACCTTTCAGTGTCTGGGACAGTGCTCCAATCAACGAAGTCCCCAGGTGAAGCAATCTATACGGCTGTTTTGTAAGTGCCCATATAGAAGTGCACCATGCATGCAAACCCATGAATAGGTCTGGAAAGAGTCGAATGACACAGGGTGAAGTGGTTGGCCAAGGGCGGGGAACACATGCACATTCAGTCCACACACTCCTGTGCTGTTTGAAGAGATTCCCAACTGGGCCCACTGGAGGCTGGGGACTGAAGCAGGGACGAGAGCCGGCAGCCTGGATGTGCCCCAGACAAAGTGCTGGCCCTGGGCCAGGCCGGCTCTGCCCCGCGAGGGAGAGAGATCCCCTCGCATTCACCCTGCACTCTGACAGGCTGCCTTTTGAGGCTGCTGCCCCACAGGCACCTGGCAGGTGTCCTGCAAGTTTGCGTTGGGGGAGGTGGCTAAATGCTCTGCCCCAGTCATCCTTCTCATGATGGAACCCCTTGTTCAGTGAGTGAAGACAAGTTTCAGACAAACTCCACCCAAACTATAACAGGAAATGGCTGAGAATGCAATCTTACTCTGCTTCCCTCCCCCCACCCCAAACAGGGCAGGGGGCCGACTGTCTCTAGGGGTCTTCAGGAGGGAGGAGCTGTGCACAGCACTGTGCCCACCTTTCTGGCCAGACCCCCACGGCTGCTGAGATGGACAATATGCAAGGGGATATTCTGGCTCCCTGCTGATGGAGGGAAACAGGGCACAGAGGCATTTTGAAAACTATTCTTAGTGGGGACGAATAGGCAGACATGTACAGAGGGCATCTCTGCCAAGAAGGACTGAGTGGCCATTCGGCTGGGGGCCCACCAAACCCCACCATTCTGGACAAGAAGCACGAGTGTCCAAATCCAGGACCTGGGGGGTTAGGGGACAGGTCTCTGCAAGTCTTTGAATTTTCATATCAAAGCCCTTGAGCCTCCAAGCAAATCTGCTCCTGGTCTTGCTACTCTCTAAAGCCAATCTTAGCAAAGTTCCCAGGTCTGGGCTGGGCAGTTCAGATCAACCAAACAAGAAGTTGCTGGAGTTACAAAGACATTTGTATTTTTGTTTTATCGGACATCTTAGCTAAAGTCGTTTTTAATATTCATCCCGTCATAATATTGCTATCAGACTTGGGGGGGAGTTCCCTAGTGGAGCAGAAGGGCCCAGCATGACCTAAACCACTTCCTACAGAGGACCCCTGACCCCGCTACAGGAACTGCAGTGCTCCACTCAAGGTCCGCCCCTGTGACCTGGGAATCTGCATTTCACGTGTGCTGCTGACTTGCAGGTCTGCATCTGCTCTGCGGATGGGGTCTGGAGTTTCTGCACACCTGAAGGGTGGGGCCGGCCTCCTGCAGTGCTGGTTCCATCCTCTTCTGCCCACCTTGGGTTTCCAGGCACCCCCAAGAGACTGACTAGAGACTAACTCCCAGCCCACTTGAGGAGATGCGGGTTCCTAGCGCCCTTTTCCAATCCTCTAGCCAAGGAGCCCTGAGCGCTCAGGGTCCACAAAGCCTGAACCCCGGCAGGGGCTGGAGGGTAGCCAGACTGAAGACTCCCCAAGCCAAGCCGGCCCCGCCCCCGACGCGAGCCCCGCCCCTCAGCCCCTCCACAATTCTGAACCCAGCCAGACCGGGCTATGGGTGGGAGGCCAAAGTGAAGCTGGCCGTAACGAGATTTTCTAATCATGAAGTCCCTTGCCCAGTAGAGGCCTCGCCCCCCAAACTGGTCTTCAACCCCAGCCACGCCCCAAGCGAACGCCGCGGCCCAGCACGCGGAGTCCACCAGCCTCTTTACCCACGGCCACGCCCACCATTGCAGCTCCCAAGGTGAACCAACACCCCTGCACTAATCCCAGCCCCCATCTGGGTCCACACACCCTTGCTTCTGACTCAGAATGCCTAGAAATGGCCCCCTTAACCCTGGACCCCACCGATGGCCACGCAGTTTGGGGTGGGCCACAGCATGGGCCCAGAAACGCCGGCGCAGCCCTCGGAGGCGAAGGCTCTTCCGAGATCCACGGTCCTGGACGACTGCAGACCTCAGTTCCGCTCGTACGAATTGAACCAAAAGAAGGCTGCAATTTTTAAGTCAGTTTCTTAGTCATCTGGTGAACTCTTTTACCAATGAGAAGACTAAACCTTCGGTAACAAGGAAACAGCAGAAGTATACGGGTTTTTGAACTTGCCCTAAATGTGGAAGAGTTCACTGACATCGAAGGGTTCACGTGAGCGCAGAGGAAACACACGATTCTTTAAACCGAACTAGGACAGAGAGGTTGCCATTTATTAGAATGTGCTTTATTTCTCCCATTTTTGTGTTTAAGAAACAGCCAACCACAGATGAGTCAACTAGCAGGTCTAGGGCCCGCAGGATGGAAGAGACGCCCTGGATTGTAGCGCGGGCGGCGGTCCGCGGCCCCCAAGCTGCGGGCTCACGCCGCCCACCCAGTGCAGGTGCCCGCCGCCCGCAGCGCATCCCGGCAGGTAGCGCAGGGCCGGGAGCGGGCGGCACAGACCGACGGGCGGCGGGCAGGGCACTCCTTTCCAGAGAAAGTGCGGCCCCACCAAGGAGCCCCTTGGGGCGGGCGTGCCCCCGCGGGCCGGATAGGCGAGGCTCCCACAAAGAGCTGCGGACAGGGAACCAGGACCGCCCCCCGCGTCCGCCGCCGCAAGCTCTGGTTTCGACAAATTAAACCTTAGAGCGCTGTAAAAATTACAGGAAGAGGAAAGCGAAGAATGTGCCGAGTGGCCAGAGGGAGCACTGTCCCCGCGTGAACTTCGCCCGCCGCGCGCCTGGCCCCGCCGGCCCCGCCCCTCCCGAGAGCGCGCGGGGGCGGGAGGGAGGCACCAGAGAGAGGGCACCCCTACCTCGCGGCGCCCGGGTGCCACGGCTGCCCGCCTCTCCAGCCAGCCCCCGCGGCCCCCACCCAGCTCGCCCGCACCTGCCCGCGCCGTCCCGGGGTCTGGGCGGGGTCCCCGCCCCGCCCCCAACCCAGATGACGACATCCGCCCCCGCGGCCCCGCCCGGGAGCGCCCGGGGAGGGGGCGTGCCCGGCGGGGGCGCGGTCGCCTGGCGGGTGCCGGCTCCCAGCGCTGGGACCCGCCTCACGCGGCGCGCGGGACCGGCTGCAGGGCCAAGTGACGAGGGAAGGGGCGAGGCCCCGACCCTTCTCGGCCCGAACACCCCAGCGCCCAGCCCGCCGCTCCGGGGGCGTGGCCCGGGGGCTGGCACGGGCCCCTGTCCGCGCGTTTCGGGCGCCGGGGCCGCTCCACTGACCTGTGTGAGTTCTCAGGTGCGCCTTGAGGTGCGAGGATTTCCCGTAAACTTTCTCGCAGCCCACGTAGTGGCACTTGTGCTTTCTCTGCGGGGACTCCAGGTCGGAGCGACTTCGGCCCCGCCGGCCCCTTTGTCTGAGGCCGGGCTCGCCGCTCCCCGCTGGCCCCTGCTCCCTGTCTGGCTCCAACCCCGCCTCGGGCTCGGGCTCGCTCCACGCGGGGCTGAGGGGCGCGGCCGCCGCGCCTTCGCCTCCCGGGGAGACGAGCTCGGGGACCGAGGGAGACGCGGGCGGCAGACGGCAGGGGGTCCTCGCCTTCCGGGCCGCGGCGCCCTCTCTGCGCTCCGCCGGGGCGGGCGCCGGTGCTTGCTGGTTTAGGTCCGCCAGGATCCGCGCCACCACGAAAAGCGAGGCGCTGTCCTTGCCGTCGCGGCGCTCCTCGACGCGGGGCAGCGTGGCGGCGACGGCGGTAGCCGCGCCCTCGGGTCCAGGCTCCGGCCCCTCCCGTGGCCCGTGCACTACCGCGCGACTGGACATGGACACGAGGCACTCGGCGGCGAAGTGGTCCACATAGGCGGCGGCTGCCATGCTGAGGGCTCGGGCCGGCGTGCCGGCGGCACTGCTAGTCGTTGCGAGTCGTCAGCGGCGCATCCGCACCCACGGCCTCTGGAGAGCGGGCGGGGGGGGGGGGCGCGGCGTGCCCTCTCCGCGGGCTGGGCTGGGCGCGCAGCCGCCTCTGCCGTCACCCGCGCGGCTCCGCGTCCACGAGGCGCCCGCCGGGTCTGGCACCGAAGAGTGAGCGCATGGGGGGCTGGCGCAAACGAGTGGGGTCCCTGTACGGCGTCAGGGGTGGCCTGTCCTAAGGATGCCGAGCGGCGACGTTAGGGACGACAGCTCCAAGTCGCGGCCTCAGCCTCACCGCGCATTGTGGCAAGCGGGACAGCCGCCGTGCGCGCCGCGGCTCGGTGTGGGCGGACCGGCCCCGGGGGTGGGCGGGGCCGGGGCCACATCTGGACCCGACGTCAGCCCCCAGCCACATCCTGGCGGCGCAGGTTACAGGCGGCGGCCGCCTCAGGGAGCTGCGCGCGCGGAGGGGGCGGGGACCCCGGAGCGCGCACCGGCGAGATGGAGGGGTCGCGCGCCCGCGCCTGGCTAGGGGGCGTAACCGAGGTCAGAGGCGGCCCCTATTGGTCCTTGAGTGCGCGGCCGGGCCAATCCAGGCCGCAAGAGTAGCCTACCCCGCCTCAGGGCCTACGCGCGACAGTGGGCGTGCCCCCATGCCCGGCGGGAGGAGGGGCGGAAATTAAAGCTAGGAGACATGCACGCTGACGCACGTCGCCCAAAGGCGGTGGGCTGGGGCGGGGCGGCTGCCAGCCCTCCCCCGCCGCGGGGACCCCGCGGGGTATTTTCCTGCCAGACCTTTTGTACTGTGACAACCAGGAACCGTGGTGTGGAGGCGAGCGCTGGGGAGGGCGCCCCTTTGTCCCTCCAGCCCCGCCCGCGAGGGGCGCCAAGGGTGGGTGCGCCTCCGCAGGGCTCGCCTCCGCTTCTCTCGCCCCTCCAAAGCGAGGTTTGCTCCACGAGGAGGCGTGTCCGCTCCGGCCTTGTGCAGAGCTGTCGGCCGCGCCTGGGGGCGGAACGACTGCCGCCGCACCCACCACCGCCCGGCTCCAGGATGGCCGCACCCGGAGACTCAGGCCGCTCGCTCCCCTGCCCCCTCCACTCTTTTCCCTTGCTGAGCTCCGGACCCTCGGCGGGGCTCGAACGGGAGCTGGCTCACGGCTGGGGCCGGACCTTTCCCGCGGGCGTCTCCGGGAGCTTCCCCGACTGGCCCCAGGCGGCCGGGAGCCCGGTGTGGGGCGCGCTGCCCTTGAGCCTGGGTCAGCGGGAGAGCGGGACTCGCCCTGGGCTGGCGGTTAACCTGGCAGCGTGGGAGTCGTGCCCACCGCCGCTCCGTGCTTACAGGAGTGAACTACGTGCCGGTGCGGCCGCGCGCTGTTCAGGGAACGCAGGGCCCCTTCCTCCCCCTCCCCGCCCCAGGCCTGCTGCCAACTTCTCCAGGCTGCCCCTCTCCCACCGCGGTCGGGGAGGCTTCAAACGCTGCCAGCTGCGAGGACCCCGCCCACCGCGCCCCACCCGCCCACTGTCGAACTTCCCGAAGGAAATGCTCGGGCACCCAGCTCCCAGTCTTTCCACCCGGACCCCGCCAGCTTGCCCTTGATTTCCAGCGGCGCCCGCACTCTCACCCCCTCCTCCCTCGCCATTCTCTTCTAAGCCTGTACCATCACCGGAGTGGCCGGTGCACGACTTCCTTCTGCCTCGGAACCGAGCGCAGCAAGCCCCTTTCCGGGTCCTCGCCCGCAGGCCCTGACCCAGGGAGCTGAGACCGGGGTCTGCAGCCCTGGATCATTTATTTGCCTTTAACGGTTAGCCTTCCTCGCGGGGACCTGGAGAGAGCAGCCGTTCGCCCCCTGAGGACTGGAGAAGAGGGGAGGGTGGGGCAAAGTCATTTTGCGCAAAAATTAGGAGCAGGCATTTCTCAATTTGGGGGCTGGGTAGAAAGTAAAACTTTGTTCCAGGTTACCAAGGAGGGACCGGAACAGGCATTCTGGGTTGTGCGTAAAGGTGAACTGTAAACTTGCGTTGACGTTTGAGTACCAGAAACACTAAAATCCCCTCCCACTGATCAAGCTGGTCCGGTCTAAAGTAGGCTCCCCCAAGCCTACTTGCTGAGCTGGGGTGGGCTCTGTACCTGCCAGCTGGGTCCAGTCCTCCTAAGATGGTCTGTCTCTTCTTGGCAGGAAGTAATCATTCTCCTCTCAGGCAGACTGTGTTGGTGACATTTAAGAGATTTGTGTTCTGACCAAATAATGATTCAGAATGTTCCTTCAGTCCCACCACATGTCGCAGTCAGTCACTTCATTGTGGATGAAGCTGGCCCTACACTGATTTACCTAAGCAGACACCCAGCCCCTTCAAGGCCCTCTCCAGCCAGCAGGATTCTGCCCGGTCTTTGAGTTACACAGCTCTCCACTTTCTCCACGTGCCTTGCTTGCTGTGCCGCCCCAGCCAGCGCACACAGTGGTGGGCCTCCTCTGAGCATGTGTGTGCACTGTTCTCAGCACTGAGCAAGACAACTGCCCTGGGTGAGGGGAGAGGCCAGCCTGGGCCAAGGGTCCTCTGCACATCCTAGTCCCGCTGCTGTGACCTGTGACGTTCTGAATACAAAACTCATCCCCTTGGCTAGCTTTCAAGCACCTGATGGTGGTGATGGAATTCCTGAAGGTACTGGATCTTCATATTCCAAACCCATGGGGAAGTGTCTTCCACACAGATACAGTTCTCTTTCCAGGAGAAAATCTCATGAGAGCTTTTCCTTTTGAAGTAGGATGTTGAAAGAGGTGGCTTCTGGATGTCTGAGGGTGGGTGGGGATCAAGTGTCAGATGGAAGGAATGGAGTAAACAGAAGCAGGGTATGGAAGATCAGAAGAGATACAGGGTGGGCAGGAAAGAGGCCAGACTGAAAAGGTGGTTGAGGTTTCTGGTGAAGGTGGTAGCTAGCTTTTGGGTTGCCTCTAATGTCCCCTGAAACAGCAGTCAGTTTGTTTGTTGTAAAGCAGAAATGGGCAAGGGGGGAATTAACAGCAACATGGCTTTTGAAGCTGAAATACTTAGCAGAACTGAGAAAGCGGAATCCTGAAATGGTAGCCAGCAAGGAAAGCCAAGAGCAAACTCTATTTTATCTCTGGAAGGTTCAAGAACAGTGGCACGAGGTAACTCTTGGGTGTAGGTGCAAATGGGTCAGGGGAGGCTAAAATAAGAATAATCAGCCAAAAGTCTGCTGAAGAAGCACTCAGACACCCAGATCCCTTCCTTAGTTCAGGGTAGCCTTCTCCATTATAAGACAGGATGTTTATTATTGGAAGAAGGTAAAAGGGAATGTCTGGGGCTGGGAGACACCGGGAATAATTAAGAGCAGAGGTTCCTCCACTGGAACGGAGGGATTAGATGAACACGTAACTATTGGATGTTGAGACCCCATCCCCTACCCTCAGGACCCTTTCTCTGGTTTCAGAACGCACACAGCCAGGAGACTGGAAGGAGGTTTCCTGGGACATCAGACCAGGCCAAGAAGAATACCTGAACATTCTGATCTCTGTAGCTGTCCAGGTAATCAGCCAGATCCCCCTTGAGGGGCCATGGGTAAGGAGCCCCTGACATGTGGACAGCATGTCTAATCTGTCTTTCACAAACTGCTCACTCCAGATACAACAACTAATTGGGGACCCTGCCCACCCCCATGACGATCTGGGAGGCTGTCCGGTCCGGATGATAGTTGTCTGTTTTGGGGGGTAGCTCCTCCCACACAAAGGATGGTTGTCCACCTTTCATTATCTATAATCCTCTCCCTGGCTGGGAGGTCAGGCTCAAAGGCTGAATTTTATCTTCTTGACTTGACACTGAGATCCCTGACTGAGGTTAGGTCCATACCGATAACCCTTACCTTTTGGGAGTCCTTCAGAGCTCCCCTGACACGTTGACACACAGGAAAGTCCTAGTGGAAGGTGTCATGGCTTCTCAGGCCCCAGCTGAAACCCTGAGCCTCAGCCAGACCCAGAGATCTCTCCAAGGCCACGCAAAGCCTGGAGTCTCAGCTCTCAACAGTGCCCCAACCCCAGCCTGTAGGAAGCTAACTAATTAATGTGGGGATTTATCAAATCAATTAAATAAGAGCCAGGTCAGTTCTCTGGGGCTCTCAAGAGACTAATGAGTAATCCCGTTAATGGGATTGGAAGGATTGCCGTGAACAATGTAGGATCAAGACTCCCTTTAATTCTCCGCTATTTGCACGTAAAATTTGGCCCAAAATGGGGAAGTGGCTAGGGTCAGCTGATACAATATCAATGAAGCAGCACTTTTGTTGGTACTGAAGGGAGATCTGGATAATACCACTTAGGCATCATCAAATCACCAGAAGTGGGGCTGGAAATGACCTTCTCAGTCCTGTTGTTTGTGGTCAGGGGCTCTCTTCAGCGCGAGCACACAATGTCTGCGATTGCCTTTAGGGGCACCCTCCTTCAGCCGATTTTCTGGGCTTTGGGCTTCTATGTAGAACAACATATCGGGAGAGGCAGCAGCCATTAGACCTGATTTGGTAGTTAAACGAGTGGGTGTAAAGCGTTTTCAAAATGTAGCGTGAATTGGTTCTTTCTACCCCAGCCTCTTTTGAACTGGAGCCGGCTGGTTTGGTATTTGGTTTTGGCCCTTCCTATGAAACTTCCTTCACATGTAAGCAGAATGCAGCCCAACCTGAGCTATTGATATTCCAGGGGTGAAAAAAATGTTTTCCTCCTAGGAAATGGAAGGGAGAAGCTGAAAATGAATTAGCGTTAATCACATGGCAGGTACCTTGAGAGCAGCCAATCTGGGACTGAAAGTCATTTCCTGAACGTCCAGAAATAGTTCCCACTGGAAACCACTGAGGCCCTTTGCCAGGTCTGCATGGGGTCTGGTGGGTGACCATCAGGCAGGCCCTCCAAAGGGACCGGGGCTGGGCACACCACCATGTGGGCCACCTCTAGGGCCTCATTACAGACTCTGCTGTCCAAGTCAGGAGTTGGTCAGCAAGGGACAACTAACTTCCCAGCTGATCGATGGGTGTTACCTCTTCCATGCACTTTGACCTTGTCCACCTGTCCTGGCAGCAGCCTGTGTTGGGGTCTGGCTGTCACACGGGGTCGCTGGTCATACCGGATCCCACCTCCACTCTGATCACCAGCAGCTGCTGGGTGGTTTTGGACCATGGGGAGCCCCAGCAGGGAATCACAGGAGAGAGAAAGAGGAACCCTCCCCAGGGGGCTCTGCAGACTGGCTGTGCCCCGAGGGAACCCCTTTGCACCTGGTTCCAGGCACTGACTCCTCACCCCAGAGGACTCTGGGTGGTAACTGGTCCCTTGGGGGTGCTCTTTCTACCCAAGGGAACTGCTTGCCCCTGTGGCCTCCCTGCACTGAGCATAGTCGGTATATGGCTGCATTTGCATCTGTGGCCAACACGATGCATACACAGTTCTTCATTTCTCCCGATAGCCCCATAGCTGTACAGTAAAGTGCATCTTGTTCCACAAATGTCAGCTGATTGTAGGCAGTGAGGGTAAGTAATGAGCATCCCCAAATGCAGAAGGACAGGGGACATGAAACCCTAAGCAGAGACAAGGCAGCAGAACTCTGTGGGAGTCCGGTAGGGCTTCCAGGGCCAATGGGAGATATGCAGAAGTGGAGTGGGTTGGTGGGAATTTGTGAGCCTGACAAGGACAGAAGGGTATTCGTGTGGGATGGCAGAGGCAGCTCCAAGGATCTTGGTAAGGGCAGAGGGACGCGTGCTGGGAAGTGGGCTTGCCGGCCCAGGCAGCTGGATAGCACGGGGAGGAAGGGATGAGGGAGGTCGAGATATTCAGAAGTGGAGAGGGGAAAGAGGGGCAGAAACCTCAGGATGGCTGAGAGGAGCAGACCCTCTCAGCCAAGTTCTTCAAACTGCAGCTCTGCTGTGTGACACTGGACCAACGAATGAACCTCTCTGAGCCTAATTCCCCATCTTTAAAGTGTGGAAAACACCTTTTTTTTTTTTTTTTTTTTTTTAAGATTTTATTTTATTATTTTTAGAAAGAGGGGAAGAGAGGGAGGCAGAGAGGGAGAGAGACATCAATGTATGGTTGCTTTTCATCTGCCTCCAGCCACAGACCTGACTGGAAACCTGGCTTGCAACCTAGTTATGTTGCCCTGGCTGGGAATCGAACCTGCGACCTTTGGGTTCACAGGCGGGCACCTTATCCACTGTGCTACCAGTCAGGGCGGAAAACACCTATTTTAAGTGGAGCATCAAGTAATGTAATGTTCCGATGTAGATGTGGGGTCTGCCACATGGCAAATGTGTGAACCAGGGCCGTTTTCCTTCTTCCTTCAACTTCAGGATCACTGTTAGTCACAGGTGACCTGGAGACCTCATTTTACCTGGGGAAGTCAGGCCTGTCCCCTGGTCCTGTTCTGCCTGAGACCTGCGACCTTGGCCGTGTCACTAGCCAGGACAGTGTTTGCGCAATGGAGCCTCAAGGCCCCTGGGTGGCGGCTCAGGGAGCAGATGTTGGCAGCTGCCACCCCACCCCACAATGTGGCTTTTGTCAGCCAGGGTGGTTTCAGAGACCCTGACGACCAGTGCTGGGGAACAGTTCCCAAGGCTTGTGGGAGCATTGCTGTGACTCAACAAAGCCACCGGGAGCAGTGGCCTGGAGGCTTCGGGCAATGGCTTTTGTCATGCAAATGAAGAGGTGGCTCCCAGCGCTTTGCCCTGGCGTCCTAACCGTTTTGTGATGCAGATGATGTAGGGCCTCCCACGCTGGGAATTCCCTAGTCCCCTAAGCTGGTCTGGACCTTCCCCACTGTCACACCCCTCCAGCTTCTTGAGCACAGCCCTGTCTGGCTGGGATATGGCTCTGGGGGACCCTCAGTTCAGCCAGGGGGCCACGGGACCAGAGAAAAGAACTGGAGGTAGGAGGATGTCACCTCCGATCATGCAGCTGGCCTGAAAGGATGAGGCAGGCAGCTGACAGAGGGCCCTCTGGGCTGGGGACAGAATCTTCAAAGGCTGTGTGCCTCAGCCCCAAGGTGGATCGGCAGATTCCAGGTGAAGACTGGTTGGTGGCAAAGGACCCATCTATGTGCTCCTTCTCCTATGTGACCAAAGGGACAGTCCTGTGCCCCAGACCAACACTCAGGGGCCCCACCGCATATTTGCCTGGACAGCGATTTGGCAAATCCCCAAATTTCCCTGAGCCGCTTTTTCCTCATCTATAAACCTAAGAAATATGCATGCCCATTACCCAATGATGCTACTTCTAGGAATTGACTCCATAGATATTCTCAGATGTACCAAATGATGTATGTTCAAGGTTATTCTTCAGAGGTGTTTGTATGTAGCAGGTGAGGAATAGACGTGGCCTAACTGTCTACTGCAGGCATTGGTTAAATAGACTATGGGCTAGAACACAACTCTTCCTTGGAAACAAGAATGAAGGTGCTCACGTGGGTCGATCCTGGGGACTGACGAACGGCAGAAGTGAGCTGGGAGGGGTGGACAGTTTCCTGCGCAGCCAAGTCAGTGTCCCGGTGGGACTGAGCATTGCAGGGGCCTGGGCTCCAGTGGGCCCCCGGGTGAGGGAGGGTGTGCCAAGCCACGTGGTGTGCAGGGCTAGGTGGTAGCTGTCACACACACACACACCTGGAGGTGGAGATTGTCGCCCAAAGAAAAGGACTATCTAGGGCTCCTTGACACACAGCTCTGCAGGGATGGAATAACACAACCATGTCACCATGGCAATAGCTGGCAGCTATAATTTTCAGAAGACGGTGGCGTCCACAGCCCAGGAAGAGGCTGCCAGCCTCCAGCAGGGCGGCCTCAGGGTGGCGCTTCCATAACCCTGGGGGTGCACGTGGGCACAGCAGTGTGATTCTTGGGCCTCAGTCTTCCCATCTGTAAAACGGGGCACCTCCCCACATTGGTGCCTGGAGGGAGAGATTGGGTGAAAGAGGCTGAGATCGCACGGTTTCGAGTGGGTACAACAGAGGGACAGCTTCGTTCCTTCTCTGTCCTCTCTCCCCCTCTTACAGACAACTATGTGCAGCCCTGAATTTCTGCCACCAATACATCTTCCTGATAAATAAATAACAACTAAGGAAGACAGAGAAGGCAGATTGCATTTCCTTTGGGCAGGAGGGCTGCCCAGCCACGTTGCCACTGAAGGCCTCCATGAGATGGGACCCTCCATGAGAAGGCAGGTATGAGTCCCACCTGCTCCCCAAGCCCCTGCCCCTGCCACCTCACCCCCAGCCCTTCCAGCTTTGAAACTGGTTGCAAAGTCATTCTACCATCCTGTTACCCCAGGAAGGTACCACTTGGGCAACTGGCCTTGCCCCAGGGCCTGAAGCCAACCTCTTGTGGGACATCGTAGCTGCACTAAGGCATGTCCCAGGCCTAACCCTACTGGGAAGGGCAGCAGGTGACCCTTGATCTCTGGGTTCAGTGACCCCAGCCCAGCCGGCAGCTCTTTTCTGCTCCCATGGGCCTGGGGCACACCAGGCTCCAATTGCCCTGAGAATGGCCTTGTAGGTCCAACAGGACAGGAGCAAGCTAGCATGTTGGGGTCCTCATGGAGAGGAGGGGTCTGGAAGAGTGGCTGTCCAAGCCTCCTTCTTCCTGAAGGTTGCCTACCAACACCCCACAACCTCCCCATCAGCCCCACCTTTTAAAAAATAAATGCAGAAGTATCAGGAATAGCGGGTCATAGCCACATGCCATTCTAGGTATAAGGACATCTTGGGCAGGTGGCTCCTTTTTAAAACATTCTTTTTGAATTTTTGGTTTTACTTTTTTGTTTTATTTGGTTTTTTGTTTGTTTGGTTGGTTGGTTGGTGGGTGGGTGGGTGGGTTTTTGCAGGTGGTTTTGTAAGATGCCCTGGTGGGTCTTAGGCAGTCTCAGTCGTTAGTGGGCAGGGGATTTGGAGAAAAGCCCGAGATTGTCCCGAGGGGTGAACTAGTGGTCCTGTGCCTCTCAAGTCAGCATTGGCAGACAGGATTATCACTCATCGTTACAGGGCGCGTTTCATCTCCTGCGGAGGGTTTCAGGAAGGGAACATGGTTTTGAGTGGCAACTGTGGGCCCAGCTTAGGGCTTCATGCTGCCGCAGACCTGTGTGGGGTGTGGTCTCTTTCTCCGGTACAACCCCCTGAAAATCTCCTACGGAACCAAGATTATCTGGCCCAGCATAACTACTGAAACATTTTGAGAAATTCAGCATCTGTCATTTAGATATTAGACTCTATTTTAGGTTGGACCTGTTGAAAGATTATGATTCTTCCACCCCAAACGCGGCCTTGTGATGCACTCCTGCAGGCGCACTGGCTTTTTGGACCAGGTCTGGACCTCGCAGGGCCTTGGTGGCCCTGCCTGAGATCCAAGGGTGGGCTCAGGGCCCTGGCCAGTTAGCCACTCACAACACAGCATGCCCAGTGGGTCTCAGAGAATTTCCTCCCTCCCGTTGCCTCTTTACCCCTCATTAGATCCCATCTCCCACCAACAGGGCCTCAGAGGCTCTAATTCCTCTCACTTTGTCCCTGTAGAGGGACCAGGCACTGGAGGCTTCTCCAGAGAAAGTCCTTGGACACCCCTCGCCCCCTCCCCACACTACTCTACCCAACCCCGCACCTGCAGCCAGGCCCCAAAGCAGGAGTGCACCTTGAACATGACTTTTATTTTCCCCACCAGCCGTCTCCACTGCACTAACGAGGACACTGGCACCAGGAGGTGGTATGTGCCTCCCCTGGCCAGTTCCATGGCCTCCAAGTATTCAAGCACCCACCTCTGAGGCCATGTTGTCCCCTCTCTGGAGAAGATCTGCGAATTCCTGGTGAGTCACATTCACAGCTGGGCCTGGGGGAGGAGGTGCCCTGAGAAACACTCCCCAACCCCCATCAAGACTGCATGGTGTACTTTGCCCAACACACTGCTCCTCACAGTCCTTGCAGGGTCTGTTCCCTGGTCTGGACAACTGACACACGCCCAGGCATCCTGCTGTTTCTTCTCTGGGTGCCTTCTCTGCCCACCCTCTCTCCCAGCAACCTGTGCAAAGCGTAGCTTGGTTGGCTAGAGCTTGGCCCTGATACACCAAGGTAGTGGATTTCATCCCCAGTTAGGGCACATACAAGAATCAACCAAGGAATGCATGAATAAGTGGAACAATGCATCAGTCTCTCCCCCCCCCCCCCTGCCTGCTCTAAAATCAATAAAAACAGTTTTAAAACATAAGGCAAATCCCATGCGGAAAGGAGACAGGTATGTCTGAGCATCTCTTCTTCAATGATGTTTGATACCAGACCATCAAAAGAAGGACCCACACAGACAGCTCCTTGCATTTGTTTCCTAAACATTTCATTGGATAACAACCAACAAGCACTTTTTTTTGCTGGGCCTTTTCGGGGAAGCTAGACAACTGGACCCTCCCTGTGGGGACCAGCCTCAGGCCTGATAAAATGTTCCAGGGGGCTTGGAAGTCAATTGAGTCCCCGTGGACCCATGTGGCTGCAGGGTCTCAGGCTGCAGCGGGGGATCTGCAGCATATGGCTGTCCCCTCCCATCCACCCAGAGCGGTAGCCCTCACAGGCAGGGGACATCGATGTCACTGGCTGAGGGGACGGCTGTTTCTCTCAGACCTGGGCTGGGTTACTCAGAGGAGAAGCATGTCCCTTTTTCCCGGTGTTCTAATTAAAGAGGACACTCAGGTGATTGCCACCAGCACAGTGCTCAGCCTCCAAGGGGAGAACTGAGGACGGGTCCTCCAGCCCAGGGTCACAGGCTGGGCACCTGGGGCCGGACTCTGGCTGCACTCCCCGACCCTGCCTCGTACAGGCTGCATGTGGAACCAAGGAAGGTGGGTCCACACTTCATCTCTGCCCAGCTTTGCTTGACTCAGTCAAGGCTCTTGGTGGTCCAGAGGGGATGGTACCCTGGGGCCACAGAGAACCCCCACTGGAACCCCAGCACCAGCTCCAGAGGCTTTGTGGCTTCCCGCCCCAGGGCCTCCCCTGCTCGCCAGCTGCCCGATGACAAGTCTGGCCAGCCCGGCACTGTCAGCGTTCAGGCCTAATGAACCTACATGGTTTTTTTAAGGGATGAAAATAGAGTTGCCAACTTCTCATTCTAGGAATGAAAGGCATTGTCCCAAAAACGAATTCCATCTACCATAGTCCTTTCGTTAAAACAGGATGTTTTTACATCTGAAAAAATATTGCGTTAAAAAATGCATTTGACTTCATAAAAATGGACTGGGCTGCCTTGTTTGTTCTTTCTTTCTCCCTTTTCTTCTCATACTTCTTTTCCTCCCTCCCTCCCTCCCTCTCTTCCTCCCTCCCTTCTTCCCTCCCTACCTTTCTCTCTCTCTCTCTTCCTTTCTCCCTTTCTTTCTATCTCTATTTCTCTCTCTCTCTCTCTCTCTCTCTCTCCCTCCTTCCTTCTAATTCTCACTTGTGGATATGCTTATTGATTTGAGAGAGAGGGAGGGAGAGAGGAACATTGATGTGAAAGAGATTGATCGGTTGCCTCCCGTACCACCCTGACAGGGCATCGAACCCAAAACCTAGGTATCTGCCCTGCAGGGAAACGAACACAGCCTTTTGGTGTGCAGGATGCTGCTCCAACGGACTGAACTTCCCAGCCAGGGCTGCCTGTATTTTCTCCTTTTACCCAAGACCAAGGGCTTTGTTGGGAGCCCCAGCAGCGGGCTGGGGTGGTCAGGCTGAGTGGCCTGGTGGCGCCTGCAGTCCCTGCTAGTTGGGAGACTGATAGCCAGGCCTATGTTGAGGGTTGCCCTCTCCCCTGGGGTCCCAGCCCACTCCAGGTGTCTCCTGGAGAGTGCCTAGCCCAGAGCCCTGGAGGGTTGAGGGGGGCACACCCCACCCCCCGCCAGCCTGGCATCTCTGGCCTCCAGGGCTGGCACCGCTGGCTGGCTAGGGCTGCCCCAGACACGTGAGAGCTCCCAGCCAGCTGCCACACAAAGCTGCATTGTGGGCCTCGCTTGGCGGGCAGGCATGTGACGGCAGAGGGTGGGCGATGGGGCTCCTGGCTGTGCCCTGCCTTCTGGTCAGGGTGATGTATGCTTGCTACTGACCCCACGTAGCAGGAACCTGGCCAGACATAGTTTGTGGGCGGCCACGGGGACAGGAGAGAATACAGAACTATCAAGCAAGAGAAGGCCTCTTAGGCAGAGTGCGCCAGTGGGGCTCCCTCCTTCTGGGGTCTGCCCCGCATCTGGGTCCTGACTTCACCGAAGCCTCACCCTTTTGTTTTTGTCACTGGTTCCTTCTCCATGACAGGGGCTCTGAGGCCTGTGTTCCCAGACCCCTGTCCCAGAGCTGTCCTCCAACTGCATTGCCCTCCGTGGGGTACGGGGTCTGCAGGCCCAGGGCACGTGTCCACCCAGAGCCTGCAGTGGGCACACCTGGAAGTTCCCGCCAAACGCTGCCACCTGCCTCCTGGGCCTTCACGGGTCTCCCCCACAGTCTCTTCCCAATAGGTGTGCACATCTGTGGGCCCAGGGTGTCTATTGGAGGGAGGGGTTGCTGGGCAGGAAGTGGGAACAAAGGGAACTGCTGGACCAGGCTGCTCTGCTGGGCTGATGTGGATGTCCGGGATGCTACCCTTGAACCTGACCTTCTGAGTCAAGATGAATGGACAGGAGATACTTCAGCAACAGCACGTCCGGCCTGACCTATCCCTTTTCGGAGCCAGGAGGCTTCCTTGGTGTACTTGGCCGGATGGCTTTTGAATCGGTGCCTTCCATGCCTGAACTGCCCTGGGGAGTGCAGACCTCATTTTCAAGTTCCACTTATACTAACATGGAGGCCAGACCCCACCCCTCTCAGAGGTATCCAAGGCAAATCTTAGGGTCTGGCTGCTTCCGCTGGACCCCAACTTAGGTCCTCCTCCTTAGGTTCTCTAGGCACATTGGCTTCTCATGGTGGTCATCTTCCAGGCCCCTACACCCCCCTGCCCTGCAGGTTTTAGACGTGACCCTCCTCTTTGTCCCACCCCTAAGAGCATAGTGAGTGGGTTACCCTTTGCATTTCTCGATGTTTGAGGCCTATTTTGATATTGGGTACCCCCCTTCCCAGATGATGGGTCCTGACCAGCCATTCCACCCTCATTCTGCCTGCTGGGGGGCTGGGGGGCCTGTCTTCCCAATGAGATCTGAAGCTGGGAGTCCTCTTTGATGAGATAGACTTGTAGGAAGAAATGGATTTTGCCATGTTGACAGGTCACTCCCAGGCCCCTACAGTGTGTCCCTGCCTGGTGGAGGTCACTCCTTACCATTGCTGGGCCCTGTGCACCCCACCCCTGCCCCCAGGCGCTGGCCACAGGCCAGACGCATCCATTGGTGTTGGATAAAATTTGCTGAAACAAAGCACTTCTTGCAAAAAGTCCGTGGGTGACCCTGCCCGCTCTGTTGGGCAACACCCTTAAGCTCCCTGGGTAAGCTCCATGTGGTATTAGATTTCTGAACAAGGAAAACATTTCCCCCCCTAGAGATTAATTAACAGCTTCTATCTCAGGCCCACAATGCCTGGAACTAGTTCTTAATGAAAACCAAGACTCTTTCCATAAGTTAGTGGCAAACTCATTTGGTGGCAAAACCTGACCTGATCAATGTCAGGACAGATAAAGTCTTGGCTTATTTTCACATGTCCCCGCTGAAAGATGAATGCCCAGGGCCAAGGGCTGCTTCTGTTGAGGTGTTACTCAGAATACCATGTATGCACATCCCTACTGGTCTAAAATCCAGTGTTCTGGATTCTAAAAACATCCTTTCCCATGTGCTTCTGATAAATTGTCATGGGACCGTGTTAGGGAGCAAGAGCTTTGTAATTCACTTTATTTTCCTTTTTTTTTTTTTTGACTGCCAAGAAGGTCAAATTTAAATAATTAAACTAATTCACGGCAGCTAGCTTGCGTCTAAAGTGTCTTAGTACAATTACCCTGTGTTTTTATAACTTGCCTTTAACAAAGGATCAGTGCAACACAGCCTTCTTGAATTTGTGTCTTTCATTTCACTTAAGCTGCTTCACATTGTTATTGTTTTTTAAGTTGTATTGATTGATTTTAGAGAGAGAAAGTTATGCAGGAATTCTTGGCTTCATCTCTGAGCTGTGTGTGCATGGTTCTCGCTGTAAACAACACACCACAGGCTTGGAGAACTGAGCTCAAAGGTGAACCTCCCAGAACCTAGACAGGCTTATGAGGGTCCATATATAGGCAGAGCAGATTCAAAGACATTACACAGCCTTTGAGCACAAAATTGACTTTGGAACCACAGCGTGCAGCCTGAATGAACCTAACCAGGTCAGTGGTTTGCTCAAACAAAAACATCAGCATCCTCTTTAGGATTTAAACAGAACTGTCTCATGACATAATATTCAAAATGTTCAGGCCATCGGGCAAAAAGCCTTGTATTTGAAGAGCCAGAAAAGCCTCAACCTGCAAGAAAAAGACAATCCAAAGATTCCAACCCTGAGCCCTGACTGGTGTGGCTCGGTGAGGTTGGGTGTCATCCCGCAAAGTGGAGGGTCGCTGGTTCAATTCCCGGACAGGGCACATGCCTGAGTTTTGGGTTCAGTCCTGGTCAGAACACTTCCGAGAGGTAACCAACAGATGTTTCTCTTGCACATCAATGCTTCCCTCCCTCTCTCCCTCCCTTCCCCTCTCTCTAAAAATAAATAGATAAAATCTTTTTAAAAAAACGACACCAATACTGAAATGACACCAGTGTTACAATTATCAAAGACGTGCAGCTACTATAACCAGGCTTCGATAAGAGGAAATTCCCCTAGCAAAAAAAAAAAAGAGAGAGAGAGAGAGAGAGAGAGAGAGAGAGAGAAACTATAAATAAGAAGCAAATGAACATTTTAGAATTAAAAGCTACAATAAGTAAAATGAAAAGTTCACTGTCTGGGGCTCACTATTACAAAGTAGAACAGAGGAAGAAGCCTGTAAACATGAAGACAAGAGCAGCAGAAATGACCTTGACAAAATTCTTTTTCCATGTTGCTATGTTTGGTTTGTTAGTATTTCATTAAGCGTGTTTGCATCCATTTTGTTAAGGGATGTTTGTCTCTATTTTTCTTTTTCTTGTGATGTCTTTGGCTTTGGAATCAAAGTAACCCTGGCCTCATAAAATAAGCTGAGAAGCACTTCCATTTCTATTTTTTGAACAAGTTGGAGAAAACTCACTATTAGTGTCCTTTAAACATTGGTAGGATTCACCAGTGAAGCCACCTGGTCCTAGGGGTTTCTTTGTGGACATCTTTTTGGTTTTTATTTTTTAAATTAAGAATTCAGTCTCTTTACTTGTTATAGGTAAGTTCATACAGATTCTCTATTTCTTCCGGCATTTCTCCTTGTACTAGTTTCAGTACTTTGTGTTTTTCTAGAAACTTGTCCATTTCCTCTAAAATGTTTAATTCATTGGCGTACACTTGTTTATATTTTTTTCTATTTCCATAAGATTGGTAGTAATGTTTCCTTTTAATTTCTGATTTACTCATTTGAGTCCTCTCTCTTTTTTCTTTTCTTTCTTCTTTTTCTTTTATATTCTTTCAGTCAGCCTATCTAAAAGTGTATTGCTTTTTTTTTTTTTTTTAATTTTTTCAAAGGACCAACTTGTGTTTTCTGTATTGTTTTTATAGTCTCTATTTCATTTATTTCAGCTCACATCTCTATTATTTTCCCCTCTGATTTGTGTTTAATTTCCTCTACTTTTTTCAGTTTCTTAGGATAAAAGTTTAGCGTTTTGGAGATCTTTCTTTCCTTACAAATTAAAAAAAAATTTTATTTAAAAAATAAGTAGAGAAAAAAGGAGAGAGAAAGAAACATCAATTTATTATAAGCCAATAGAGAAGCTATCAATGGATTATTCAAAAACATACGATTTTTAAAAAGCAGGAAAACAGGAAAAAGGAACACATAGACAAAAAGAAGACAAATAGCAAGATGGTATATTTTAAGTCTACTGTATCAATAATTGAAAAAAATCAATTAACTAAATTAAAGGCAGAGAATGTTATAAATTCAAAATACACCCCAAAAACACATTATCCCTGAAAAATATATAGCATGCAAACACTAATCATAGATAATATGAATTGTTTCATCTATATCAGATACAGACTGCAAGAAAAGGAATGTTACTGGAAATGAGGAGGGTTTCACATTAATAAAAGTATCATTCACTGAAAAGACATGATCATTTGCTATGGACTGAATTGTTTTCCCCTCATGTGACTATATCAGGAGATAGGGTCTTAAGAGGCAATTAATGTCACATGGGTCATAAGGGTGGAGTTCTGACCAAACGGGACCTTGTAAGAAGAGGAAGAGACAGCAGAGTTCACTCTGTCTCTCTCCATGTGCACAGAGGACAGGCCGGGTGAACACGAAGCAAGAAGACATCACTCACAAGCCAAGGAGAGAGGCTTTGCCAAAAACCAAGCTGTGTTGGACCTTGACCTTGGAATATTTCAGCCTCCGGAGTAAACTTATTTAAGCTACTCTGCCTATGGTCTTTGTTACGGTAGCCCAAGCTGACTAAGACACCATCTTACATGAACATACACATAACACAAGAGCTTCAAAATACACAAGGCAAAAACTCATACAACGGAAAAGAGAGCTAGACAAATCCATTTTCACAGTTTGAGATTTCAACACACAACACGAAAAAAAATCAGTTAGGGTACCGAAGATTTGAACAACCCCACTGCCCAGCTTGACCTAATTGACACTCAAATCACACAACTGTAGATAGAAGGCACATTATTTTCATGAGCCCATGGGGTGTTTAGCAGAACAGAACAGACAGTGGATTGGGAAATGGATCTCAATACATTTAAAGAGATTGGAAATACAAGGAACAGTCTCTGACCAATTGGAATGGAATGACAGTGAAAACACAACCTATCAGCCTTGGCCGCGTAGCTCAGTTGGTTAGAGCATCATCCTGATATACCAAGATTGTAAGGTTGAGGGTTTGATACCCAGTCAGGGAACATACAAGAATCAACCAATGAACTCATCAGTAAGTGCAAACAATAAAGCAGCAGTGTCTCTCTCATCAATTAAAAATAATTACTGGGCCCTGGCTGGTAGCACAGTGGGTAAGGTGCCGGCCTGCGAACCCAAAGGTTGCAGGTTCAATTCCCCAGCCAGGGCACATAACCAGGTTGCAAGCCAGGTCTCCAGTCAGATCTGTGGCTGGAGGCAGGTGAAAAGTAACCATACATTGATGTCTCTCTCCCTCTCTGCCTCTCTCCCTTCCCCTCTTTCTAAAAATAATGAAATAAAATCTTTAAAAAAAAAAAAAATTACTAAGGCCCTGGCTGGTGGCACAGTGGATAAGGTGCCAGCCTGTGAACCCAAAGGTCGCTGGTTCGATCCCCAGCCAGGACACATAACCAGGTTGCAAGCCAGGTCTCCAGCCAAGTCTGTAGCTGGAGGCAGGTGAAAGGCAACCATACATTGATGTCTCTCTCCCTCTCTGCCTCTCTCCCTTACCCTCTCTCTGAAAATAATAAGTAAAATCTTTTAAAATAATAATAATAACTAAAACAACACAATCTATTAAAAAATCTCAGGACCCAGCTGATTAATATTCAGAGGGAAGGAAATGTATGACTTGAATGCTTATGTTACTGGCAAGAAGACAGGTGAGTGACTGCAGCTGTCAGTGGCACCTCGGGAAAGGTGTGCCCTACCCTGTCAGGGGCAGTGAGGCAGAGTAAGGGATCAGGGTCCTGAGCAAACAGACAGAGCCAGATAAATAAATGTGAGCCTCATGGGAGTGTAAGGCATGGAGGCCTGAGCCCCCCAAGTGCCAGAGATTTTCCTGGCTGGCACTTTTGGCCTGAAAACGGAGTAAGTGTGGCTTGCTGATGTCCAGTGATGCCCAAATGCGGAAAATGGCCTGTGCAGCAGTTGGGCCAGTGCTGATGGAGGAAGGTTAGATCAGATGGGGGGTGGGCGGGAGACCTGGGGGTGCAGGGGGCTCAGGCACCAACCCAGAGTCTGCCTGAATCCCTCTGGCTCCCCTCATGGGGCTCATTGCCTCTGCTTTCCCGTTCTCGACTCTGTGTTCTGACCTGGCAGGAAAATCTGAATAATTGATGCCCACTCTAACGTTTCACCCAATTGTCATAAAGCGAGAAACACAAGCCCAGTGTGCAGCCGGCGAGGCCCTGGACAAAGGGCTGTTTTCATCGCCCCCTTTCCCCAGGCCTCAGGTCTGTGTGGCTCTGTCCCCAGCACATGATCAGTGACAATTGTCCTGTGTTCTTTCACCCTCCCCGGGAGCCCAGGGAGGGATTATCCTGGAGGCGGCTCCCCCAGGATGGCGGGGGAGGGCTGCCTCCCTGACACCCCACCCCATGGCGTGTCATTTGGAGCCTGTGCCCAGCTGTTGCTGGGTACCCGCTTGGCACTGCCTTCTTTCTGCAGAGAGCTGCCTGGAGGCCTTGACTGTAAATACAGGGCTCTCACCCAAACAAGCAGGGAAGGTGGGTCCCCAGGAGCCTTTGAGGGGGCTCCATGGGCTGGGGGAGGGGAGAAAGACATGGGGAAAGGGAAGGGGACACCCTAGGGACTCCCTGAGCTCCAGGCACACAATGGAGAGCCCAACCCTGTGTGGATTTCTGGTGCTCCGGGAGACAATAGCGGAGCTCCAGACACACAGTTCTGCGCACGGGGAACAGGTGACAATCAGACCTCTTCTGAGCTGGCACTCAAGGCCATGACAGCATGTCTAGGCCACGGCGGGGATTGCACAGAGTACCGGTGCCAATCTGGTCACCGTCAAAACTGCAGGAAACAGGGCTGGCGGGACAGGATGTGGCTGTGTTCCCTGAAAGTTTTCCCAAATCTGTCCTATCGTGGAAAATTCACAGAAATCCTGGGTTGGCTCCAGTTAACCCTTCCGCTCCCCAATGACCAAGGCCTGGGCCCTGGAGTTATTTTCAGTTTCTGGGCTTAGAGACTGAAACTGTAGCTACCACGGGTCAGGGTGTGACATCAGCCACCCATCAGGGAGGGCCACTTCTTGGATGAGTGGGATCAGAGGCTATTTGTAGGCATGTTGGGTGGACGGCAGCTCACACTTATCTAACGTGGCCTGGCCTGTCTGGCATTTCCCAAATGGACAACGGACACATGTAAAATTATGCATACAAATGGCCTCCCCTCCAGGCTTGTCACAAGCTGGTTCAGTAGTGTGAGGGATGGTCTGAAAAACAAAATGCAAGTCATCGTTGATCTGACCTGTGTGGCTCAGTTGGTTGGGTGTTTTCCCGAAAACCAAAAAGTCTTGGGTTGGATTCCAGGTCAGGGCACATGCCTGGGTTGTGGGTTCGGTCCCCAGAGAGAGCGCCTACGAGAGGCAACTGATCAATGTTTCTCTCTCACATCCATGTTTCTCTCCCTCTCTTTTCTCTTCCCTTCCCCTCTCTCTAGATAAATAAATGGATAAATAAAATATTTTAAAAGAAAGCAACTAAGGAAAATTTTAGAACATCAGTTTGTTTATGTATGTATTTGTATTTTATTTTATTTTTAAACATATATTATTGATTATGCTATTACAGTCCCAATCTTTTCTTCTTTACCCCCCTCTGCCCAGTTACCTCCCTTCCCTCCAGCAATCCTCACCCCTGCCTGAGTTTGTGTCCATGGGTCATACATACAAAGTTTTTTGGTTTCTCCATCTCCTATACTATTCTTAATATCACCCTGTTTATTTTGTACCTATCAATGATGCTCCTTGAGCTCCCATTTTCCCCCTTTTCCCTCCCTACTGATAACCATCCATATGTTTGAGGGGGTTTTTTAGATTCATTTGTTGATAGTTGTGAGGGTTTTTTGTTTTTTTGTCATTTTACTATTCACAGTTTTGATTTTCTTCTTGTTCTTACATAAGCCCCTTTAACATTTCATATAGTAGTGGCTTGGTGATGAACTTCTTTAGTTTCACCTTGTCTGGGAAGCACTTTATCTGCCCTTCCATTTGAAATGATAGCTTTGCTGGATGGAGTAACCGAGGTTGTAGGTCCTTGCTTTTTATCACTTTGAATACTTCTTGCCAGTCCTTTCTTTACTGCAAAGTTTCTGTAGGTAACTCTTCTTTTCTTTCGCAGCTTTGAAGATTCTCTCTTTATCTTTAACCATTGGCATTTTAATGATGATGTGTCTTGGTGTGATCAGGCCTCTTTGGGTCTAGTTTGTTTGGGACTCTGTGCTTCCTGGACTTGTAGGTCTATTTCCTTTGCCAAATTAGGGAAGTTTCCTTTTGTTATTTTTTCACACCAGCTTTCAATTTCTTGCTCTTCCTCTTCTCCTTCTGGCACCCCTATGATTCAGGTGTTGGTACATTTAAAGTTGTTCCAGAGCTTCCTAAGCCTCTCCTCCTTTTTTTCAATTCTTGTTTCTTCATTCTGTACTGGTTGGCTGTTTATTTCTTTCTTATGTTCCAAATTATTGATTTGAACCCTGGTTTCCTTCCTTTCACCATTGGTTTCGTGTGAATTTTCCTCTGTTTCATTTAGTACAGGGGTGTCAAACTCTTTTTCACCAGGGGCCACATCAGCCTTGCAGTTGGCTTCAAAGGGCCTAATGTAATTTTAGGACAGCATAAATGTAACTACTGCTTAACAGTTAAGTGAGCTGAGTAGAAACAAGGTGCCGAGCCAGATAAAACAAGGCGGAGGGCTAGATTCGGCCCACAGGCCTTGTGTTGGCCATTCGTGACTTAATATAACCTTCCCTTCTTCCCTTTTGCATTTGCTGTACTCCAGCAAGTCTGTGAGCATCATTATCACCAGTGTTTTGAACTCTGCGTCTGTTAGGTTGGCTGTCTCCTTGTCGCTTAGTTCTCCCAATGGAACCTTGATCTGCTCCCTCTTTTGAGCCATACTTCTCTGTCTCCTCAACTTGACAACCTCCTGCGTTTGCCTCTGTGACTTAAGGAGAGCTGTTGCACCTGTTACGTTGTAAGGGACAGAGCCTGGGGTATACGTCAGGGTGGGGTGTGACATCTCACGATGTTATGGTGCTGCAGGTAGGAGAGGTGTCTGCGAAGGAACAATGCCACTTGCTCAGCACTTGTTCTTTTTCCAGGCACTTCACCCGATTCCCTTATGGGATTGGTGCCCCTTTAGCTGTTGCCCTAGTGGTGGTTCCCAGAGTGAGTGGGTCTGCGGACATTCTAGGACCATGGGGGCCCCTAAACTGTGAGGCGGTCAGCTTCTTCCGCTGCCCCAACCCCTGCTGGTTTTCACAGCCAGAAGCAATGAGGCTTTATTTTCCCAGCACTGGAACCATGCGCTACATGGCTTGGCTTGGGACTGGGATCACTTCCCAGGTGTCACTCTTAGCTTTTATACTGTTGTAACTGCTCTTTCCACAGCCACTGCTGCCACCGTCACTGTCACCGCAGCCACCATACCATGTCCTCTCGCCCCAGCTCCCTAGCTTGGCTCCTTCTACACTTCTGGGTGAGTGTTACCTCTTTCTTTCTTTGTTGGACTTTCATGCAATTCAATTTTCTGGTAGTTCTGGTTGTTTTCTGTTTTGAGGTAGATGTAGTCCTTCTTACGGTTGTGTGAGGAGGCGAAGTGCGTCTACCTACGCCTCAGTCTTGGCCGGAAGTCCCATTTCAGAACTAAAAATTTAAAAACAAAAGCAACAAAAATGTCAGTCGTGCCAAAGTGAGGGTGGGAGCCGGCAGAGGTGACATACACGTTGGGACCCCAGGAAGAGTGCAGGGGTCACTAGTGAGTGGTGGCTATGAGACTTCAGCTTTGAGGGCGGGGGAGAGGAAGGGGCACGGATAAGGGAAGCCGTGTGTGTCTGAGGGCAGAGCCCGCAGTGTGGGCAGGAGCGAGGCAGGCGCTGTCCCAGGCCTGGTGGACAAGAGATCACTGTGTAGCTCAACCCGGCAAACCCCAGAGGGTCCCGGGGACAGACCTAGGTGGGGATCGTTGAACATGAGGCCAGCCCATGTAAAAACTTTGTGCCGATCAGAAGTAGGGCCTGCCCCACAGCCAGGTTTCAGGGCATAGGCCCTGTGTGTGGTGGGGGTGGCTACTGCTGACCCTGAGACGTTGGTGAGGCCCTGGGGCTCACGCTCCTGTGGGACCCTCTGTTTCTGGCCCAGCTTTGTTTCTGCTGTCTGAACACCTCCACCTGTGAGCCCCAGCCCCTGTCCTCCACGACCCTCTTGGGATGTCCCCAAACATCCCAGGCTCTGGCTCGCACACCTGTAGGCACTCAGGCTGAGTGTTTGTGTCCCAGCCTCCCAGTTTTGCCCCCTGAGACCTGCAAGTCCCCTTTAACCCCACTGCCCCCATCCTGCAGGTGGCTCAGGGTGCAGGAACCTGGCCCCATTCAGGCCTTGGGTTCCTCTTCCTGTCCCAGGGCTTGCCAGAGGTGAATTCCAGAACCAGATAATAGAATAAAGAAAATGCTTCTACCTTGTTCTTCTGGAAACAGACCAGGAGGTGGGAGAGAGGGTGGGGCTTCCTCCAGGAGCATCTGTAGGCCGGTCCCCAACCTCCGGACCTCACATCTCTGAGAAGTTGAGGTGATAAGGCTGAGTGTGAAGGCACCCCACTCGCCCGTTTGCCACCTGCTCTGCGACCTCCTGAATGGGCCCCTCAGGGGCAGGAAGCATAAGGGAGCTGGGAGGACTGCTACTGACAGCTGTGGCAGCCCCATGTCCAACGTGTGCCCTGGTCCCCTGCATCCTGCCTGCAGATGCGCTTGGGAGGGCCCCTTCCAAGTGTGCCCACCTGCTTCCTGCCAGGTGCAGTGAGAATTAGGAATGGGAAGTACATGGTCCTCATATGCCTGGCCTGTGGGGACCCTGGAGAGGACCGGCCTCCTGTCTCAGGGTTGGGGGCCTGTCTTCTAGGGCCTCATGGCCACCAGCAGCCAGGAGGGAGCCCTGGAAGGACACAGGGCTATTCTGCAAACCTGCTCTTGGAGGGAGGGCTCCTGGCCCCTGACCATGCCATGCTTCCAGGACACCATTCTGTTGTTTGTTTTATGAAGAGAGGGTCAGAAATTTTGTGTTGATGAACAGAATGACACCTCTAGGGGCTTGTTTCCCTAAGGACCTTTTGCCTTGTGACATACACATGGCGTAAGTTCGTTTATCCAAAAGACTCTGTTGGAGGTGGGGGGGTTGGGGAGGAGCTATACAGACTTGTCTTTTCAGCAATCTCCCAGACACTGAGGCTCAGAGCTAGAGAGAACATTCCAGATCCTGAGCGGCCCTGGAAAGAATGGGCCTGGGTGATGGAGAAAGAATGTCACACCCAGGGTTTTCTTGGGCGGCTCCCTGGCCTGGGCAGCCCTCGGGGCAGAATTAGGATCTTCAGGGGGTGTTACATGGACCTTGTGTGTGTACAGAGGACACAGCTGGGACCCTAGAACTGCAAGAGAGGGACAGGACAGCAAAGGGCAGCAGGGCATCGGCCCAGAGTTCTCATCCCACATGAAAGCACAGGCTTTGGGGTTGGGACACCCCTGTCGCATCTCTTGTAAGGTCTTCTGGATCTGATCAGAGCTCAGGAAGACAGCCTAGCCCACCCTGTGGGGTCTGGGGTGGGAGAGCCTGGTCCAAAGACCTAGTCTGACCTTGGTCACCTCGTCCCCTGGAGGGCTGAGCAACTTCCGTAAACTGAAGCTTCTCGATTTGGAAAATGGCATCAAACTGGCCCATCGCCCTGAGCTCTAGGACAAAGCCATCAAACTGGCCCATCGCCCTGAGCTCTAGGACAAAGCCATCAAACTGGCCCATTGCCCCGAGCTCTAGGACGAAGCCCTCGGCAGCTGCTCTAGAGGCCCGGCTGGTCTGAGTGGAGCTTCCCAGGCCCGGCGAGGGCAGGGCCTCCAAGCCCGGGCAGGCCCCGCAGTGCAGGAGTGCTAGGGCCTGGGGGCCATCTGATAAGGCGTGTGGCTGGTGGCCAGGACAGGTCAGGGCAGATGAAGCCCAGGGCAGCAGGCAAGCTCCTGTGGAGACAGAACCCGTCCGGCTGGAACCCAAAACACACTCCTCCCATTGCGGCAGGACCAGCATGGCGGCCCCTCTGAGGAACCCGGGTTCCTAACCCAAGGTGGAGCTCCTGCCTCGCTGAGCTCCCAGCTCCTCCACCTGCCCGGCCAAATGAGGGCAGGTGGCCCTCAGACCTTCCCTAGCATCGCAGGTTCCTGTTTTCCTTTAATTGCCGGCAACAGGCCCACCTTCTGCAAAGGCATTATTTCTTTTTTCTTTCTTTTAAGATTTTATTTATTTTTAGAGAGAGGGGAAGAGAAGGAGAGAAATATCAATGTGTGGTTGCCTCCGGACTTGGCCTGAGACCCAGGCATGTGCCCTAACTGGGAATCGAACCAATGACCCTTTGGTTCGCAAGTCAGCGCTCAAGCCACTGAGCCACACCGGCCAGGTGTGCAAAGGTTTCCTAAGGCTGCGCTACACGTCACCAGGTCCAGACTCCTCGGCTTGGCAGCCAGGTCTCTGACCACCTAGGGCTGCTGTCCCCGCCCCTCCTCCCTGTGCTGATGGGTGTGAACATCCATGGAGCAGGTCACCACCTGGAGGGGTGTGGCCAGCTCTTGGGCCCCGTGTGGCCACAGAGGTGGAATCATCTAGCCCAGTCTAGAGCCGTCTTCCCTGCCTTTCTTCAACCACCAGCACTGCTCTGCCCAGGGGGCACCTGAGATATCTGTTAGCAGCGCCCAGAAGGTGGCCAGCCCACAGAGGCGGCACCCTCAGAGGGGAGGAGCCCACAGAAGCAGTCACAGTGGAAAAGGACAGACTGTCCCTTGACCAGACTCAAGCAGGCTCCTCAGGCTCTGACAGACGACACCTCCAACTTGGTCTATAGATACCGCAGGCTCCCAGCACATCCGAGTGTGCCCAGCACCCCCACCGGCACACACACAGGGACTTGGATAAGCCGGAGCATGTTTTCTAACAGCTCAAGGCTGCATGGGCCCCAAGGATGACCACCATGCCAGCCCCCCAAGCTCCTGGCTGAGAAGGGTTGTCCCAGTCAAAACCTGGGTTGGGTTCCCATCGGAGGTCTTTTCTCTGCCACCAAGATGTGAATTGTCCACCAACCTGAGTGCCCAGGAGCTCTGTGCAGAGCCAACATTCAAGCTCACTCTCCGTCTGAGTCCCGGGGGACGCAGGGGTGCGGGCAGGGGTGTGCCTTGCCCTCGCCACTGCCTCTGTCATATTCTCCCTCTGGGTTGGTCTGGGAACCCCAGTGGACACAGTGCAGGTGTCCATCATCCAACTGAGAAAGGGGCTGTGGTCTTAAGTGACTGTGGACCAGAGACCTGTATGTGGTAACACAGAAGCCAGCCCCACCAGGACAAGTTCACGTGATGGGGAGGCCCACACCGAGCTCAGGGGTATATGCACACATGTGGGTGTGTGTGGGTGAGTATGCATGTATGTGGGTGGATGTGGGTGCATATGCATGCGTGTGTACAGGTGTGTGGGGTTATGTGTGCGGGTGTGCATGTGTGCACATGTGTGTGGGTGGGTGCATGTGTGCACATGTGTGTGGGTGGGTGCATGTGTGCACATGTGTGTGGGTGGGTGCATGTGTATGTGCTCAATGCAACTTCTGCATGGCGATTGGATGCCGGGACTCAGGGCTCTTGGCAGGGCTGAGGAAGCAGGTGCACAGTCAGGCAGCAGCCTGGGAATGGGGACGTAGGTCGGGCAGCACCCAGGAGATCAGGAGGGGACAGAAGGCCCTTGGGCTGGGGCTTTCCATCCCAGGAAAGCCTGAGGTTAGCTTCCTGGGCCTGCCATGGAGTCTAGGCCCTCAACATGCCTCCAACACCCACCCCAGGGTAGCCCCAAATCCCTGACACGTGGTCATCTGAGGAGAACAGAGTGGGCCAGGGCCTGGAGTGGGGGCTGATCTGGAAGGGCGGAAGGAGGGCTGGGCCCCTCCACTTCAGGGGGAGCCTGTAGTTCTCCAAGATGAAAGATGGGGGCCCCACCCCAAACTACAGGCGCAGAGCTTGCTCCCCTGATGAAAGGAGTTGGCTCCTTTTCAGGCCTCCTGACTTGTGAGCATGCCCTCTGCGGTAGTCTTGGGGGTTCACTGTGGGGTCCACCATGGGGTCTGCCCTGTTTCCTTGGTGACCCCACTCCACTGTCAGGAGCCATAGCCTTGGGTCCTTCCTGCACCCAGAGCCCTGGGGTGAAACAGCAGGGCCCCACATGGGGGTCTGCCCTATCCCTATACCCCATCTCCGGGCCAGGTATCAGGGCAGATGTCCCCTCAGCCAGAGCTGCCAGTGGCTTTGTCCCGAGCAGTGGAACGCAGATGACAAAGGCAGCAAGAGCCCAAGTCTTGCTGTCCCTCCGCAAACAACACCCTTCTTCTGTGAGAGGGTTTTGGGGACTAGAAAAGTCTCCCCCGATGGCTAACCTCCTTCTTGCCTTTCATACAAAGAACCTGCCACGCAGGCGAACCCACAGCCCAGCTGCAACAGCTCCGAGTGTTTTTCTGTTCTTGCGGTTTCTCCCTGGGGTTAAGCAATGTTTCACTTCTTGTCGTAACAACCAATCGAGTAGATCTCTTTTGCAATGTCAACAAGGTCTGAGGTCTGATCAGTGGGGGTTTGGGGGCCCCTGGGACCCTTTTTTGTCTAACGATGGAGGAATGAGAAGCCCCAGTGCTCTGGGAAGGTGCCTGGTAAGATTAGGGCACAGCGACACCCTGGGACAGAGGTTAATCACCCATCTCACGGCGCTGGTGTCTCACCAGGGACGGAGCCTGGCTCTGGGCTGGCACCCCCTCCAGGCTGGGCTGGGGGCCCCAGTGTCCCAGCTTCCTGGAAGTCAGCTGCCCCAGTTTCTACCCCTCTCTTTCATCCCCTGCACCTTGCGTACTCCAGGGCCTCCTCCGAGCACCATCTCTGACACTCTGGTCATTGTGGGTCCAGAGCCCAGGACTGAGGACTTTTTCCTTGAACCATCCAAGCGCTGCTCTGCCCTCCTGCCCTGCCAGCCAGCCTGGCGCCCATCAGTAGATGATGCCCCTCTTAGCCTGGAAGCTGCCTGTGACCAGTGGGCTCCCTGATGCTCCCACCCCAACAGGCCACCCCACAGGGGCCCCTGGATTCCTGATCGTCCTGCCCCCGGCCCCCGAGCAGATGCATCCTGCCTGTCTGTGGGCTGCCACGGGGCCAGCCACACTGAGCTTGTCCCTAGCCTCCCCGCCCCCTCCCAGGGGCTGTTCAGGTGGCATGCCTCAACTACTGGGACTTACGCTGTCCCAGCCGCCCTTCCCGTGTGGCCATCCTTGTGACCCCAACCTCAGTCTCTGGGGGAGGTTCTGCTGTCCTGACAGGAACAGAACAAGGCAGCTGGCCAGCCCTTCCCCTCACTTCCTCCTTGACTGCTGCTTCATTTGGATCCACGTCACGGAAAGGAAGGCCCAGAGGATGCACCAGGGAAGCCCGTGCCCCCATCCCAGCTTTTTTCCTGACCTCTGGCTAACAAGAGAAGAGCAAGGCAGGACACGCCCCCTCCCTGTGCACAGCCCACAGCCCCCCATGCGGCCCCTCATGCGATTCCAGTGGTATTTTTCTTCTGCACCTGTGCAGGCCTCCTGAAGCCCTTGGGTCTTCTTCCCAGTCACCCTCTCTGGCCCAGGATCTTTGAAGGGACAGGGCAGGCCCCTGTGCGGAACAGTCCTGCTGCCACTTCAGTGACTTTGTAGCCAGGCAGAGTGGAAGGCACCTCCTGGTCCTGCAGCTGAGCCAGTTGTCCTGCCCCAGTGTCAGCCATGTGATACCCAGTGGCTCCTGCTCCCTGCTGCTCTCAGGGTCCCCCCAATTAGTGCTCAATCCAGGGATAAGGGTGCCCTGCCAGAGGCCAGGGACTGTCCTGTGGGCTCCCTGAAGCTGACTCCACTCCTTCCCTCGGTGGCCCTGGGCTTGGGACCTCTGAGCTACACTTTCCCTCCTTCTCAGAGACACAAGGGCCATTGCTGCTCCTCGGGGTTCTTCGTCTGGGCCCTAAACTCAGAACTAAACACGAGCCTTGCTCTGCTCAGTGCGCATTTGTTAAAGATGACCTTAGAAAGAGGAATAAGAGATGGGCCACTGGGGAACCTAGGTGCCACTCAAGTTGACCACGGGTGTCAGAGTTGCCCTCCCCTGACTATGGCAGGACCCTTCTCAGAAGACCTTATCTGGGCCCCAGTGCAGGGATCCTGGCCCCGGGGCCTGTGATGGGGGTCTGGGAGTGGGAACAAGAAAAGACTGAGGAACCTGCAACCACGGTTGGGTTTCAGTTCAGTCAGCATTTGCGGAACCCCAGCCTTGGGCCAGGACAAGTGCTCAGCGCTGGGAGGGTGCCTAGAGGAACAGGGCCACATGCAACAAGACATCCCCAGCTTGCAGGCTGGGCACAAAGGTCAGGGTGAGACCCTCACGTCTGGGGAAGTGTCGTTCTGTGATGGGGGGTTGGGGGCGCAGGCAACAGGCCAAGGAGGCAGCATGAGGGCAGTGGGGCCCACAGGACAAAGCAGGAGTGAGTCAGCACATCACATACAAGGGACCCTTTTCGCTGAGGCATGAGAAGCTATGGTCAAAGATTTCGGAAGATGGTATTGATAGTGATGATGGCCTTTGAAGGCACAGTGACCACGGCCTTCTAGGGAATGGGAATGTGGGCCAGCTCAAGGCGAAAGATGCAGGATGCAGTCAGAACCCGCAAAGGACAGCCCTCTGTGTGAGTAGAAAGACAATCCCAGGTTTTCCTATTCGCTGGGTGACGGTGTTGCAGATACGGTAAGATGGGTTGTGAGATCAGACATTTCCATGGTCTCCAGGTGTTCATGCTCAGGCCAGATTTTATAGAGGGAGTGAAATAATGTAAAAAAAAAAAAAAAAAGTGCATGATTAATTTAGTTCTTTTGCTAATAACCAATTCTAGCTGGCTTTACATTAAAGAGAAACTTAGGGCAAGAAAACCATCCTAGCACCTAAGAGCCCCTGGGCAATGTGTGGGATAGGGACCTGAAAGGGGCCATTATAGGATGCAGTGTCCCCTCAGCTCTCCCTGGGGGTCTCTCTGCACCAGTCTGGAGAGATGACAGCTGCCCAACGCCAGAGGCCGGTGAGTAGCCTCATGACACACAGTAGCTTCCGGCTTCATCCAGAGCAAAAGACCCAGGACACGGTAAGTGGGGAGGAAGCCGCAGTGCCTTTTACAACCTCAGCTCCAGGGTCACCGTTCCTGTGTTACCTTCGCCAGATCGCTAAGCGCAGCTCATGCTCAGGAGAGAGATTCACGATGGAATTCTACACAGCAGTAAGAAAGAACTCCTCCCTTCTGCAACAGCATGGACAGAACTGGAGAGTATCATGCTTAGAGAAGTAAGCCAGTTGGTGAAAGACAAATACCATATGATCTCACCTATAAGTGGAACCTAATGAACAAAATAAACGAATGAACAAAATAGAACCAGAGGCATGGAAACGTGGAACAGACTGACCATGACCAGAGGAGAGGGAGAGAGGGATAATGGTGGAAAGAAGGGGAAGGGACTAGTCAAGGAACATGTATGAATGACCCATGGACATGGACAACAGGGTGGGAATTGACGTTGGGAGATTGGGTAGGACGGGGAGAGGAGGGCAAAGGGGGAAAGATTGGAACAACTGTAAAGAATAACAACTTAAAAATCTTTAAAAAATAAAAGAAGAAGAGAGGATTCAGGCTAGGCAGTGTGATGGGAGGAAGAGTGAAGAATTAGTGATCATATTTGAAATACGTTCTTGGTGGGAGTGGGGACCAAGTGAGTGAGTCCTGTCCCATCACTAAAAAGCCCCATGATCTTGAACAGATCACTTATTTTTGGGGCTTCTGCCTGTCTCTGAAATTTGGAGATGATGATGAGGACACCTGTCACAGAGCCAGTGGCTGTGGAATCCAACCCCTACCCCACAGTCTCTCCAAGCCTCAGTTTCCCCATTGGCCTTATTACCTCCCTCCCAGGATGGTGGCGAGATGGATTGAGACAGGCACGTGCAGAGTTGGGCCTGGCTGAGCTCTGACTGAGGAAATACAGAAGCATCCATCTGCTGGGGAAGTGGGGCGATATGCAGGGCTCTCTGTGTGTCACCAGCTGGTAAAGAATAAGCCCTCCGTCACCTGCACGTTCTGTGACCGACAGGAAGCGGCATCTGCCTTCATTGCTTTCTCCAGCCAGGTGACGCTCTGGGGACCTGACTAAGACTTTGCACTTGGAGGAAGTAGTTAGCTCCTCCTGTGACTAAAACCATCATCTCAGATGGAAGCTGAAGCTCATCCTGTTCCATGACCCTGGCTGCTGGACTCCCTGAAACTTGGAGGACACTGTGGAAGCCACCTTTGAGAGAGCACGCTAAGACCAGAGTCCCACCTATGGGGAGAATGCTCAGCGCATGCCTGTACATTCCAGGCTGAGAAGAAACCTTCCGTGGCATTCTGCGAAGTTGAAAATGCTTCCTAAGTAACATACCAGCTGGAAATCCAATTTTAACCCAGCCTGTCTGGGCACTTGATTTGGTAAGGCTGAGGGTTCTTTCTGGGAGAAAAGCCGATGTCAGTGGTAAGATTCTGTGCCAGAGCCATGAGGGTCCCTGTCCGCCAGCGCTGTTGGACACACCGTGCATTCTTTGCCACCAGAGGCTGGGAACACGAGCAAAGAGCTTCCTGAAAAAATTGTGTTCCCAACTCTGTGAAAGAATCCTCCACTGGGGAGGCTGGGCCCTCTCTCTGAATCTGCCAGGTCCCGATTTTATCTGAGAAGCACTTGGCCCAAAAGGGCTGCTTACCCATGGCACTGAGCCAGGTACCTCAGAGTCCGTGTGGCCCTCCCTAGGCCAGGTGGCACACCTGCTGTGCAAAAGAAAGACATAGAACAGGCTGAGAGTTCCTTCTGGCCAGATGGCTCAGTTGATTGGAGCATCGTCCTGTAGACTGAAAAGTTGCAGGTTCAAGTCCCAGTCAGGACATGTACCTGGGTAATGGGTTTGTTCCCCGCCCAAATGGGGTGTGTACGGGAGGCCACCAACCCATCCATGTTTCTCTCCCACATCTCTGTGTCCCTCCCTCCCTTTCTTTCCATTCCTCCTCTCTCAAAATAAATAAAGAAACTATTTTTTAAAAAGGAAAACTGATCTGGAGAACGCAGCCTCTGACAGTGATCCTTGGTGTGTGTGTGGGGGTGGTGGTTAGGGGCTGGAGGCCACTTGGCGAGGTGGTAAGGGATTCACTGGTGAGCGGAGCACTAGGGTGGCATCTCTGAATACTTTACTAAGGATCTGCTTTTGGACGTGCTCACGTGACCATTGGTTGAGGTGCATCACAGAGCAGGACCCCCAGGGGCAAAGGGGATGGGAGAGCCCAAGAATAGCAAGGACCCGTCACAGCACTCATCTGCAGCACTAGCTTCCTCAAGGTGGGTGTAAATGACCACCATTACAGTGCTAGATCGCAAAGTCAGAATGAGGGGAAAGAGGATAATATCTTTAATCTCAGACGGGTTGAGGGGCAGCAATGGCCAGCAGAATTGGATGTCCCTATGGGCCAAGTCAATGGGCAAACATCTAGAGCAGTGATTTTCAACCTTTTCATCTCACGGCACCCAAAAACTACCAAAATTCTGTGGCACACTGAAAAAATATATAGTTTATTTTTTGCCAATCTGACAAAATATTTGGTGTGATTTTGATTCATTCACACTGGGCAGCTATTGTGTTGGCTGTTGGCATTTTTATTTTTTTAAAGATTTTATTTCATTATTTTTAGAAAGAGGGGAAGGTAGAGAGGGAGAGAGACATCAATGTATGGCTGCATTTCACCTGCCTCCAGCCACAGACCTGACTGGAGACCCGGCCTGCAACCTGGCCATGTGCCCTGGCTGGGGAACCGAACCCGCGATCCCCGGGTTTGCAGGCCGGCGCCTTATCCACTTATCCAGCCAGGGCTGTTGGCATTTTTTTTTTTTTTTGCTAATCAAAGGGACAAGGCATTAGTGCCCTTGACTAAATAGGCAGGTATTTCATGTTTTACAATTTCCTGCAGCATACTGGTTGAAGATCACTGGTCGAAAATCACTGGTACGGCTCAATATACATAATCAAATGGGCCAAGAATGGGTTCACAGATGTTACCAACTGATGGTTGGATAAACAAAATGTGGTATATCCATACAATGGAATATTATTCAGCCATAAAAAGAAAGCAGGTGCTGATGCTATGAACCTTGAAAATAGTGCGTTAAGTGAAAGACGCCAGTTACAAAAGGTTGCATGGGACAGGGTTCCACCTATATGCAATATTCAGTATTCTGGCAAATATGAAGAGAAGAAGTCAGAGTTATGGGGCGGGGGGCGGGTGAAAGGGGCGAATTGAGCCTGACTGCTGACTGATCCAGGGTTACTTTTGGAGAAGGAGGAAGAAGGCCAAGTTTGGTCCTGGAGGGATGAGGTCCAGCTATCAGGAAGAGGTCACAGCCCCATGCAGGGGTGGCTGCAATCATCCCCACCTAGTGAGTGTGGAAATCTTCTTCATGGGCGGGCTCATGCAATGAACTTCTTGTCCACTTGTGCATCTGAGGAGGTGGCTGGGGCAGGATACATGAGCATATACACGGATTTACGAGCAGAGGGGAGTTGCTCAGTGGGTTGGTTAGAGGCCTGAAAGGAATCGATGGGAAGTTCGGGGGCAGGGGCTCCTGGGAAGGAAAGATGTGGTTGGACTTAAAACAGTGCAAAGACACTGCACACACATAACCGAGTGGGTGGGGTACGTTATGTTGGCCAGGAAACGTCAGCCTTTCCCTGCCCTCACCACGCGAGCACTTGTTCAAGGAAAGACAGACGATGGAGTGGGTAAGAGCCTTGGGGCTGTGCCAGGTTGCTCCTCAATTTTAACAGCATCTGATAGCATGGTAACTTTATACTTTGCCTATAATGACATTTTCACTAAGAAGCCCTAGTCTGAGGTTAGCATAACGACACCTCTTTCTTTGAATAGCTACGTATGTTCTTTTCCCCAACCTTTCGCACGCATTCAACTGTTCTATAACCTTGTGTTTTGGAAGTCTCCCACGCAACATCTAACTAGTTTAATAATCTTTGCCTTTTAGCTGGACTATTTAGTTGGATATGTACAAGTATGTATGACATTTATAACATTTACATGGAACATGTAGTCATATATACAAAATTGTTGCTATATTTGGGTTTTAATCTAGCATCTAAATCTATGGTTTGTCTTCCCATCTTCCTTCCCATCTTTAAAAGTTTGTATTTTCTGGCCTGAGAACCCAAAGGTCTCGATTCCCAGTCAGGGCACATAACCAGGTTGCAAACCAGGTCTCCAGCCAGATCCGTGGCTGGAGGCAGGTAAAAGGCAACCATGCATTGATGTCTCTCTCCCTCTCTGCCTCTCTCCCTTCCCCTCTCTCTAAAAATAATAAATAAAATCTTTAAAATAAAAACTGTGTATTTTAGCCCTGGCTGGTGTGGCTCAGTGGATTGGTGCCAGCCTGTGAACCCAAGAGTCGCTAGTTCGATTCCCAGTCAGGGCACATGGCCAGGTTGCAAGCCAGGTCCTAAGCCAGGACCGTAGCTGGAGGCAGGTGAAAGGCAACCATACATTGATGTCTCTCTCCCTTTCTTCCTCCCTCCCTGCCATTTTTTTTCTAAAAATAATGAATAAAATCTTTAAATTTATATATATATATATATATATATAAACCCATATAAACTCACCACTGCTGGACTCTAAGGAAACCCACAGGGCAGCATTGGCTATGTCCATCCTGCCTTGTTCAGTCAGGGAGCAGAACTCCTGAGTTGGAGGCAAGGGCTTTTCTGGCTCAGCGGGACCCCGTTGCTCTGGGGCCTAAGTGAGTCATATGCCCCCGGCAAGTGCAGGGTCAGGGGCATTGAACGGGCAGCACGCTGCTCAGTCACCCCAGCTCAGAGGCGAGTGAGCCCCCGAGCCCAGCGCACACTCTGCTCCCCACTAGATCCCTGGGTCCAATGAGGTCTCCTTTTTTCTAATTCATGCAAATGTTGTAAACCAGCCAACAGTGGCCCTGTGGCCAGGATGGCATGTCCTGATCACACCACCTGCCTTTCTGAGTTCCATTTCCATGCTCTCTGTGACCCTGCAGACTTTCTTGCCATTTTAACCCCAGGAAGGGGCACTCTGGATGGGGGACCCACAGGAGACCTGTGCATTGGTGTCTGGCTTAGGTACTTCAGTTGGGGGGTTGCACACCAGCTTCCTTCAATCCAGGCCTCCTGGCCGAAATGACATCTGTGTGACCCTCTGTTGCTGGCTCCATCAAGTCTTTTTTTTTTTTTTTTTTTTGATCTTTTAGGGTGAGCGAGAGCGAGAGCATTGGTTGCTTGCTGGATGTGCGCTGACTGGCGATCGAACCCACAACCTTGGCATACTGAGGCGATGCTCTGACTAACGGAGCTACCAGCCAGAGCTTGCCGCCGGGCCTCACCTTTCGCCCCTGTCCACCTCCCGCTGCCCCAGACACAAAGCTTCGCCGGAAAACCAGCCGACAGAAGAACCCACTGCCAGCGCCGGCCGTGGGGAGCGGGCAGGCCGTGCGGATGGGAAAAACACACATGGTTTGGGGGCGTTGCGGATACAGTACAGATTATTTTTAGCAAACTGTTCTGACTCAGTGAAAAACCTGAAAGATAGTGTTGATAATCATGCTTATTATAGCGCCGCAGATGGTGCTGCTATAATTAGACGCCTGTTTCTGGGTGACTGTGCTCTGCCTTTCAGACGACACCTTGCCCCGTTCAGACAGACAGCACAGAAGGTTCGCTTTATTGGTTACCTGGGGGCTCCATCTATGACTCTTTACTCTGAGGTATTAAGAGCCTTTGTGAGAAAAAGTAAATGATCGCAATGATCTCCCAAGCTAATTTGAGCCTGAACAGAAATAAGGGGTTCCGGCCCTCTTTTGTTCCCTGATCCTAGTGACAACCAGGAATTATCCCCTCTCGCCTGCCTGCCTCCTCAGAGGGGCTTCCTGGGGCCCCAGCCACGCCTGGTTCCCTCCCATGTCACATCACCCTGCCCTTTCTTCCGCATCAGGGGTTTTCATCTGTAGTGACAGCTGTGCGTGTGAGACAGCTGGACTGATGTATATCCCCTCTCCTGGACCCTAAGTTCCCAGCTGGGGGGTCACCACACAGACTAAGCCTTTGGCCAGCATGGAACCCACCTCTGGGCACTTTTTCATGTGACAGTTAGTAAAATATGCCCAAATTACAGCGAAGAGATATCATGAGACGTTAGTACGGAAGATGTGAATAAGGTCAGAAGACTGAACTGGCAAGGCAGATGTGAACAGCGATTCTAGGAAGATTAGGGGTGGGGCAGGGTGGGGGCAAGAACCACTGTTCCACTAAGAGCTTGAGCTCCTGGGAGCACGTAACTCCTTCAAGACCTTGTCATAGCCACGGCCGGAAGCACAGGGTCTCCCACACAGTCGGCACCCCATCAAGGCCTCTCCCGTCACCACCCATGGAAGCTGCCCCCGTGATCCTGCCTCCTGGTGTAGAATCCCACTGGGGACCAACAGAACACAGCAGAAGGGGTGGTGTGGCCTTTTCAAGGTCAGGTCATAAAAGGTCCTGCAGCGTCCGTGTGGGTTGACTTGCCTGTCTCTTGGTCTCTGGCGGTGCCTGTGTCTCTGTCCCTCTAGCTCTCTGTTCCTCTCTCTCTCTCTGCAGTCACCGGCTCTGGGGGAAGCCCTGTGTGAGCCACCATTTGGAGACACCCCTGTGCGAGGAGCTGAAGCCTCCCACCAACAGTCAAATGAGGCAGACCCGAAAGCAGAGCCCCACTGCCTCAGGCCATAGCTGGCCTGCACCCGCATGAGTGTCCTTGAACTGCAACAGCCAGCTAAGCCGAGCCCAGATTCCTGACCTTCAGAAACTATGCGAGGTGGTACACGTGTATCGCTTGAAGCTGTTCTGTCCTGTGGTCATGCATTCATTACGCAGCAGTGGACAACTGACGCACCAGCCGACTGCATCTCTGCCTCCTGGCTCTGCTGACTCAGGGCTGGGAATGCTGTCTCCCGCATGGCTGCTTCCAGCCATCCACCCTCTTTTCTGAAACTTTTCCGGGGCCTTCAGCCTCCGACCCACCCCTGTAGACCAGCCCCCCAGCCTTGGCCCAGGAAAAGTCACCAAACCGAGGCCAGCGTAGATCATGACCGAGGAAAGGGCAAGGCCACAGGACCCAGGTCCCATCACCCCAGAAACCAGAGCACCACATAGTTCTGACCCTTGGCCTGAGAAGGAAGCTTGACCTTTTCCCCAACATGGGCTCAGCCTCATCGCCTAAGAAGGAGGAGGTCTCGTTTTGCCAGAGCTGGATGAGCTTTTTCCACTGGTAAGCTCCCACTGTTCAGCGGGCAACTTTCTAATATGATTTCTTTGAACATTTCTTCTTCTTTGTTTGCTCAATTCTGTTCTTTTGGAACTGTAATGAGTAGGACGCAATGGCCTGGCATGACCTTTTAATTACCGTTTCTCTGTTATTGTCAACCTCTGTCTTTTTTTTTTTTTTTTTCCTAGAAATTTCTTCACCTTCATTTTTTATTTAATTTTATTTATTTTTTTTTTATTGATTGATGAGAGAGAGAGAGAGAGAGAGAGAGAGAGAGAGAAACATCACCTTATGTTCCACTTATTGATACATTCACCGGTTGCTTCTTTTATGTGCCCTGACTGGGGAGCGAACCCACAACCTTGTCAGCTTCACTCACAGGTCAGAGGTCCTTGGCAACCTTCTCAGAGCCAGAAGGGCAGCACTAAATTGCTCTGTGAAGACTGGTCAGGGGAAGGGGCTTTAGGCTGGCAGGTGAAACAATTTCTTTGTGGGACGACCCTCCCATGGAAGTATTTTTAGGTCTCCTCCCTAGCAATTTTCTTAAGTTAGTGTGAAGAAGTCTTTCTTCTTATACCCCAACTTTTTTTCAGTCCAGAGCCCCACCCCTGCTGTCTGCTGTCCCTGGGATCCCTGAGCCCACCTCGGGAAGAGCCTCCCCAATCCTAATTTCTCCCAAGAGCAAACCTCCAGGCTGGTCTAGGGGTTTTAGTGGAGGGAGCCTGGAGTCCCAATGGCTTCCTAGATGGCGTCTGGATGAACCCCTCTGTTTTGTCTCTACCCCTCAGGGCTCACCCCTATCCCCTGGAGCAGTGTCCTTCCATTGCTAGCCCCTAGGTTCCACAGAAGCATAGGCCCCAGGAGCGCACCCTCCATCCCCTACCCCCGGAAGGTCCTCAGTCTTCCTTCCCTCTGTTTCACCCCTCTTTTGTCTCAATCTACTCATCAGAAAAAAGGAGCTGACAATGTTTGCTCCCCACCCCCCATCCCCCACCCCCAGGGTTGCCATGAGGAAGAAATGAGCTCAAGGTGGTTCCTCCACTCTGTCCCCCAGTGCCTATCGTTTTCCCCACAGAATCCCAGGGCTGATGTGTGATGCTCCTGCCATGTGTGCAGAGCCCGGAAAGCTGTCCCCGGACCGTGTCCATCCACACAGGACCATCCCCAGCTGAGCACGCCACTGAGGGAAGGACGTGGGCACCTGGCTGTCCCAAGGCCTCCCTGCGGGTTTTCTCATTCTGCTGCCTCCACACCCACAGACAGAAATGCGCACAGACACAAACTAACAAAGGACATCATAGGCACGATCGATGTCAGCTGAGACCATGGTAATGACAAGCGGCTAATGGCAGTTTGAAAGAGGGATGAGAAGGCTCTGTGCCATCTGCCCACCTAGTTTCCAAATGACTTGCACCCACCTTCAAAGCCAAGGCTGACTTTAGTCGGAATAATTAGCAGGCTGGCGAGGACGGGAGCATCCACCTTTCGGAGGAAGTTGTGTCTCACAGAGCATCCTTTGCTCTGTGCTGAGGGGGGTCTCGTCCTGAAACCTCAAGGCGCCTGCCTTGTGCTGCTCCTGGGAAAATAGGCACAGGTGACAAGAAAAGTCAGGGTGGGTAGCTGCAATCCAGGTTGGCTCACCTCCTGCCCTGGCAGGCGCACTTGCCTGAAGCCTCAAATGCCTGGAGCCCTGGCAGTCCATGGACTGCACGGCCAGACACATGGACAGGACCCACCTGTCCTCACCGCTGGGCCCTGCGTGGGAGATGTGGTCACAGCGGGCATGCACATTTCAGAGACGCCATGAAGTTTTGGGGCATTTCATTGGATGATCTGAACACTGTCAGAGGTTTCTTTAGAAAAATACAAACCTAACGTATATCCTGGAGTATGGAAAAAGCATCTGTTCATTGCAGTCCCCTCCTTTTCCTAAGGAGACAGTCCAGTGGTACTGCAGGGAGGACCCTTAGCTTCCCATCATGGTGAGGGGGGGAGGGGGACACAGGAAGCAGAAATGGGGTGGAAATGTAAAGGAGGGAGGGTCACCAGGGAACAGCAGGATGGCCCCCACCTCCAGCCAGCAACAAGCAAAAGTGGACCCGGGATGCCCTGGCCATTGTGGCACAGTCATTTGGAGCATCATCCCGTAACTGAAAGGTTGTGGATCGGATTCCTAGTCAGGGCACTGCCTGGGCTGCAGGTTCAGTCCCCAGTCGGGGTGAGCACGGGCAACCGATCCATGTTTCTCTGTTTCTCTCTCACATCAGTGTTTCTCTTTCTCTCTCTCTTTCCTTTGAATGAGAACTGAATGGTTAATTTCATTCTAGGGCTGTGCCGTACTTTGTACAATTCATATCACTCTTCATAGTGTTTAGTTGCTTCCACCCCTCTGTTACCAGAGAAACCCTGGTTCTTCTCACTGACGGAATAAAGAATGACAGATCATCGAGCCTATTAGCGTGCACACAAAATTTACTAATGAACGGGAGAGCAAAGGCAAGGCCAGCTCACTCTAGTGTGGCCACAGGCCCGGAGCCCAGAGGGCCAAGAGTGCCGAGAAGGGGCACTTTGCTCTGAGGACTTTCATAGTTGGTGAGATGGGGGTGAAGAAGTTAGATATTGATTGATAAAGGGGGTGCCAGCTTTCCAGGGCTGGGGTGTGGCTATCCAAAGGTGTCGATGGGCCCTTTCTGGCCTTGCAGACCTTGGGATGAAAGTGCAGTTTCAAAGGCTTTCTTTCCCAGATAGTAGGGGCAGATACACAGACTCTCAAGGACTTCCCTCCTGTGTCAGCCTGGTGTTTCCTGTGATGTTGGAACACTGGGCAGCATTATCGGACCCGGCAGGCCCGCTTAGCTGGTGGGTGAGACGCGTCTCCCTCTGCTACTCATTCTACTGTAACATTTTTGCAATCACACTCAGTGTTCCCGTGCATGTTGGTGATAAATGTCCTTACTGTGTGAGATGGTCACGCTTTGTGACTGGGACAGATATGCCCAGCTTCCCCACGGAACTTGTCACAAGGGCACAGCTGTTATCAGAGGTTGGCCCGTGGCCAACCTGACTGATGTAAAGTGGGTTTCACTGATGTTCCAGCTTGCATGTCTCCGACTGTGAGATTAAGCATATTTGCAAATATTTAGAAGCCTTTTCACGTACTGGGAAGGATTTCTAGCCATTGCCCCCTTTCCAATTCAGGGTTGGATTTTTTTTCTTACTGATTTATAGCAGCCCTTTGCCCATGACATAAATTGTCTGTTATTATGCATATTCTATATTCTCATAGGCAAGAGTCCACCTTGTTCATGTCACTGACGTCATCGTAATTTCATTTTAAGAATGTGCCAGGTTTTATTTTCAGTTTATCACTGGCCTTTTTATAAAACTCTAATTGGGATGTTTTCTGCCATGTGGAAATATTTGGCTCTAACTTGGCAGAAGAAATCAATTATGTTACCTGGCTGTGGAGTTTTGCAACATAATCAAAAAGATCATGTCGCCCTGGTGTGGCTCAGCGGATTGGTGCCAGCCTGAGAACCCAAAGGTCAGTGGTTCAGTTCCCAGCCAGGGCACATAACGAGGTTGCACGCCAGGTCTCCAGCCAGGTCCATAGCTGGAGGCAGGTGAAAGACAACCATACATGGATGTCTCTTTCACTTTCTTCCTCCCTTCCTTCTCTTCTCTCTGAAAATAATGAATTAAAAAAAAAATAAATAAATAAATCACGTGCCCTCCCCAAGATCACAATAGTTTTCCTAGACATTTTACTGATTTGCCCCTCACAGCAATGCTTTGTGGCTTCTCTATCTGGCAGGTTTCAGGACACCCTGTATGTCTAGGACATACCTGCACCACAGCCCCTGACGTGACTAGGGGATGCTCTAGAGTTTGGGGTAAAAAGCCAAATTGTACCTGTTAACCCCCAAAAAAAGTGAGTCCATTGCTCCTCTCTCGGGACTGGTAATGAGCATGACTCCTGTTCTTGACAAATGCATGTCCTTGACAAATACTGGTCCTTTATAACTGTCATCACCGAAGTACCCACTTGCACAGGATGCTGGGAACCTTGTACTGGGTCACTGGCCCATTAGCCTGCCCAGGAGGCCCAGGTGGGGAGGGTCTGGGGCAACCCCGCAGGGGTCCTGCCAGTTCCTCCCAGTGGCCCCAGCCAAGAGTTCCCATTCAGGTCAGGAAGTGGTCGCCCCTCTCAAGGCTGCCTGAAATTATTTCAGCTGCACTGAGGCATTTCAAAGTCAGACCAAATAAACATTTGCATCTAAAAAAAGGCAAAACAGGGTCATTGGACGTTGAGAAGAAAGACTTCCCAGATTTGGAGGGCGTGGCTTGCCTGAGAAGCTGAGCAGGGTTTGCCAGGGCTGGGGCTCCGTGGATTTGCAAAGGCTCAGCCCCTGCTTTGGGAGGGAACTATTTTCTATTAAATAAAATGTGGCTGCTCTGGTCGGGTGGCTCAGGGAGTTAATAGCATCATCGCCATACACCAAAGTTGTGGGTTCGATCCCCAGTCAGGGCACATACGTGAAGCAACCAACGAATGCAGCAATAAGTGGAATAACAAATGGATGTTTCACTCTTTCTCAAATCAATGAAGTAAAAAAAAAAAAAATTAATATAAGCTGACCTCAGTTTCCCTCCATGGTTTGCACCATGTCCCCCTGCAGCTCCCAGGTGGAATCTTTAAGGGGCTTCCCTTTCAGGAGAAGGTGACCATGTCCCACTGGATGTCATCAACCAGTGAGGCCTAAGGCAGGGAAGAGGGTGACTGACTGACTCTCTGACCTCCAAAGCTGCCCACAGCCTCATCCACGCTGCCCCCAGGTGTTCTCTCTGTCTCCGACTCTCTTTGGCTCCCTCCCTCTTCATACTGGGCCTGGCACCTGGGACACAGGAGCCTGACCTTGGATCAGAATGCAGGAAGGCGCCATCTCACCTCAATTAAGCCCAAAGTGAGGGGACATCTGCTAGAATGTTCTGTGTTATCTCCCAGACCCCATGGGAGGGTTCCACCAACTGCTGAGCCCCCGGATCACACGGACAGTGCACACCTAGCCTCACCTGACGCAAAGATGCTCTTGCACAAGTGGAAGATGGATCTTCAGGTCTAATCAATGTGCCACCTGACCCTTGGGGCAGCCCTGTGTCGCAGGAAGGGCTATACAGACACCAATCAGGTCCTCTTTCTACCCTCCAGCTCCACCGCCAGGGACCCTGGCTCACTCATTGGTTTATTTATTTATTCAACCACTTTTGACATTGGGCTCAAGATGGCTGATGGGACAGAGCTGGGTTCTTCTCCATCCACATATTCTCTGAAACAGCAGGGTAAACACCAAAATTATATAAATAAAATAAAATAAAATACACCATGTAGATGCCACCAGCAGACCAGAACATGGGAGAATTTCTGGATAATAGAAAGCAAATGAAAGCCTGGCTGGTGGCACAGTGGATAAGTCACCGGCCTGTGAACCCAAAGGTCGCTAGTTCGATTCCCAGCCGAAGCACATAACGAGGTTGCAAGCCAGGTCTGTGGCTAGAGGCAGGTGAAAGGCAACCATATATTGATGTCTCTCTCCCTCTCTGCCTGTCTCCCTTCCCCTCTCTCTAAAAATGGTAAATAAAATATTTTTAAAAAAAGAAAGCAAATGAGATCTGATTCTTGGCAAAACCCAAGAGAGCTGTGGGACCGAGAATACCATGCAGGTAGGAGACCACCCTGAAAACTGCAGGCCTAGAAATAGAAGAAGTGGAGAAGGAATAGGTCCTGGGACAAATAGGGGAATTACTTAAAGGGCTACCCAAGCAGCAGAGATACTGCCCTGCTCGTTCCCAGGATGAAGTCAGAGTGTAGCTTTAAAACTAAAGACAGGGCAGCAAGGGGCGTGCCCAGAGACAGATGCAGGGCCCAGCCAGGTAACTACAGCCGAAATGAGAGATGGAGTGTCCCCAGATCAGAGCCTGTGAAGGTGCTCTGCCCTTGGACATCCCCCATCTGTCTCCAAGCCCCCAAGTGGCCAGGGGTGCAAGTTGCTGGGACCCGAATGGACAGTCCCTACCAGGAAGGAAGTTTACTTGTGTTCAAGAAATACTCCACGCAGCAAGTGGGATGGTCAAGACCGATGGTTCTCAAGTATGATATACTTAGAACCCCTTTACCTCCTTAAAAATGCTGGCGGGCCTAGCGAGCATTAATTTTTTAAGATTTATTTATTTTTTAAGATTTTATTTCTTTTTAGAGAGAGGGGAAGGGAGGGAGAAAGAGAGGGAGAGAAACATCAATGTGTGGGTACCTCTTGCACGCCCCCAACTGGGGACCCGGCCTGCAGCCCAGGCATGTGCCCTGGCTGAGAATCGAAGCACCTGGCTGGCTGGTACTCAAGCCACTGAGCCAGGGCTAAGATTTATTTTTGTAATTTTTATTTTAAAAATCCTAACCTGAGAACATGTTTTTATTGATTTGAGAGAGAGAGAGAGAAAGAAATATCAATGTGAGAGAGAAGTGTGAATCAGCTGCCTCCTGTATGCATCCAGGAATCGAACTCACGACTCAGGGATGTGCCCTGACCAAGAATGGAACCCACCACCTTTCGGTATTGGGGAGGACACTCCAACTGACTGAGAAACCTGGCTGGGACCAGAGAGCTTTCCTTTAAACAGGTAAACCTACCAATATTTACTGTAATACAAGTTAACATGGAGAACAATTTTATATCTCTTTTCATTTATTTGAAAACAGTAATCAAACCAGTCCTTGTTAACACAAATAACAGTTATGAAAATAGCCATCTTTTTCTAAAAAAAAAAAAAACAAACAAACAGCTCAGTTAGTAAGAAAAGTGACAATGTTCTATATTTTTTAAAACTCTTGCCCATGTCTGGTTTACCAGACAGCTGTATTCTCACATCTGCTTCTATTTCAATCCATGATGACATCCCACATCATGCAGGCTTCGGAACACTCTGTTAAACAATCACAAGAGAAAAACCCCTTTGTGTTCCTATTACATAGTTTGACTTTACGGACTCCCTGATGGAGCCTCAAGAACTCCCAGGGGTCCATGGACCACACTTTGAGGACCACCATCCTGACACTCATTGACAAATGGAATCAGACAACCAAGAAGCCCCATACATTTGGAGGAAATCAACAGCTTGGTGAGGAAGAACCAGACAGAGCCCTGGAAAAAAACAAGGTAATGCAGGAATCACAAGAAGTCATCAAAATAACTATAATGAGTACAATATTCTCTGAGCAGTTCAGTGGGGCTTTATGTGGCAGGGCTCCCCAAGAATTCCGAGGATGGTAGAGGAATGGGCCAGAGATGAAACAGGCACCACAGGCTTTCACAAACAATGGCAGCAGAACAAGCCTGCTCAGATGATGGCCCCGGGGCCCACTAATGCCACAGCGGAACAAGCCACACCCAGGCAACCCACTAGCACCTTCGCCACACACTGTCTTCTAAAGTTGGAATTCTCTGACCCAGTGCCACCCGATCAGTTTTGAAGGCTAGTGTGGTCCTCTTCCCCTTATTTGGGGGTGCCCCTAGTCCCCACTTCCTGGCCTGAGGGCACCAAGGCTGTGTGTGTGTGAAGTGTGGAACTTAGACCCACAGACTGGGTGCAAGCCCAGCACTATTTTACAGTTTTGCTAATATCTCAAAATCTCAAATGCATAGCGCTCACTCACAGTTCCTGTCTAGGTCTTCCATCTGCGCAAAATAGAACATTTTCTTAGCAGGAAAGCAACTGTGCAACTCTATGCATAGGAAAGTAGGAAAGTTCACAACTAAGTTAACTCACAGGCTGTGGAGCCAGGCTCAAGTCCTGACTTGGTAGCTGTGTGATCCTGGGCAGGTTACTTAACCTCTCTGTGCTCAGAAAGTCTTGGCTGAACAGCGGGATGGGAGTTAACATAATTTACAGAGGTGTATGAGGACTGAATGAGTTAATGTAGGAAAAGTGCTCAGGCCTGGCTTGGCACTGGGTAAACACTCACTACTAGTCAGCTTTTCTTACCATAGCCCAGCCCCATCAGTGCACAGGGCATGGTCACACGCATCCGTGCGGCGCTGCGTGCACAGAACTGTGCACGAGCCCCACCAGGGCCCTCCCCGGTCCCAGGTGAGATGCAGACAGTGTGAGAACTCTCTGGGTGACATGTAGTGGTCACTCCCCATCCCCATCCCACCCTGTCCGCCTGGCTCCACCAGGTCTTAGGGCCAGAAAGCCCCAGGCAGACACAGTTGTTCGTGAACAGTGGTCTCATCTGCTCATGCACGGCCTTGGGGAAGGGCCAGGGTCCATTAACCTCGCCCAGTGGGAACAGCAGCCTTGTGGAGACATGCGGCCACCCATGAAAGAATGTGGGGGCAGGGCGGGGCTCAGAGGGAAGGAGGTGGGTCTTGGCTGCAGCTTGGGCCCTGGACCCCTTAGGCCTGGAAGGCAGACGCACCCTTCACCCATTTCAACATCTCTGGGGTTGGCCTAGGGCCCAGGCAAGGGGCAGGGGTATAGTCTCAGCCTCCCGCCCCCCTCCTCTGTGTTCCTTCCCATTCTGTGTCCCTCCCCCACCCCTCCGTGCTCTGTGACAAGTTCCCCTCCCCTCTTCATCTGTCCTGGCCCCACCCCCGCCCCGGAAGCCAGGGTCCACACCCTGGGTGGCCTCGTAGAGGGGGTGTTGGGGGAGTGGAGGAGGCTTGTGGGAAGGGGAGGGTCATGGGCGTCCCCACTGTCCTTTGGGTGGGCCCTCAGGCGTGGGCACCTGTCTGACCACATTTCTTCTCGGCCTGGGGCTGGGCCAACAGCGGGGAGAGCAGGTCAGCACCCGCACGGTGGCCGCTGTGCTCGGAGGGTCCCGGGTGCCCAGGCTCCCTGGGCGCGGGAGCAGGAACGGGGGTGTCCCGCACGGGTACACCAAGTGCCCCCTTCCTGTTCCCGAGGCTGCTGGTGGGGACCCTGAGCGAGCACCCCCGCCAGGGCATGGGCCGCAGACCCTCTCCCCTAGGCGTCTGCAGCGCGCTCACCACCCCCGCTCTCCAGATCCTTGGTGTGGGGGGTGGGTGGCTCCCTCCACCAGGCACCATGCGGCCACCCCTCCCTGCCCCCTAGTGTCAGCCACCGGCCTCTGCATCCTCCAGCCCAGCCCTGATCGCCAGCAAGTCTCCGACTCCCAGGTGAGGGCAGCCTCCCCGCACCTATGGCCCTCTTGCCTCTGCTCCTGTGGCTGTCCTGTCAGCAGCCCACCTAGCGACCTTCTGCCCACCTGTACCCGCCTGCACCCTAGGGGTCCCCTGTGGGCTGTCTCCAGGTCCCTGCAGATACAGGTCACTGTCCTAGGGCAAAGACTGGTCCAGGGAGGTGGTGTGGGCCCCTGGCTCTCCCCTGAGGCAGGGTCGTGGCTGGGGCTGTGTCTCACCTGCCTGGCCTCGTGCTGTATGCCCACGAACTGCACAGCCCCTGCCCCCACCCCCAGGCTCTACTGACTCCTAACACACCAATCTCTCCTGCTTTGGAGCTCCTGCTGGAGCTGAGCCTTCTTTTTGGGAAGCCCTAACTAACCCTTGGCCAGCCGGCCAGCGCTTCACCTTATCCCGGAAGCTGGTGGGTGTCCCCAGGATGCTTGTCCATCCCCAGCTCCCACTACACAGGCTGCACCCTCCCGCAGGGCCGGCCTCGGTGTCACGGTTCACGAAAATCCTTGTGTTTCTTGATCAGTGGACATGCCACACAGGAGCCCATCGGGGCAACATGGGCTAATCGAAGGGCTGACTTCCGCTCATGTGCCCTCCACATGGCTACACAAAAAAACAGCTGGTCCCTTGGAAGCCCCCCCACAATGAGAGGGGAGAAGGTGGGGACTGCGTAGGAAAAAGCCAGACTTGGGAGAAGGAATGGGTGAAAAGCGATGTTTCTCAGGACCTGGGGAAGAAGTAGGTGCTGCTCTTCTGGGCGTCTCCAGGTGTCAGTGGGCCAGACCTTCGCTTCCTCCGTAGGGGACAGGGAACAGACCACTCCAAGCAGTTGGCACCCAGGTCAGCTGCCCATGGGTGCCCTGGAGTGATAAGAACCTGAAACCGCTCGGGTTCAGGACTCCCAGCGTCTTCACCATCCCATCCGAAGACCCCTTGTTTGGAAAACTTAACATGTTAAATCAATGATAATTGAATATGAAAACGCTATGTGACTTCTGAGTGTGACCTTCAGGGAAACGGGGGGGGCTCTCCCACACCCCCAAGATACAGCCACACGTTGCACATCTACAGAGATGGAGTTGAACACCCTGTGTGCCTCTGACTTGAGCAGTTCCCGTCACTTCCTGCCCTCAGCCAGCAGGTCCTGAGACTCCAGGACTTCAGAGACATCACCAAACACAAACACTGATCCCAGTAAACACCCCTCGAGAAAGGCAAGGCCTGCCTTTGTGGTTATGAGAAACATTGCGATGCGGTGGAGCTCTGTTTTTATTTGACTTTTTTTTGGTCCCGAGCCCGGTTATCGCCTTCTAAAATCTTCCTTCCTCCCCATAAACTCTGGCTGAGTTCTAAGGTTCAGAAGTTTCAGGGAAACCGACATTGGATCATCAGACCTGGAAGCTTTCTTCCTTTTCCATGAAGTAACCCTCCTTTCATGTCTGTTTATGGTCAGGTGCCGCCTGTGGCTTTTCCTGCAACGTCCGATGAAGAGATGCCCAACCGACCCTACGGCGATAGACAAATAATTGCAAGGTCTCATTTTCCCAGGGGATGACTCATGAAGGCTTTGCTCATTTTGTATGTGTGGGAAAGAAACAACGTTAATACACTGGAAGCTGAAAACTTTTTGGTACTGCCATCCTGACACACTGTGACACACAGCCCTCGTTAACCCTGCCAGGGTTACTGCGCATCTTTGAAAACAGAGCAAGCCACAGGATGAGGAGCATGGCACGGCACACACACACCGCGGGACAAATGTTACTTCCCCCAAACTAGATCAATGACGCATCCGAACACACGTAGATCGTTTGTCATCCGTTACTAATGGTCTCACCATCACTCATGACCTTGGACCTGCCACAAGGGTTTCCTCAAGTAAGAAAAAAAAGCAGTCCAGGGTAGGAATGCTTTTTTCCAGGTAAGGAAACTTGCCTACCTCTGACCTTGTGAGAGGATGGAAAGGGTATGGCCCAGGCGTCAGGAGTCTGTTCAGTCATGAACTTGACAATGACTTGGCTACATGTTGCAGAACTCACTGGGTCTCAATTGCTCTATACAGACAAAGGAGTAATTCCCTCTCTTTCCTTCCTTCCTCCCGTCTTCCCTGCCTTCCTTCCATTCTTGTCCTTTAATTTTTTATTATGGAAAATTTCTATTTCAAAGACAACCAAATGTAGAGGCGATAAGACAATGAGCCTTCATGTACTCCTCACTAGCTTTAATAGCTATTATCACGTATCCCATCTTGTTCACCTGGAACTCCACTTACTTCACCCCTGGGCTTTTATTTCCATCCTCACCCGAGGACATGCTTATTGATTTTAGATAAACAGGAAAGGAGGGAGAGAGAGAGGGAGAGAAACATCAATCAGTCACCTCTCATAGGCTCCCCAAGAAACCAAACCCACAACCTGGATGCGTACCCTGACCAGGAATCTAACTTGTGACCCTTTAGGTTTACAGGACAATCCTCCAACCGACTGAGCTACACCAGCCAGGGCCTCCGGCTATTTTTGAAACAAATCTATAAACCTCAGTACGTTCATCTGTAAATATTTCAGAGCTATATTCTTTATCTACTGCTGTTGTCTGGTTGCTGGAAACCATTTGGGCTGGGACCAGCCGAATGGTTCTTCTGCAGGCCTCAGCCTGTCTCTCTCCTGTGGATGGTCAGCAGGTAACTTTTTGGGGGCTGTGCAGTCTCGATGCCCTCACTCACATGCCTGGTGGTTGACCAGAAGGCCTCAGCTCTTTACTGGCCTCTCCAGCAGGCTAGCTGGGACTTGCTTCCTCCGCGCTGGTTGGCATTCCATCAGCTCCCAGTGGCGAGGGAGGGCACGCCCCAAGGTGCAAAGACTTCACAAGCCTCTGCGTGTGTTTTGTTTGCTGATGTCCCCTGTGCCAAAACAAGTTGTGTAGCCACACCCAGAATCAATGGGGGAGGATGATAGAAATGGATAAAGGCTTAAAAACAGGGGGAATAATTCATTGAGGGCCAATACTGCAGCAGTCTACCCCAAGAATACACTCCTAAAACTTCAGTGCCCTTCTTTTACATTTTTTATTTTTAAATGTTTTCAATTACATCGAATATTATTTTGTATTCGTTTCAGGTGTCTAGCGTAGTGGTTAGACAATCATATACTTTACCAAGTGTTTGCCCTGCTATTTCTAGAACCGACCTGACACCTTACAGTTAATACACTATTACTGTATAGTATTCCCTATGCTATACTTTACATCCTCATGACTATGTTGTACCTCCGATCCCTTCACTATTCTCACCCCATCCCCCAAGTCCCCTCCCCTCTGGCAGCCTGTTCTCTGTGTCTATGAGTCTATTTCTGTTTCATTTGTCTGTCTATATTATCCTTTAGATTCCTCATATAGTAAAATCATATGCTACTTGTTCTCTAATGGACCTATTTCACTTAGCGCAATACCCTCTAGGTCATCTATGCTGTCCCAAATGATTAGATTTCCTTTTTTTGGTAAGCCCCCTCCCTTTTGAACATAACCACAATTCCATTATCACAGCCACAGAATTAACTACCAACCTTGAATACAGAGAATGAGAGAGGGTGTTGGCAGGCTCCTCATTTCTAATTAGCAAAAGGGAGGGGATTTCTCAGAAACTAGGGCAGTTTGTCAACTCCCCATGCTTTGGACCGAGCAGCCACGCCCCATTGTGATTTTATTGTTATTTATACTACCACCTGATCAGCCCCATTAAGGCTTCCCAGACTCTCTTTCTCGCAGGTGCTGCCTTGTGTGCAGTGATGGGTACATGCAGATGTAACATCATACACTTGCTGGCGTGATGTGCCCATGCAGATGTGAACAAAACCAAATCCATCTCTGTGTCCTGGATTTTAGTCCACTTCTAAGTGTCATGCTGTGGCTTTTGACCAGCCTCCCTGTCCTTAGCGAACTTATCCAAGCCTTCCAGTTGATGGTTATCTGTGTTCCTTAAAAGGTTGACGTAAATATTTCTGTTAATAACAGCAGGAATGGCATCACATCAAGTTGATGATAGTATTGATTATAAACAATTATCTATCACAGGACCACCAGGAGGGCTGGTCCCAGGTGTGATGGCATTCTTGTCCCTTTGTCCTGTCTATCACTAGTGCCTGAGTTACACTATGAAAGAGGTACAGTGAGAGGGGTCTGTAGTGGGGAGACTAATCTGTGTGGAATTGCTGGATTGCCTGTCTGCTCTGACCCGACATTTTTGTAAGTAAATTGTCCTCCAATAAATTGTTGTATTCTATGGAGCTGCCTGCATTATTTTTCCTCATCTGAGGATATTTATTATTATTAATTCTAGAGAGAGGAAGAAGGGGAAGAGAGGGAGAGATGGCCTGCCTATCCCCCCTTTCTTCCTCTCCCTCTCCCTTAAAATCAATAAGAACAGTTGCACTGATGCCCTGGCTGGTGGGCTCAGTGGACTAAGCACCAGCCTACAAACCAAAAGGTTGCTGGTTCAATTCCCAGTCAGGGCACATGCCTGGATTTCCGGACAGGTCCCCAGTAGGGTGTGTTCGAGAAGCAACCGATTGATGTATACCTTGTACATTGCTGTTTCTCTCCCTCTCCATCTGTCCTTCTAAAAGTAAGTAAATAAAATGAGATTTTCTTTTTTTAAAACTTTTTTTTTTTTAATTTTATTGTTGTTGTATTACATCCATCCCCTTTTTCGCTCCCCTCCGTCCCCCTCCCCACCCACCCATTCCCCTCAAAGTCAATCCCACCTGTTTTCCATGTCCATGGTTCCCCCATATTAGGTTCTTGTCTAAGCTGCTCTCCTTTCTTGCCTCTGCCTCCCCCCTCCCCCCAACCCTTTTTCCCCTGACCACTGAAGGCCTATTCACTGTATTCATATACTTGGTTCTGTTTTGCT